>VYZM01020465.1:273649-295460 GCA_013398915.1 Dromas ardeola
CCCCCCTTCTCGACTGATCAGATTTTACAGAAAGAATGATTGGTTTTTCACAGATCAAAAAACTATGCAAGGGAAGGAAATTAAATGCAACTGAAGAGAAAGACTATGGCCCCTTTATCTCCTTTGGCATGAACTGCTCTTTTCAGATTTAAGGGCCCAACAGCCGTCCCCCCCCAAGAGGGACAGCAGGAGGAGGAAGGGAAGTTTCCTCGGCTCCCACAGACCCCAAGCAGGAAACAGGCAGAGGAAGGGACAGGACTTCATCCTTTCCACTGCGCAGCCTCTGCTCTTCAACACAACAATACGGTTGCATATACTTGCAGCTACACGGTGTAATGTAAATGACTATTTACTTTGCAGTGATCTGTATCAGCTGAAAAATCACTGTAATTTAGATCTCATTTGTTTATATAATAAATGATTTGTTTATACTGAACTTGATGCTTTACCTCAGCTACTTGAAGTTTCATTAAATGACAAATCACTTGTAAACCCATGCCTAGGTAACTCAGAAACAGCAACTCTGCCGTACATGCCCTCTCTGTATTAACATCCAAAGCACACAGCCACTTCACTGTGTTTACCAGCAGAAAGAAGTGATTTCTGTGATCAGCCATTTTCGAATATGTCTGAAACTCTGACTGCAGGTACTTGTTTTCAGTGCTGATTTAAGCAAACGTTGCTCAACTTACATCCTGCGAGTTTTAAACCAGGAGGTGGGTGGGGACAGCAATGCTGGTTAATTTTCATAACGCTAAATTTCAGTCTCCTGGGGAAAATAAAAGACCTCACTAATCTTTGATGTAATTCATCTGAGCATATGCCAAAGCATACTAAATTGTGTAAGAGAGGATAATAAATCACTACAGTGCATGCCAGAGTAGGAATAAAGCGCCGTGGAGTTATATTGCACTGTTCAATCAGACGGTTGGGTCAGTTAATGCATGAGCTCAAGGCTGAACATCAATCTTGGCAGCTGGCGTGACATCCAGCAACGTGGGCACAGAGCAACTCACAGCTCCTCGGTTGGGTGGGCATGAAAACAAGAACGTCGCAGAAATTTACAGAAATAAGCAATATTATCAATCACTTTATCTTATTTATTTCCTATAAACCAGTAAATATTATTATGAAATCTCATCATGAAACTGGATAGTAATATCTCTAGTTTCTACCTGGAAGCTAACAGATGTATCTGTAAATTGGGTTACAAATTTGGCAGAGGACTATGGCTATTCCAGATTTCTCCTACTGCAAATTACAAAATTGTCGTTTCCACCATTTCTTAATTTCAGAACTATATACTGGACACCAGAAAGCTTTTGACTTTCTAAACCTGGAGTACTGCTCAAAACCAAGGAGGATTTTTTTTTCATTTTGATTTCCATAGCAGAATAAAATATTCTACTCTTTTTTCCCCCCAGCTGTGGTTTAATAATAACTTCCCAGTAAAGTAATACAGCATCACATAAATGCTAGGAAATATTTTAAAGTCATATTAAGGTTCTGATAATTCATTTCTAGTGGTGAGATGACATTTATTGTGCTAATATTTAGTCCAATGATGCAGCATTTTAATGAATTTCTTTTTTAGTAAAGCTCACAAATCTTCATACTTTCGAAAAGATACTGCTAGTGTTTAGTGTGCTAGTGAACATATTACACAAGAATCTCTCAACGACCGGTGTATATAAACCAATCAAACTTTGCATAAACATACACAGCACTACTTATTGCTCTTATTTACACAGGCACATAGCAATTTCACTTATTTTGTATTGTGATGGAAGTCACACTGATTTTGTTCACAAGAACAGCAGAGCTATTTTACAGATATGATCATAAAATGTAATTTACTCTTCAGAAGTAGAAATTGCTTTGCATAGATTAATCACATACGTAAAAATATGATCCTCCATATACTCCTCTCTGGATTCCTTAGCAATCTGAGAATTGTCTGAATCATTAACGATTTGAGGGCTCTGTACATGAAACGAGAAGTTACGAGTCGGATAAAGTACTTGTGGCTGCTGGTTCATAGTCCAAATGTAACATAGTGTGGTAGGTGCAGGTAAGTAAGTAGGTGCTTACATAAAATAAGCTAGCTAGCTAACTAGATATGTATTTGGACATACCATAGAAAGATGTACCTAAAAAGAAGCTCAAATTCAGTAACTTCTTGAATAGGTTAACTCAAGGGAAACTGTGGCTTTCTAAATAATACAGCACATATTATAAAGGTTCACATTTATACTGGCTTTAACAGACTCAGGAGGGAAACTACAGTAGTTGTCTTTGATCTATTGGCCTACATTAAACAGCGATGTGCTAGACCATTGGGAAATGTCCTAATTTATTCCTGGAAAATATGTATGCATATTGTCAGATGGAGCATTTTTTATACTGTGGTGATCTATTATATGGGATGGATTAAAAAAACAGTAAAAGGAAACAAGAGATGTATGTCATTCGTCCAAAACTGAACAGAATAGCCGGCTAAATTGCTGAGAAGCAATTTTGACTGAACTTCTTTGTATCAAGATATTCATTTTGTCCAACAAAACTCCTTTTTAAGCTCAGAAGCAAAGTTAAAAAAAAAAAAAAGGGTGCATAGTAAGTAGCTAACTTCAGATCACAGATATTTTGAGGGAAAACAAGATTTCCCAATAGATATTAAAGTCTACGCAGGTGCAGAGAAAGAACAGAACATGAGTTGTCACTCATGAATCAACACTCAGGCCTGCAGGGCACCTCCAGTAGACTCTTGGGTTTGGGGTCCAAAGGTGCAGCAAAAGGAATGTCACAACACAAACACCATATGAACTTTGCTAAAATCTGAGAACACCTGTAGAAATTTCCCAGTCTTGCATCCAGTGGTAGTGTTCACAAGCTTCCTGAATTTTATAGAGTGCTACAACTGCACCAAACTATTCAACCCTCACCATGAACTCCATACTCATTCCAGCCCATTCAAGTGCTTTGTTAACAAGTGCTAATGAAAAAGAACAAAACAAAAAACCTGTTCCAAGATTGGCAGAGATACAGCTCTGTTCTCGAACGCTAGATATGTCATCCTTTTTCCCTTTTTTCGGAGCACAAATAGCAAACAGAAGAAAGAGAAATCCTTTTCCTTTGCATTTTCTAAAATCGAATTTTCCCACTTTTCCTTATATGCTCTCATTGCACTGCAGCATTACAGTCTGACAATACTTTCTGCAACGGGGAATGTTGCACACCTGTTTCTAATCAGAAGAATTTAATAATATTCCATCAATGGAGGCAGTTTGCATTTATACCACCACATTTATTTTTATTCTTTTTATAAGAAAGGAGTGTGAATATTCGTTGCTGGCCAGAGTAGCCGTGAACATGAATAGCAGTCTAACAGCCTCTCTCTGCATACAAAAAGCACACCCCTTGGTACCAGCTGAAATTCTAATCAGAGTTCCCTCACAACACAGATACCGTAGGTGTGCTGTGCTAGTCATTTCTGTTATTATAAACGACCTTTCAGGAATTGAAAAAATTGCAGCTTGTCAGTTGAGACTTGTAATCGTTATCCATTCAGCTAAAGGATTTAACAGGCTTGCTTGTAAAGGGAGAAAAAAAATAGATTCCCTTCTCACTAATCTCAGAAAGACACAAGTGGTCTAAATTAACAATTACCTTAGACATTGAGAGAGATTTCTAATAATGCTGTATTAAAATGAAAGTTAGCATATTCTGATGGGAATTTAATAACCACGATCAACCACAGCCTGACCAGAATGTGTGCAGCAGTTTGATCGCCAAAGCAGCAGCCGGGACTCCTGTCCCCCCCGAAGAACTGTCCCAGTCGTGCCCAGTGAACCCCTCTCTTTCAGTGACACCTCCACTGGTTACGCACTTAGTGGAGGCCGTTCAACCATCCGCAGGGTTCAAGGGGCACATAAAATAACACAGAAAGGTACATACCCGAAAGCAAGTAGAGGCCACGTGATAAATTTAATATAGAAACAAAAGCTGCTTAATGTCCTGTGTAACCTAAGAGGAGTTCCAGTGCCTGGTGTTGTTACTGCAGTCTTAAATGGAAAGTTATTTTAATATAATTCCTTATGATAATTTCAAATTGTTCCTTAAAATGTAATGAATAATGGTTTAAACTTTCGGATCTTTAACTATGTAATCTGTACAACATGCTTGTTAGTGTCTTTGCAAGAAAAGGGAACTTACTTATATTCATACTCTAAAGTACAAGTTACATTATTAACACTTCAAAATATTTAATAGCCTTTCGAGATGAGAGCCTATATTAGAAATAAACATTCAGGAATAATTCATAGTACAAGCAGATAACGATGAGATAAGCAGTGAAAAAAGATAATAAGGAGTATGATTAATATTAAAGCTGTTGCACTGGCCTAATGGGGAGGAAAGGAAAAAAAAAAAGAAAAAAAAAAAAAGAAAAGAAGGAAACCACTGTTAACCACAGACTTGAAACAGGAAATCATCTTGAAAACAAAACAGAGAAACCTAAACCATTTGCAAGTACTTCTGTTCCTAACAATATTACTGAATTATCAAATCTTACCATTCTCCGAGTAGGCCTCAGCCATTAAAGTTAAGCAGAGCATTCTTTGTTCCCCGCGCTCTCCTGTGTTACTCATGCTGCTGCAACCCCAGCACTCCTGTCAAAGCAAGTTGAAATCACGCTGTCCACTTAGTCATAAAATCGGAGCTACCTTTCCTTCACACGAAGCACTTCATACTCTACTAAGCATTACAAAAAGTATGAAGCGCTCTAGGAAGAATGGCTGTGTAATAAAAGTGTAATTGAAATGGCTCTACTGCTGCCTCATTTCATCACTCACACTGGCCTCTGCTTGTTAAATTTTAAGACCTCTTGGGAAACCAGTGCATAATATAACTACACTCCAGAGTGTCAAAACAACCACTGCTATGTTTTATCTCATGCATGACATAAAGGATCTATTTTAAAGTAAAGGTTTTATGAGTAAAACAAGCCCTTAAACTTTCACACTTCCCTTAATTTAGAGAACATAGGCTAAAAATTCTGGAGGAACTTAAGGAATTTTTAGACTTCCAGTTGTCTTTGCCTTTTGTGAATGTTTGAGCCTCCTTATTCTTTTGCGTATCCAAAACTACCGCATGCACAGCAGCAGTGCTGTTTCTTCATTCGGCCTTAATTTCCCCATAAAGTTTGCCACAGCCATATGATGTTACCTACAGGAAACACAACATAAAATTTATTTTTTCTAGGCTTAATTAGCACTTATGCATTTAGTTCCTTCCACTGCACAGAGAAGCCTTGACTGCTTTGTAGTAATGCCTAGAAGTCAGTAATAGGCCATATAACATACAATATTACTTTTTGCTTTCGGTTCCAATAGCTTACTGCAGCTGCGGAAGATTGATCATTTCCAGTATGCTTTTATTTGGAGGCAATTTCTTCTTTGTGTTAAGAAACTATCGCTAACTCCAAGGCAAGCACCCTGACAGAAGAACATTCAGAAGAATACTAAAATAATGACTTAAGCAAGTACTTTTTCCACCCACCTGCCCTCACCCCATAAAAGCTAACCAAAAGAGCAGAACAGGCTTAGAAGTGACCAAAGAAGTGACCAGAAGGTCTCCCTTCAGCATCCTGGACCTGCTAGTTTGTTCAGTACAATCCAGCCATAAGCGTGCATGTGTCAAAAGCTCAGATACTGTATGCGTGATAATACCCCAAGACTCTATCTCCAAAGGAGAACAGCAAGAGGACACAAATTACAAGGGAGATTAAGTCATCTTTTTGAAAAATTCACCAACAGCAGGAGTAGACACGTTGGTTTTTTTTTCTTTGTTTTACTGTTTCTTTCTTGGAGATCTATAAAGTGAAAGCTTTAAGTTATGACTACTGTTCATCACTTAGCACTCCTCAGTTTATTCTAGCACTGGCTGGCATAAAAACAAGTGCATCTCCTAGGCATTGATAAGAGGACAGCAGGATGCCACAGTTAAATTTGGTTACTGGCTCCCCCTCATTCTTCCAGTGAGTGCTGATCACTAGTCCTCAGCCCCCAGAAAGTGGTAGAATCACCAAATAAGAGTCAGATCAATGCCTAAGGAAACGGGCAATTGAAGCCCCGTGAGTGTCTCCACACTATTAACACACCCTGTCTATTCTCCCTATTTTCGATATAAATTTAAACAATTTAAACCTTATAGTCTAAAACATACTGGGGAAGTAGAAATCAATGGAAGCTTTGTTATTTTAAGAAAGCAATTCTAAAGAGTCTGAAATATTGTCTCCTTAAGACTTCAGTTTGCATTTTCATGCAATGTGTGGTGAATTCTTTGGCTGTAGAAGACAGACAAATGAAGGCGCTGTGTGGACTTTCTATGCAATGTTCCCTATAGAATGAAATGGATCAGAGTTGCCTGACATCCACTTTGCGTAAACAATATTGCTCATTATTTAACTAAAAAATTTAGATTTTTGTTATTACAGAATCTAAACTCTTTCTGAAACCTGTAGTTCTGTCAGGTAGATAGACTGTAATGATCAAGATCTCAAGGTCAGAAATATAAAAAAACCGAGTAAAACAGTAATTTCACACTGTGTAACAGTCTCTGAGAATACTGGCCCCTGACACATAATGCCATGAAAGAAAACAATGAACTTTCATTTTTGATTTAAAGAGTGTAAGTTTACTCAAAGGTGCTCTGCTATCCCCCAAAGTTTTAGAGCAGTATAACCAGCCTTTACCACTTGTCAACATTTAATAGCCTACACCCCAATGATTGATTCTGTTCGATTGGATTTTTTTTTTCTCTCCAACTCATGTATTTAGCTTTTAGCTGCAGCAGGTTGACAACGCATCTATCATAGCTAAACAATCTTATTCAGAAGCATTTCTTTTCTGCAGCTATGTTTGTTTCCTCTTCGTTATATACACTGTTTTGTATGTTCCCACACGCCAACACAGGTTTACATTGTGTCCTGTTACCGTACCACATGATCTGATTTGTACCTCCTCTTCATTCTCTATCTCCTTATCATCATGACTGCCATCCTTGCCTTCTAAGGGACCTTAGTTTATTTGGAGAATGAAGACCACTGAACAAGAACCAGTATAAGTGGTTTGGTAGTTATTAAAAAACATTTAAAATATTTCTATGCCCACTTCAATTAAAAATGTGATCTCTCAAGATACTACTTAAGTGGAATGGGAAATTTTCTTTCCAAAAAGGCAGTAATTATACTTTCCAACAATTTAAATTTGGCCCTCCAATAATTCTAATGTCTGAGTGCAATTAATATATACTATTTTAAATGTATGGTGCCAGTTGCATTCCTGGGTTTCTAAAGCAAAGTGATACCAAATTAATGACAGCAACTTCTGCTAAGTTCTTTCAGTGAAGCACAGCTATAGATAAATCTCCCTGAAGACCGAAAGTATGCTCCCATGCGTGGAGAAGTCATTCAGCAAAATATTCAGCATGAGTTACCCGTAATCCCTTAAACTAATACAGATGTCACAGGACTTCACAAAGCTATGAGACTGACTTTTTTTAAATAAAAAAAAAAAGTAATAATTCTGGGGTCTGTCCTGAGCTTCATCTATCTCTGAGTCCGGAGAAACAAAAGAGGGAGTTAAAGTCAGCATATGATCAGGGTAGAAGAAAGGGGGGGGAAAACCTACTAACAGCAATCTTTCTGCTTCAGTAAAACTACACTAGGCAATGGTTTTAAGATATTTCTTAAAAGTGAAGCCCCACCTCCTGTTTTGGAAGATAATTAGGAACTGTCTTTCATCTCACTGTTGTTTGGTAGTTTGGTGAGGACAGGAGCAATACACAAATTACTTGGGAAACACCCGAGTTAAATCATGCCTATTTGCAAAAACTAAAACCTGTCAGGGTCCGAGTATTGTTTTGTAAAGTATCATTAATGGATTTGTACCCCACAGAATAAATATGGCTAGCAAGTAAAGTAATATTGGAGGAATATGTGAGAAGTAACTATTTCATACATAGGAAAAGACTTCTTCAATAACTGCCCATCTCTCAGCTCTCACAGGTTATTTCCCAGCTCCTTCCATCAGCTCTCTCTAGGTAGTTCTAACATGCGGATTTTTTTCCTTATAAATATTGGTTTATGTTCTGAAAGCCAAAAATCAGGTTCTCTCATTCAGGAAAAGAGCTATAAAAAACTTGATAGAAAAGTTGCCCGAAGAGAGTGCAGTTGTCAGGCACGACTGGCTTACTGCACAATGGCTAGCAAGAGAGATTCATTCCTTCTAAGGGGAAAACACCATTTTTCCATTAAGTGAACTCTTGTATAATACAGCAGCATATCTCTGCTTCTTAGAGTCTACGCAACGCTTGCTATCCATGTTTCCAACTGAGTTGTTTACTTTCTCTCAAATCCTCAACTTGGCAGAGCTTGTGAACAGACTGCCACTCAGCCGAGCAGAGTTCCTCAAATATGAAAGAAAGAAGCAATTCTGAAGGAAGCACATCTGAAAGAAGCAAGATAAAATAGTGATGGCACGATTATTTTTATTTTATCAAGCTGCTGTAAAACTGCCAAGCCCAGAAGCCTACCATTTTAGCTGTGTTCTGGAAGAGAAATAAAGCCTAGTCCCTCTCACTGCTCCTCTTTAAAAAAAGGTTCAGATGCGTCTGAGTCACAACACTTGTAAATCTTGAAATAGAGAGAATGAAGCAGATCATAAAGCATCATTACTTTTACTTAAACAGAAAAAGACCTGTGTGTTAGACACATATACGAAAGCAGTTAAAGAAAAAACGATCTGAATTCAAAAGCACCAAGAGCCTTGTTCTCGCTGGGACCTGCCTGCTGTGTCCCGTCACTTCACAGGCAGACTGCTGAACAGGAAAATAAAACCAGCAGATACAAACCATAAGAATCCACTGTGGATAGCAAAGGTTTTACGGATCTTGAGAAATAATCCTTTGTCTTCAAAAAGAAAATTTGAAGGAGAAAATTGTGACATGCACGTGCCAGAGGATCACTGCGAAGACCAGGTTTTCCTATAAGGAAAAGTGGCACAAAAGACCAAGGAAAAACCAATTAAATACATGGAGAAACAAGCAACTTCATCATTCATCTTTGATTAAAGAGAATACACTGCTTTTCAGAAAAGAAAGAACAAACAACAGAACCACTAAATTTTCAAAAGGCCTTAAGTAATAGCATTCTCCAATCAAAACACAAACGCCAGTTTTAGACAACAGTTTCTTCATTTTCTTCCTCAAAAGAAAGATAAAATCATAAGTAATACTTCCATACTTTGACTTGTTTTGTACGAAGTTAGCCGCCAGGTGTACTCGATGCATTTCTGTCAGTACGGCTGTGCCAATTACGGTGGCCTGGCCCACCACTGGCACCCCGGCTAGAACAACCCCTCGGCCTCTGGGAGGCCTGGCGAGGCAACAACGAATGGGTGAAGGGAGAGAGAGCAAAATATATAAACAGGCTGAATCCACATGAAAAGCATCCTGTACTGCGTGTTGATCCTTCAGTACTGGCTATTACCCTGATGAAGAGCCATCACACGCCAACCTAAGTGTCAGGCCTACAGGCGCTCCTCACGCTCCCCGCCCTCTGCCCCGTCAGCCCGGTGTCCTCCCCAGGAACACCAGGGACTGGATGCTCACAGTCCACAGCTGGGTTGCACAGAAATACCTGGAAAACTGCCCAAGATCCTCTTGCAAACACATCTTCTGTATTAAATGTACAGAATAAAGACGATACTCTATCATGTTGTCCGAACCACACACCCAAGAACTACAGCAACTCGGAGCATGAAAATGTAAGTATAAAATATTACCAGATAAACAATCCAGTACTAAAAACGTCCCCATACTGTAAATACTTAGGGAATTAGGTTTTGATGGTACTGCCCTGAACACCTTGAACTGTAAAAATGAGCACCTAGAACTAATCTTGGCCATTGCAATAACTGATTGTGGGCACCTTGGGAGCGGAAGTTTCCACAAGTGGCGGCAACTTGAGTACTTAACGTGAATCTTTCCCAGGAGCGAAGAGGAATTTAGAGTAAAATCCTGAGGGAGAACAGTAGCACAAAGAGAGGGCATGACAAATAAAACATAAAGTGCAATTTCTCCCTTGGTTCATAGTTTACACCATCCATGTTGCATCCATATAGTGAAATTCATCACATTACAAAGCACTGTGCTACTGGTGAAAATTTATGGATTTAAAAACAAAGCAGTAGAATATGCATCTTTTCCAGGATGATGAATTCTACTACAAGCACCAACCACTGTCACGCTGTTTGCAACATTAATTCCTTTCTGGGTCTGAGCTACTTCTAATGTCTGTTAGAGTTGGAAAAACAGCATAATACACAACAAATATTTTTACTAGCCTTCTGTGATATTTGGGAAAGCATAGAGGCATTTCAAAACAAAGTAAAAATGTAAAGTTTTGGTCATCATTTTCCAAATTATGGTCTTGGTTTGCAGCACCAACGTCTGCTACCCCAAACCTGGCATTCTTTTCTAATAGCATTTTCCCTAATTTAACTTCATAAACAAACAAATCAATTAGAACCAGTTTATAAAATTTGTATTCATAACAGCATGGAAGAATGTTGTTGAAGTCTGACAAATGAAGAAGTTCTTATATAGGAAAAATGATATATATACCAAAAACTGCCTTCCATCACCAAATGAGTTAGCTACTAAACAAAAATATTTTAATTTCTAAGAGAAAACAAATATTATATTATACAAATCGATTTTAAGCATGTTCAGAGTTAGCACATACGCTGTGTTGTTCATCTTTGTCCTTCCATTACAAGCAAGCTGGATACACCATTTCAGTGGCAATTGATTCCAGGCCACCATCTTTTTGAGACCCCTGTAATTTGTCACCAACTGTTAGAAAAACTTGTGCTGCTGGAAGATGACAGAGGCAGGCTCGGTCAGATGGACAGAAACAGCTTGGACTCATATGGCCTGAACATCAGTAACTGCTCCTGCTTTGCAGGAATATGAGATGGGAGAACGTGCGACACAGAAGGAAGAGATCTGGAAGAAGGTCTTATCTGTTGAACTAATTATGAGCAGACATATTTGCTTCCCTACACATTGCACAGACATTTGGACGTAGATGAGGGGGCACATGCAAGGGAGCCATGTGGCCAGGCTGGACTGTGACACTCCCAGCTCAGCATCACAATCTGCAATCAAACGCTATCAGAACAGGCAAAACCTCCATGACGCCTTTATTTTTCCCCTTCCCTATTTTGCAGTCTCTTTTAGACAAAGATAACCAATAAAACCTTAACAAGAAGCACTTTGCAGCTTTGCTTGCCGGGAGCCCATGAGGCACAGCCCGAGAAAGATGTCACGTCCCACCCAAGGCCAGTGCTGCCCCGGGGAAGGAGCCCACCTCGGGCACCCGGGCAGCACCACAGCGCCCACCCACTCCCAGCGGGCACCCACCTCCTTGCACCAATTAATACACACACTGTAAATGCTGAATATAATGCAGTAACCTTCCCTTATGTGCCTCGTTATTTACTGGACTCTTTCTCAAAGGCAGATGGAGAAAACAGTGGTGTCAATCTCATTTGGGCTTTGAATAGATACATAATATCCATTACTGTATAGCCTTTGGGGCACCATGTTGGAGCGTATCTGCTTTATATGCAATAATTTGCAGCCAAAAAATTATTCAGTCCATAAAACAACCTTCAAGAAAAACGACTGATTTCGTAGCTGAGAAATTGGCTGAGAGGGTAAGTGACCTGGCAACAACAACCCAGAGCCACAGTCGCCACTACGGATACACAACAATAATCATATAACTTAATGGACTGGTGAAATACCTCATTTCGGTTAACTAAATTCAGTCAAAAAAACCTGTTTTCAACACCAAGATTTATGAACTATGGTTTGATCAGTGTGCACTAGGGGCCCTAATGGCATTTGTGAATAATTTGTCCCTCTTACCTGAAAGCTAATACCATGTTTCAGTCTTCTTCCATCATGATCAATAGTAAAACATTCTGTGCTACAGAATCATGGCCAGTGCGGACAATCTCCAGGTGAGGAGCTCACACCATGCATCTAGTGCCTACTACTAGTATTTCCTGGGACAAGACTTCATGGCAGTGCCTGCGTTTCCTGTCCAGGAAAACAAAATTTGCGTGGCTAATTCATCAGAGGCGAAGGCATAATGTTGTTATTAAATGCTGTAAACGTTGTTATTAAACATTGGTTAAGTTTATAGCAACCAACTAACAAAAAAAAAAAAAAAGAAAACAAACACAAACCAAACATACCACCACCAAACAAAACCACCACCACCAAGAAAAAGCGGTTAAAAGTTCCCTAAAAGCACAGTGTGGGAAGGAAAAACCTCAAGAGATTAGCAGGCAGTTGAAAGCCCAACACTTCCAAAAGCTTTCCCTCACACACCCACTTTTCCTGCAAAGGTCCCTGCTGAAGCTGATACCATTTTTAAGGTTTAGACACATCACCACAAAGCTTTTACTTTGCTCACGCTTACCCAAAAGCTTTTCAACCACTCTTTTTATTCTGAGATGCATAAATAGACACACCGACTGCAGGAGCGAAGAGGATGGATCCGTTCCTGCACACAGCTCCTGTCCCCTCTGCGAGGGACAGCCAGCTGGACACTGGGAAGATGGACACCTCGATGAATCACGCCTCGTTTATGTTTTCTGTTCTAAGATTTATGCACACAGCACACAGCTCAGAGCAAGTAAGTTACAGTCCAATGCAACTTAATGATTTTGTTACTCCGTGCTTTCTCCTAAATAACAGGGACGTCTCAGCTTTCTCGCCAAACGGGGGCGATGGCAGAAGAAATACCGTGGGGAGGAAAGCCGCTCTGAGCATCCTCATGTATAACTAAGCACCTCAAAGATCTCATCTACATTTTCTGAAAGCAGGTCCGTGGTGATTTACTTAGACACTGACAGGGCTTTCCGCATCTCACGAGATGAAGGAGTAGCTGTCTACCTGCCCTTTTTAAACAATGTCATTGGATATTTCACTACTGAGCACCCCATCTCCTCCAACTCAGCGTATGGCAATGGAGAATAAATCAACTGCCTGTGCTGAGGAGTACAGCTCCCTCCTGTCGCTCCAGTACGATGCACGCCGACAAAATGCTTTCTGGGGTTACCTGTTTTCATCCACACTGGGCTGAATTTCCAGGTGATGCTCTACAGCGAAGCTCCCTGCTCCTGCTACCAATTCTGTCCTCATTTACACCGCTGTTGAAGTCTGAAATAACAGCTCCCACACGTCAGAAGCAAGAGGAAGGAAAAGATTTAACAATGTGAGCCAAAGAAATTAGGCAGACAACATTGCTGTCATGGTGAACAAAAAAGGAAGAGATGTTCTTCAGTCTCAGTGAATGAGAAAAAGTTTAAATATTTCAAGGTAGTAAGGGCCTGAAACCTTCACTATCCCCCAATTTTCCACTCAGCAGCTTTTGACATTTGGATTCTGCAAATACATGGAACAATCTGACAGAGACGAACAAGCAAGTGCCTGTCCTCAGAGATACAACCCCAAAGCGACTGGCTTTCTGCTTCTGTACAGCTAAATGCCTGAAAATATACTGAGTAAACTGTATGTAAACTGTCTGTAGAGTTCTCATTTATTTTAATTAACTCATAAGAGAACTGTAGCTTAGCTCAAACTGAGAGTTTTTAATCACAGAATCATGGAAAAAAAGACAGATGAACTTAAACGAAATGGGAATTTTTCTGCCTTTGTAATGGTCTCCCCTGCTGAAATCAATAGAAAATTCAGTGCTCACAACTCTGATATCCTGCTTTTTTGTCTTATTTTCTCCGAGTGACTTTTCAGCTACATCAGCTACTAACTTCCAATGCTTATATGCTATGGCAAAACTAGATCTTGAAAAAAAAAGTGTGCGCGCGCGCGTGTGTGTGTGTGTGTGTACACACATATATATACAGCCTGTCACATGTACCAAAATCTTACTAGATTATTGGAAATAGAGATAACCTGGCCAAAAGGAACAACTAAGCAACCCAGCTCCACTGCAGAATAAGTCTTTATTTAGATTATAATTCAGGTTTTTATTTGCAAACATCTCTTTTTTTAGCCTTCACTTTTTAAATTTACAGTTGAATACTCCCAGTAGCCTAGTACAGCCACAAAATATGCTGATATTCTGGTTTATATGTGGCATATTGGTATTCTTCTATTCCGTATTAAAGGGAAAAGTCAGGGAAAACAATCACTAGACAGGAAACGGCTAATGCCTATTTCCAATTAATAAATTGCCTTTCCATTAAGTTACCTTCCAGAATTGTATCCTGATTTCTGGATACATAATTTGTATAGAATGTCAGGAATACCTTACAAATTATAACCCGGAAACACAGCTAAAATGAGTAGTGGCGTTATCTGTGAGAAGCCAGGTTTCCTTTTGGCAGCCAGGTACTGCACTAGCTGCTGCTGGAAAGATTAAATGTTTATGAGGGTATCCACTATAGTTATTTTCAAAGTGTAAAAATTAGTGTGTTTTTCTCTTAAATTTCTTAATAAAATACTATTGCATTCCTGCCGGTACTCAAATCAGACTAAAACAACTGTCTGCTCCCAGTTAGCTTCTAGCTTGTAAGGCCTCCATTTTAAGAGACAAAAAATACAAATTTTTAAGAGCGTACAAAAACAGTTCAGATATTTATGTAGGCAATTCTGATTGCATCTAGAATCCCCACACCACCTACTCTGATCTGGATTATTTTATTATTATTTTAAATTTATTAATTCTTTTGTGTTAGAACTCGGGATTACAACTGAAGTTCCATTAAATAAGAAATATACTTGAGGCATATGTATATTTATTAAGGCACCAAATAAAATGGGAACATTTTGAGCACACAGATTCTAAATACAACCAGGATATAACTAGACTGTATAAGTCTGTTTAGGCGAGTGGTTTCTATCTAAGCTGAAGACACCAAGTCAGAAATAAAGCTTCACTTTCATTCTGACTTTCCCTGATTTTGAATCCTAAAGGCTGAAGCTGTGAGCTAAGTAAACAGAGCACGCAGGACTTCATGAAAAATAATTCAGTTCCCATGAACTCTGGGAACAAAATATGCACAGAATTCTTATTAGTTGCTTCTTTTCAAATATTTAACCATGGTTATCATTATTTATTCCTAGTGTGAAACACACTGCTTATAATTTAGAAAAGAAAACCGCTTTACTTTTGACGCTTTGTAAAAGCGGGATAAAAACACAAGCCATACTGCAATGTATCTCACTGGTCAGTAAAACTGGGGTCTAAACTAAGCAGCTAAACCCGTAGGTATTGGAAGTGCAGCAGCAAACGGGCTCAGATTGTATTTATGACTGACTGCTCTTCAGCTGCGTGTGGCTCCGTCCCTCCCCAGCGCGGCAGGCGAGGGGACCAGGGCGAATCGCCAGCTCACCTGAGAAGACACCCCACTCAGAGGGCACTCGGAGACTTGTCTCTCCAGAAGTCTCCTTCTTGCATGCTGAAGGGGAAAGCATGGCTGCAGATTAGGGTACCAAAGTGATGAAAAGAACAAAAAGCAATGCACGTGGTTCTGCCTGCAGTTGCTGGGCATTTAGAGGGAATGAGAATTATATGACTTGATTTACTTTACAAAAACTGATTAGTAAAACCCCCTGTGGATTTCTTAACTATACTGTGGAGGCATATAAGATTAGTGTAGCAATTCCCATCATCAAACGTATTTACTGTTAAAATATTGGATTAGTGATGTTGTTATCCACTGTTCCAAGATTATAAAGTGATTCTTTAAAATTGAGCAGAAAAATACTGCACTCTATCATTTGTAATTAGATTTCAGCCTGAGTGTTTTCGCCTTTCCACTAAAAGTAATTCTGCTTCCAAAAACAATAAAAAAAAAAAAGAGAAAAGGACTGTACTCTGCACACAGACAAAGAGAAAGCAAAACTATACATGCAAAAGAGGAAACAAATTATTTTTGTCTTCTGCTTTTGAGAGACAAATGGCGGCACTCGGCCTGTATCTTGCTGCTCATCGCTGCAGCAGGGCGCCGCCGTTACACCAGGAGGTGATACAGCCATGTCGGTGCGAGATGGTGCTTATTTGTAAGACACACGTGGATGTGCACTACCTGAGCCCGGCAAATCTCCGTCCTTGGATATTTAACCCTCACAGAGAGCTTTGAGGTGAGCTATAAACCTTCAGGGTCATCCTTGTCTGGGTTTCCAGTGACAACGGGGACTGTGCACGAGGAAGAGCACAAGGAAAGGGGATAAATTAATGTGTTCATTAAAGTAATTATGCTACATTCGGGCCAGGAAAATTAATGCAACTGTACCTGGGCTTTTTAGCCATTATCTTAAGTGAGTAAGAGCACCCGGAGCTATTACAATTAATAAACAAATAAAAAGCTACAGCGCTAATAACACCACCTCACATCTTACCCTGTCGAACACCTCTAGGAGTCACTTACATTGCAGTATTTCAGACAGGTATAGAATAGATAGTGACGTAAGAGTCACAAAACACAAAGAAAGTTTTAAGTCAGAAATACTCTGCAATTGAAGAGTGGGATTTTTGCTGTATCTGCCATGCTATTTGACCTCGTTATTTGCCACCACTGCAGTTTTAAGCTATATAACTTCAATCATTGTTCTTTTCCTTATTTTGGTAAATCCTTATTCTCTCTTTCTAGATTTTTCCTCCCAGTATTTTTGAAGAATAAAGCAATCTGTTTCTGAATCAGAATCATCATTATCAATATTATTTCATGCCGTTACCACACAAAATTCAGATTTTAAAATAGTGTCAGCAACTTAAAAAATTTAAACAATCACAGTTTAGTTTGATTTTAAATTATCCTGTTTTTAACTGACCATAACAATAGAGGCTATAAATATGTAATCTTAACTGCAGTAGCTTTGAACAGCCTTGACAGGGTTTATCAGCTAAATGTTTAATCAGGCAAAGCAGCAAAAAACATAACCATAGGAACGCGTGGTATTTAGCATTTAAATAAAACTTGTAAACCAATGACAAGTCTATTTGGGCAACTACTACCACACATGTTCCTTATCTGCAAAGGTCTTGTCCCGAATTTATCAGAACAAGTCTCTCATACTTTATTTTCCAGGCAGTAACATCAGTTTCCATTCACTGAGCTCACAGAAAAAGATACAGAAAACTGCAAGTTAAAAGGCATGGCCATGAAAAAGAATTCCCATGTTGTCAATGTCATATTGCTCTAGGAACTTACTGAATCACAGCCAAAAAACCCAAAAAATAAAACCATAAAGCCAAGAACAAAAACCCCACCACAGAATAAGAAACGAGCCTGACAAAGCACTACAGTTCTTCATTTTTTGTCTAATTGAACAGTTCAGTTTCAAAATTTTCTGCTACCTGGCTGCTTCTAAGATGAAACCTTGAACAAATACAGCAAGTGAGAGCCAGGACAGCACAGACGACATAAAGCCTTCTCTCCCTCTGCACAAAAAGCACCGTTTGTTGTTTCCCCAGACAATAACCCCCGTGTGGAATTGCCTGGCCGCTAATAGGTACCTGCTCCTCACCTCGCGACAGCGGGGGCCAGATGTGGGGCTTTCTGCTCCCCCGCCCGCCTGGCCCTGCATGCTGGAACTCTGCTCTCAGCTCTGCCATTCACCTTCTCTGTTGGTAAAACGCATCCCACAGCAGCTCTCAACACTCAATGGCAGTAAGTAGCCCCAAAAATGTAATGATTTTCTATTGTTATTATTGAGTAGACAAAAGTAGTGAGTCTCTCCCTTTGGGCAGGGAGGGGAACAACTCAAAAAACTTTCATGTAAACAACACCTTGTAAATAGGAGTTGGTTTTACTCATGGTTCATTCTAGCAGCTTTTAAATATATTCCTCCTCCTTTTAGAGTAGGGAACCATTTGCTTTATGAGCACCATTTGGATCATTTGCCTGTTGCTCATAAAATAGACAAAGCTTTTATCCATGCCATGAATTTTTACTCACTTTATACAAAATATCTAAGGAGGGATTTGGAGGGGCAGAATTACATCCATGAAACAATTAACAACTAATTTAATTTTCTGCTACAATAATGGTTCCAGCAGATTTTTTTTTTTATGTTGTTGATTACATTTCTTCTCTCCACAAAATAAAAAAAATATTTGGTGTTAGTTTTGTATGTTTGTTTTTTTTATAAAAGCAGGTTTGGTTTTTTTTTTTTCCAAAAATGAATAGGAATGACAAAAACACTTCACACATTTTAATCCATGTAGTTAATAAAGCAGTCGCGAATGCAGCTTTCAGAAGCAATCAAGATGACACGGTGATGGTCTGTATACTCAGGAAGCGCCACTGATTCTCCTCAGCACTGGGACAGTCCAACAGAATGTTACTTTGACAACGCTGCTGGCAGCGGCCACACAAACCACCTCTTGCAAAAGCTCACCTCTGTCACCCATGTTCACACACCAGAGCCCCACTACACAACAACCACAGCTCCAAGCTGCTTCGGCCCCTCCTCTCACAACTCAGAAGCCACAATTCTCTCGTCTGTGCCACGAAACCGAAGCCCAGCCTTAACTCCAAGCCCTCGTCCCGCCTGCCCTGCCACACATGCTGTAGGCAAGGGAACGGGAGCCTGTCAGCCCTCCCTTAATGATTCATTAGCTGTTTAGCAGTAACAAAACACTTTGCTCAGCAGTTTTGTTCCTGCACATGAGGAGTTACTGCCTATTAGTAACTATGGACCATAGCAAGCTCCTGTGGTCCTGCACATAAACATTATTGATTGCAGACACAGATCAATGCAAGCTTAACCGTTGGGATGAGCAGCTGCCTGGAGAGAGGCGTGTGGAGGTCTGGCTGTGCCAGAGCTGGAAACAGTCGGGGCACACGCTGCACCCTGGAGCCTGTTCTCTAGGAACAAGAGAATATCCTGTGTTTTGGAGTGCAACAGTTGAGGGGTTCCCCTACCATACCAGGCTTGTATGTTTACACATATCTGTCTGTATACAGAAATGCCACATATCTGTGCCTACAGTGAAGAATTTACCATTTAAGAGGTACTATATTTTAATCAGCTGTATAGATTGTACCATGAAAGCCAGCACAGTTAGCATTGCAACTAATTAAAAAAAAAACACAATCAAACAACAAAAGTAGCAGTAACAGAGATATGAGGGTAATTTCATTTCTACTTCTGAATTCTCAGGTTGTGTTTGCAACGTGCTTTTGGAGTAAACATGCTAGAACAAGCCTAAGTTCTAGGATTTCATATATGTAGTTTGTAAAAACTGGAGAGTAAATAGGAGAATATTTGTTTGGTCAGAGTGCTTACAGCCCGAAAATAGGAGGCGGAGCCTACTTAGACTACAGTCGCGCTGTAATTATGGATCAGGGGTCGCTACCTCTGCCTGGTTCTCTCGATCTTTGCCAGCAAACTCTCGGCTTGGGCATTACAGCTATAGATTCACTGCTGCCTTTAGCAACAGGTGAACCCTGCAAAGCAGAGGTAGGTGATTCTGTCAGGAAGAGGCACTGTGCCATATGAATTACAGATGTGGCAGCTGCTAAAGGAAAAGTGCCCCCACATCCATAAAAAGCAGCAGCTAGCGCCCAGGAATTTGCAGAAATAGCCCCATTCTCCAGGCTGGTCTTCCCAGCTCCCTACTTCACCTCCATCACGCTCCAGGGCATTCTCTCTTACAGCCCCAGTCTGTAACAGATTTACTCGAGAAAGTACACAACTGCAAGGCCAAAACATCCAAAACATTTTGTGTTAAGGATGGTAAATGTTGCATAGTATCTCCTCATTTCTTTATCTCTTCTTGCATGATTAAGCGTTGCTTCGTTTTTTGCTAAATCCTTATGACATAAGAGGTTGATCTTGCAAACCTTCCTTTCAAAATAACAAACTTCCATGAACTTCATTTCTACACCAAGAGTTGCTCACAGCTTACTGACCCATCATTCAGAAAGCAGTTTTGTGAAGTTCTGCAAAGTTTTTTAAGCACATAAGGAACACAAACTGAAGGCCAGATAATCCTGGCATTTCTCCCTTCGAAAAAAGCTGAGACTACCAATGGTCTGGGCAGCCAAACACCAATCATTTTGACATACAGTGATGCCAAAAAGCACAGAGCTACCTGTTGCAGCGTTTCTTTAGAGCCTCAGATGAATTCTATTAAGACTTGTAGAAACCACCATTAAAGAAAACACATTATCAGGAAAGTTGTTCCAGCATACCTGTGGCTGAGTCCAAGGCTCCAATGTTGTCTCTTTCAAAGGAGTTTGTGACTTTCCCATTTCTTTTGTGTGCTGTTAAGAGAGAAAAGCATGCATGAGTTCAACCACTCTACCAGCATTCAGCATTAATTTCCCTTGAGGGAATAAAACAGGCAGGTACAAAATTCATACAAAATAATGGTAATGTATCACGACTGCATGCATTTGGAGTAGACTGTAGGTCTGATATTTTTGCAGCCAAATAACTTATTTTTTATGGAGTTGTTTGAACTTTCAAGGTGTGGGGGTACACACCTTCATCTGCATATACAGATGAAAACCTCAGGCAAAAATATGAAGTGATTTGCCAACAGGGTACGGTTCAGTGGCGGAATTTCAGAGACAACTTGACTGCGTTTTTTCTCTTCCGTTTCCTCCCCAGGCTGTGCTATGTTCACTAGACACCCCGAAAAAGGGCATAGAATGCAGTGGAGCTAACTTAAATAGGTGAATTAAAAGAAATATTATGGAAAACTTTGTTAAACTCTGCATTATTTGAGCAGGGGAGCCATGTTTTCAAGTGACAGCCCTTGCTTTTCCTTAGTGCTTGTCGGAGACGGAGCCAGAAAACTGAGCAGCCAACAGCTTCTTGCCTCTGACTTTTCACTACCTTGGAATATTTCAAAATCAACTACCCCAAATCAAAAGACAGTACAATCAAATAGATTGAAGTAGTCTTCATAGAATTAGACGTGCTGACCCTTCACACTTCCTTTTTTTTTTTTAATATTAAGAAAGCATCCCGCAAATACTTGCTAAAATCTGTAATGGCTCTGCTTCAATAATAAATACAGAAAATTTTTGAGCACTGGGACTGACACTGAATAGGATGTTGACTCCTTTTAATTTTCTCCATACGAATTTCCCAGGGAAGGAAGTTTACACATTGCTGCAAAAATACCAACAAGACTCTTATATTTTCTTTTTCCCTAAATTCTTTCATAAAATGGGAACAATGACATTCACAAAAGAGGTCCTCTGCTGAAATACACTCTTTAAGTAGTGCCAAGATTTTCCTCCTCCTGAAATACATCTTTAATGTACTACCCTTTGGATGAGACCTTTGACAATATGTAATATAAATAGCATCTTATCCAGGTCTCACATCAGAGTGATCTGAACGCCTATGGAGACTGCAAGGATTGACAGAGAGGGAGAGATACGCCACTGGATTTTCTGTCATATATCACAGAATCGTAGGGTTGGAAGGGACCTCTGAAGATCACCCAGTCCAACCCCCCTGCCAGAGCAGGGTCACCCAGAGCAGGTGGCACAGGAACGCGTCCAGGCGGGTTTGGAATGTCTCCAGAGACGGAGACTCCACCACCTCTCTGGGCAGCCTGTGCCAGGGCTCTGCCACCCTCACAGCAAAGTTGTTCCTCCTCATGTTTAGGTGGATCTTCCTATGCTCAACTTTGTGCCCATTACCTCTTGTCCTGTTGCCAAGCACCACTGAAAAGAGCATATATATA
>VYZM01020465.1:295538-308947 GCA_013398915.1 Dromas ardeola
AAATCACTTAAAAAGGAAACTTTTTTTTTTTAATACAGGATTTGTGTGCAACTTCAGTTAGCATGGAGCATTCAAAGGGCTTCTTTCAAAAAAACTACCTTATTAAATAGCAATTTTGTTTTGGCAGGTTGGATTGCCTGTAATAATAGATTACAGGCAATCATTTTTACCATTCTTGTTATGTTATATTTTGGGGTGGCAATGGAACATGATTCAGTCTTGAAATAGAACAAGCGCATTTCAAAAGAAAAAAAGAAATAGCCACAGAATTAGTGAATACTAAACAGAGTTAAAAAGAATGCATCTGGAAAAGGAAGGTTGTGCTTTTCATATGTTCAAAAGCAAATGTATTCTACCTTATAATCTTTATTTAAATGCAATAATCAAGCATCAAAAGGACCCAAACACATAATGAAAGTTTTTAAACATATTGATTGTGGTGCCAAGATACCATAATAATTCCATACGGGATAACCTGCCAGGAACTGACATTAAAAATCACGCTATTTCTTGAGAAATAGTTTTTTAATACAACATTCATCCAGTCAGTTCTGTTTTAGAGCAGAAAGGAAAAAGCAAGCATATGACTACATGAAGAAAAGGGATGCAAAAGCACATTTAGGTGAGACAGCTCTCAAAACATTTGAGTAACACTTGAAACCCATGCTCTAAATCTTTGGTATGACTTAACGAAGACTCAAACACCTCTCTTAATGCTGAATTTCTTATAGACTAGCACCTTGTGTTCTTCATTTACTTCCTACTGTTTCCACTACCCAGCACCCAAAGAGACCCTTTGACCCTTCCAACGACGAGCAGCACACGGAAGAAAGAAAAAAAAACAATAGTAACTGCTTTCAGCCCCTCCAGGCTTTCCACACAGGGCACATCTTTCTAGCTCTCATTCTGTTTTGACAACACTGTTGTAAACTATAACTAAACGAATTGAGCTCTAGAAATTAAAGGCCCTAACACACAGCAGAGATCTGGTTTGCCACAGAGAACCTTACACGTATTTGCATTGCCACTTTTCAGTGTAGAAAAAAATGACAGAAAAGAACTTATATGTGAGCTGTGACTACACGTGAGAGCTTACTATGAATCAGCACTTGTACCACTAACTAGCAGCGCATCTGCTGCAGCTTCCAACTCAGCATGTGGCAATTTCAAAGGGTTTGAATCCCAGTTCTGAACTACCTGCTACTACTGTGCTTCGAGTATACAAGTATACAGGCTCCCCACTCACCGCTGGCTGAGATATACACACCTTCTTAATAGATCACATAAGCAGTGCTTATTCACAAGTTCTCTTTCCTGTTTTTTAAAAAAGAAAAATGTGGTAGTGGATAGACAACCCTCCCAGGAGCTTCCTTCTTCCAGCACAGATAAAGAAGCTCATACTAAAACTGGAAAGACTTTGGAAGCCTTTATCCCCCCATTTTGCTTGGAGCATCTTCCTTCAGCCTTCTGCAGCTTCTACAATTCCTCTAAAGAAACAACAGAGTATGCCCACAGTCTTTTGTTTATGTTCTCTCTACTTCCTCAATTTGACACTTAAGTTTCACACATAGAAGAAAATTGTACTCGTAATGAGATAAAGATAGAATGATTTTAACCTGGATATTACATTATGGTTTCAGCAGGGCCATTAAAGCTCCCTTAGCTCTTGTACACGTACAGATTACAATTTCTCTAGCAGGCAGGCTTGACTTCGGGAATAAATTAGGTTCTTTTCATGTTTGATGAACCACCTGTCACTTCTGTTACAGCCAACTACTGTTCCACAAGCACGGGGCGTATCCAAACGACTGATTCAGTTCCTACCATTCATCCAACACCTTCTGGGATCCTCCCCCTGGAGTTGAGGGACTCATTTTACTCTCATCATTATCTGACACCCCATATCGCTGCCCTGCTACAGCACTGGAGAAGGCAAAAAAGCCCAGGAAACCACATAAGGTCTTGCTGGCTGTAAAAGTTTCCTTTATCTCGGTAATCCCTTTGCCCAGTGGGAAACGCACGACTCCTTTCAACTGTTCCCCAAGGCCAGGCAATCCTGTCTGCCCACAGCAAGTCCAATTTTCAGGTATTTTCATTGAGACAATATATAAGAACCTTTAGTTTACTGAGTCATCATACAGCCAGTCACATCAGTCTTCCACCTGACCACCTAGAAATTACCCTGATCAATTATGTTAGCAATCAATAAAGTCCAGCATAATAGCCCGGTAGTAAAGAGATTGTGCACAATATATTTCGCTGATATTTGGAATCTTCTGTCTAGTTGTAACAGCAAAAGAAAGCTTTAATATTTAATCAAAGTAGTTATTAAATATTTTTTTAGGGAAAAATGAAATTCATCATGAATTATTTCCTGTTGTTTATTAGGAACAATAAGTTAACAAATATATAATTACTTATGACAGCTTGACAGGTAATATCCAGGCTTCCAAAATCTACCAGAGAAAATAAATTGTAAAATAGATTTTAAAGGTTATGAAAGTCATCATTTTAAGTCAGACTTCATTTTTATCTTTAAGATGCCACAATGGTGGTTTCCACTCTGAAATACGAGGGGGAAATCTCTTCTGCACCTGAGACAGTTCAAACTAATCTTACAGCAACAGCTCGTGCACAGAAGGAGATCTTCCTTCTGACGGCATCCACCCCTACGGTACTTGGATCCCAGTGTCCATACAGGTTAGGCTGATCCATAACAAGAGACTGCTAATTTGCTCAGCCTATTTTCTCCAGCAGACTCAGCCCACTCTCTGTGCCCTAAGGTACCAGTCCAGCTCACTGTCTAGGATCCTGCCCTGCCAGCCCCCTGCGTAGGTCAGGAAGATGGGATGCAGGGATGCAGAAGAGGGGTGCCTATTCCTGGCGATGCTGTCTGACAGTCACCCGCCAAGCTCCCTTTTGCCTCTCCCTCTCCAGAGTGGGCCACTCCAGAAGCAGCACCCAGAGGAAGCTGCCACGTCCAGCCCAACACAGGAGGAGCGCCGTGCTCGGCAGGCAGCTGCCTGCGCTCTGCCTCTGCCCTGCCCAGCCCCCGCGGCACTCCCAGCCACAGCGTCTGCTGCACCCCTTCGCTTCCTACAGCCAGGACTCCTCAGCTGCCTTGAATAAAAAATACATATTCCCAAATTGTGAGAATGTCCTTCCCTTTTTCCTGGAAAGAAGTTAAATTATGTTCAATTAGCTGGCCTCAGCTTCATGAGCTGGCCTTTTAAAATAATCATAAAAACGTCTACTAACTTGACACATGGATATGACTGATTTTTCAATGACTATCTCGTTTCTAGGCTGCAAAGGCAATTTGTTCTGGCCCTCAAGCTTTTTATTCCAACACTAACTAGGGGATCCGTTCAGCTTGACTATGGGATCCGTTCAGCTTGGAGCCATCTCTTTTTCATCCTGCTTCCCTATTGACAGGGTTTTTTTTACTTTTCTTCAAAGCAAATCTGGCTTTATTAGAGTTAAAAAGAAAAGAAAAAGTTACAACATGACAATTTTGGTTTATGTATTTTGATTTCTGGAAAAGCCCTAAAATTATCTAGATAGATACTACCACCAATAATTCTAATGGTTATTGATTGCTGTGAGAAGCAAAAGCAGACTGAAATTCAAAGATAATATCATGCATTTTTCTCTGGTGCCTTACAAAACTGCTACCGCAGCATTAAGATTGTCTGACTCAAAGTGTTCCACTCCTGCACTTTACAGGGAAGGAAAAAAAAAAAAAAAAGTGCTTTATGAAATTGTCTTTCAAGCTGAAATCCTGTATGGCTTGAAGTGACTTTTAGGAAGCAAACAGCAAAGGACATTTTGTAAGTAGTATATTAGCTACGTTACATTATTGAAGTCTGGTTGGGATTGCATGTGTTTATTTGGGGTAGGTTTTGTCTTTTCTAGTTATATTTGAAGCATACGGCCAAAAGTTACATTTTTAGACATGAACTGCAGACTTTACTATTTTTCTGTCCCATATTATAATCAGGTCATCTTGTATTCTAATTTCACTCTCCAGGCAGAACATCTTTATTACCACACTGAGACAGAGAAGTGCTGTAAGCCTGAGAAGGAGATTATCTCCATTAACAATGCCTCCTCCTTGCCTCTGAGTTGATTTCAGGTAATGGGATTCCTGCAGTCCTCCTTCAGCCTCCAAAGACCCTTCACGTGAAAGGTGAACAGAAGCATTAATTTAAGTGAAGAAAGTATAATTTTATGTAACAGATTGTTAAAACAAATTGTGTTGTTCCATGTTTCCAAGCTTTATATAAATATGAAAATAAATCTTTATGACACAGAAGTAGATGGGCAAGCCATAGGACAGCTGAAATCCAGAGATTAGTAGTGATTCATATGGGAGGGTTTTTGCTTTGTATTTGAGAAACACATTAGGCCTGCCTTTTGCCAAAGAACAAACAGACAATTCAGAACTCACAGATAAAAACCCTTTTGTGGAGGTATCGGCGAGGAACCCATAGTCTAGAGCCCTAAAATGTGATTTAGGAACGACAGGAACGATTAGCTTCTCACACCAAACAGCAATGGAATCACCACTGACACAGTGTCTATGCCGGTTTGGCTGTAACAACTGCAGTTCCATTTCTGAAAGTATCAAAATGCCTTGTGATGTTGCTATACGTCCTCCCAGTGATTCCCTGGCCTCAAAAGCCACAATTTAACCCAGCAAGTCTCTAATGGTTCTGCCAACAGGCAGCTTTTATCTTGCAATTACCTCTTCAAAGATGCAATAAATCACCTAGTGCATATACAGCCAGACAGCAATTATAAGGGCAAGATTTCCAGAGGTGCCGCACACCCACAGCCTCCATCATTTACAACTGTTACACTATTCCTGTAGAAAAACCAGCCCTTCACTGAACTTATTTCCCTCTTTTGTTCCAACCTATCTGAGTAAAGCGGGTGCCTGGCAGGAGGCAGGGGAATGGAAGATAAAGGCAGGGTGTGGGGTGGGGGTTGAATGACTGCAGCGTACTAGGAAAGCTCAGAGGTTTAACAAAGCCTGACATGAGATTTGCCAGATGGTTCTGTACCGGATTGTAAAACTTTAAACTAATCTTCATTTAAGAGTTTTAAGGGCTGTATCCCTCTTATAAAGCCTCTTGCTCTTTTGCCTGGTTGATTCTGGTAAATTATAGATCAGACTTTAGAAAACTGCTTCCATGAACAGCAGCTCCTTAAATCTCAGCTAAACTGAGCAAGAAGATTACATGTTATTATGATGTAGCACAGCAGGATTTTTGTACAGCAAACATAATGATGTAGAGAAGGATAAAACTATCACTCTGTGCAAGGAGGTCATCCACAGAAGAACAATGCTTTTTATACAGCTAGCAAATCCATACATACATGGTGAATCTTCACATGGAAAATTCTTTTTCTTAGTGGTTCTGTAAAGAAACCGAACCATAAGCGGACCCCAAATCTGTATTTCAGGATTCAATGATCAAACAACTCGCAGGAAAGGAGATGTCATTTGGAAGAAATGACATTACTAGACAGAGTATCTATTTCAAGGGCAATTTTAGGGTAAATGCATGCTATTGGTTTTATGCAAGGAGAAAGGATTTCTTCTGAATCCTCAGTGAAGTGTCAGATACTGTATGTGCTATTAAAAATTAAAATGCTCACTAATCTTGCAAGTGCATATATATACTTTTAATTGTAAATCAAACACATTCCACATGGAAAAGCACAAAGCAAAGTCAGTATACTAAGTGGTAGAAATTCTTTCCACCTGCTGTCAGGATTTGTAGTCTTACACAGTATCTTCACATTTAAAATTACAGTAGATGGAATTTATAGATTTCAGACACTAAAGGATGACAAAGTGGAAGGGGGAACAATGGAGAATAAAACCAAGCGCTTGGTAACTAGCCAGAGCAAAATTTCAAAAATCAAGAGATCGAGACCAGCAAGTTCTGAGACTTGATACAGGCATTTGATACTGAAATTGTGGCCTAACAACCTTTTGAACAAGTGATACAAACATTTATGTCTGTTCAGCTTTAAGTCAGCAGCCTATTGAATTTGCTCTAATTTTCTTTTTCTGTACATGATTTTGAATGCAATGTAGTCATGTCAAATGACCTCCCCTTCTCTCTCTTTTTAATTGAAACATTATTTCCTGCACATGAAAGCTTTTGACTTAAAAGCAATCAGGTGTGATATTCACAGCTCTGGTCTTTTCAAAATGTCACGCACAGGAATTATAAGGATTTATCCTAAAGCTCTCTGTAAGAACATCAGCATTTTGGAATGCCTAAGAAAATGCCTGTCCATGAGAATATGCTTCTTTAGACTTTGTTGTTCAACTGACTTTATTACGTTTAAGTAACAATCACATACTGTGTTTCACTTCTGTTTTATCTTATGCAATTGCTAACATACTGAAACACATTTCCCAAATTTCAGAAATGATTAAAATTTCTTAATCAATGCATAGTTAAGTTCCTTCTAAGAACAGAAGTGTTCCCACAAATTCAGATAATCCCAAAGGAGCAAAATTACTTTAAATTTTGATAAACACGGAACTTTTTTTTTAGTTCGTGTATGTAAAAATCTTAGTGGTAATAGCTGATAAAATATGCTCACACTGCATGTTCTGACTTGAAAGTATTTACATATATAAAACTAATGTGACATTATATGCTAAGGTATTCTTACATCAAGTGAAAGGGTAAAAAAAAAAAAAACCAACATAATATCAAACAGCTTGTTTTAGTTGCCTGAGCTCTACTTAGCTTTTAAAGAATGAATATAAATGTACACAAATCCGTTTTGTGACTCAGACATAAAGCTTCATGTTAAAAATGTAGTACATGGTAGCAAAACTACAAATCTTTATATTCCTGCATATTTCTTGTTATATCCTTTCATAAAAATAGTTTCTCCTTCTGTAGGTTATTCAGGAAAAATAGCACAGCCTCTGTCAGTATCCACCTTTGTCCAAATAGTGGTTGTTTTTTTTTCTAGGGCTTGTCGTCTTTCTCTATGGTGTGACTAACTTACACTTTACAGAAGCCCAGCTTCTTATAACGAACATTTGCAATTTAAATTGCTCTTTCTCTCTGAACATTAAGTCTAATTTGGATAAAGGTGTTAAAAGCTAAGGCTCCCCAGTTTTTTTTTTTTACTTTATGAATCAAGCAAACTAGAACTACGTTATCGGAGTCGGCCAGGAGTAGCCCGGACCCAGCTGGTGGAGAAAGGCCTGAACGGGAATCTCACATGCTGATTACTGCCAGGAAAGAACGGCTGACAAACCCCTATACTTCAAGCTTTGAAGTCTGGTAGAACTAAGGAAAATGTGCCACCTTAAATTAGATTTTTCCAGAAAGTTGATAAATAGGCTTACTCATAAAGAGTAGCAAGACTAATCTGCAATTTTCCTGACATTAGAGACAACATGATCTATAGAAGCCGTGTTGGATCATGAGCTCTTTTCATTTGATGTCATCCTATTTATATTCCTTATCCCCAGCTGTGACTATTTGTCTTATAAAGTATGTTTGATTTTTCTAGTGCATATTGTAGCTCTTAGTAGATGAAGTAAAATAAAAAGTTAGATTGTTCTTCAGGTGGCAAGAGTATGTCCAGAACAGGCACTTGTACCATAAATAATCTTTCAGGAGATAAAAGTAGTATGTTTGGAAATAACTTTTTTTTTTCTTATCAAGTCTCTGAGTAAATTATTCAGCATGTATCTTAACCTATGGCACAGAATTCAGATTGAATGCAAACAGTGTAACTTGTAAAATAGGGAGGAACGAGGAAACCGCACGTAGGAGTCACCGAGAGTATGCACAAGTAAGAGTAGCTCCGTGCAAGGGAGATCCAGCGCCCTCTTAAGCCACGAATGCCTGCGGGCTGTATCAGCACAACTTGTGAAAAAATATATGAGTCTTTTTATAAGCATAGACGTATGTAATCACATTCCCCTGTCACTTGTTACTTTACCTGTGGTCAGGATAGACTCTGAACCTCAATATTATTGCAATAAAATCCACTTCAAGTTGTATTGCAACGCTGTTAACCAAAAGACACTGGTGCCCATCTGCCTCCCTGCAGTTTCCTCCCTTTCCTTGGAGAACTGTGCACGTCAGCTTTCCACCAAGAAAAACAATATGAAAATACTTCTTTTCGATTTCCAGTGGGAAAACTGCTATCCCACAGATGTCCACAAAGTCCCACCACATTTCTGCTTATCTTCACTCCATGTCAGGAATCCTGTCTAAAGTTGCAGGAAGAATTCTGCCTTGATATCGTACATTTAGCTGTGCTAATAGGGAATCGTAACTCCATTCCAGGAAGAATTATAAAATTCTAACTTTTTTTTCCCAGCTAAATGTAATAAATAATAACATTATGAAATTACTGTTCTTTGGGGTTTTTTTGGTTTTTTTTTTTTTGTTTTTTTTTTGTTTTTTTTTTTTTTTAAACATATATAGGTACAAGTACAGGGCGCACCCAGGAGATTCAGGGAAGTTATCATAACATAGATGTGCTCTCATTATTGTCTAGACATCATTACAGGATTCCTTGGCCCAGACATTGGGGCAGCTTTAAAACTTAAGTACTTAATACAAGTATTACCTCTGTTGCATCTGTTATCCCTACTCTGATCAGAAATATGCTCAGCGCACAGGGAGGCGGCAGAGGCAGAGTCCGTCTGCTCCTGTTGTACCCAGCGCCAAGCGTGGCCACGACAGGGCAGCGGTGGGATGGGCACCGATTAGCGACACCCAGGGTCACACAGCCTGCGCTGAAGCCCGCGTTAATGCATAGTTTTATTGCTATTGTCACTGAAGACAGTTAGATAAAGTTTAGAAGGCAAAATAATGAACACAAGAAGAAATAAACCCCATGCTCTCCATAGGTTTTATAAACAAGCTGAGAATTAAGAATGCAAGATCAGGGCAGATCCCAGTCTTTTAAATAATAGGCAAGGCAGGAGGAGTATTTCCAAAGTACTGAAGAACGTTGACAAGCGGGTGTTACAGTGGTGTTAAGGATGTCTAAACTTAATCCTGTGAGGTGTCTTCGCTTAAGATAAATCAGTTTCCGGCTGTCTTCTATCAACTGTATTGTACCTAAGTCCAAGTGCATTCTCACCTTCTATTTTAAAGCTTATTTTAATCCTGACACACACTCTCAAATATGTTTCCTGACACTTTCCATGTTTTCTATTTTATTTGCTGTTATTCATGAATTATTGAATGAGAGATTGTTTTTCCCCCCTGGGGCAGGGTGGGGGAAAGAGAAAAATAAAACCCAGAACATAGTATCTGAAATCAAATCTTCCATAAATATATGATTAAATTAGTTCATCCAGGTCTGCTTCCACTAATAATACCTACAGTGGAAAACTTTTCTGTTTTACAAAAACAATAATGAACTGATAGTAGCATCACTCCTCTGGAAGCACCATTTTCCTCATTTTAGAAGTAGCAAACTAAAGAGCAGGGTCACAAATACAGTAATTATTAAGGCAACAGCAGACAATTTTTATTCCCAATGCCAAGATGAAGACAAAATGCCCTCTCTTTGTTCATACTGGGAAGAAAACTACTATCATAAATATACTTTATGAAATCTACTTCCAATGTTCTAGTGTAAGATTAGAATTTGGAAGACACCTTTCAAAACAGATGCATAGTCACACACATGCACTCTCACTCTGATTTCCAGAGCCACTCCAGAATTCAAATATTTCAGATGTGCTACATGAAAGTGTATTTGATTTTTGTTATGCTTTTTTATAAAACAGACTGCTACACTGTTGAGGATACTCTTATTAAGCAATGCATTGTACAAGTGAAGCTTCTTTCCTAAATTGCTGCAAATAATTATTTTTCTGCATCTGACTTCCCAGCGGTACGTTACAGATACGGGGCACGTGAAACCTGAGGAGATGAGTTAGATGATCTGATACCTCAGTTACAAGCTCTGGCCCCAAGCAGATGAAAATTAAATTCTTGAAATTTCAGCAAAAATGTTACAAAGGATTTTTAACGGCGAATCCAAAACATAAGGTGTACACATACCTGGTCTGGTTTAATTCTAGCTAGTTTGAACACCAAAAACAGTGAGGACGTGATAGCAGTGACTTCAGCTCAAGACAGCTTACAAAGAAATACAGGAAGCTCTGCAAGATTTAGAGCTCCATTTTTTCCACCAAAACTCTACATGTTAGAAAAAAGTACAAAACCTGGAACTTCTAATTTCAAGTAGATAAAATCACAGATAAGAAATTAAAAAAAACAAAAACCAAGCAGAGATTACTTTAAACCATCCTCTTTCGTTTATTTTGTAGGAAAATTATATCCTAGAGGATTAAGGAAAACAGTATCAAAGGGGCTACTACTGTATACACTGAGCTCTTATACGTGTTAAAGAAAATGGCAGTTTGTCTATTAGGGGGAATTGCTTTAATTCTTCCAAATGATGTATTCCAGGAATAATTTGAGCTTTTAGAAATAGTTAATGAGATTAAAAAAAAATCATTGAAACATCATTCTGATGGAAGTCGAGGGTTTTGCATATCTCGCTTAAGGTAAGTGATTTGCAAATAAACATTTGGAGCATGTGAAAAGCAATGGCAAAAACACAGAAAGTGGCCATCACTGGATTTCGAAACTATTTACACTGAATTGCTACTTGTCTTTGATTAAGCATACTTGCAGTGAAATAATATATGGCAGTGAAATCATACACAGCAGCCACTTTCATTAATTTATTATAAAGTGCACTACTCTGTCCATATGCGACAGACTGGGAATAATTTCACTTATGAAGATCGCGATAATTTTCTAGAGGGTTCTACAAGTCTTGTATGATCTTCTCTAATACCTATGCAAAAAAACATTCATTTATCTCAGGATTATTGCACTAAACCTTCTGGTAAATTCAAAATCTTAAGGAATATGAAACACTCTCACGCCTACCATGCCAGTGGCCCCTCGACCTTTTCAGTTTATGTTCTTTATTATTCCAATTCCTACACCCCATGAACTATTATTGAAACAAAAGATCTGAACTCACCACAAACAACTTTTATAGGGGAAATATTGGTCCAAGGCTCACTATAAGAAAAACCCCACAAATTAACAAAAAAGATCCTGGGTCAGTATTCTCTATTTTTACAGTTTATTTGTTTTTCTAAGCCCAAGTATAGGTTAATATTATGTGTGAATTGAAACTTTATCAACAAGAGAAGGCAAAGAAAATTTATTTAAATGATCTCTTTCTGAAGTAGGGAAATGGAAATCACTTTGTCCCACAATCCTTTAAATATTCTTATCAATCCCATTGTAACATAAATGAAGATAAAACACCATTATTACAAGAATGTAAAGCTGTTATGATCTATCTATACATGTATAGAGTCTCAGCATTCGAAGGTAAAAATAATATTTTTCCTTTCTTTACTATTTCAGACTTATCTCAAAGGGAGCAGCTGGAAAGAAAGACGAGGCCGAATAAAACTTGTTGACTGAACCAAATGGAATTTTCTAGGCAATCACATGCAGTACAGATAGGCTGGCTGTACAAATGCACCAGCTTCTCTTCCCTTTCCTTCTCTCTGTAGTTGAGCACATATACTGCTGTTCAATATTAGTGAAGTGGAACTCAAAAAGCAAACACTGTAAACTTTTCATGTCCTTCAAAACACCTATGTTCAGTTCTGATGCAGCAGCGTACCTGGCACGAGTATACTCGGCAAGACTTATATCGGCCAGCCCAAGGAACCTATTCTGACAACATCCTAAAACAATTATCCCATTCTGTTTCTTCAGCAAATAAAGAGTTAGAATAAAAATGAAAATGAAAAGAATAAAAATGTCACTGCTGCTCAGTCACTGGGTGCTAAGAGACATTGCTGATTAAGATATTAACTGAAAAGCCCCAAAAGATAAACCTTTTGAAACAGGGAATGAAAAGACATTTGTTCTCCTTTGTAGACATACGCTGGTTGTACTAAGAAAATTTAACCACTGCAAATACAAAAAAAACCACAGCTAAAATAATTAATGAAAATGGTAAATGACATACAAAGAAAATGACATAAAAGTTCCCTAAAAACCAACAGCTTTTGATACATAACAAAATGAGCATGTGTCACACGACTGATGTTAGACAAAAGATACATCAACAGGGATGGAGGAAGACTTCTGGAAAGCTGAAGATCAAATAAAAAATGCAAAACTATTTTCTGCGTTTAAGATCTATGACAAATATAAACTTTAAGACAACAGACCTAATCCTGCATTGTCCTGAATCCTGTGGGTGAGGAATTTTACATAACCTTGCATCTCTCTCTCATGGAATTTTTTTTAAGAACTATGATACATCAGTGAACTTTAGACTCTTTTTAAACAATATTAGAAAGGCCAATAGGAGTAAGTAGAAGAAAAAGTATCATGTCATGTTATACTTAACATACCAATGAATCACACTAGAGATTCAAATTACATGTCCCTCCCCTATTACCCAACTCATCACACAGAGAGTCTAGAATCACTCTTCACTAGAGAAAATACAGAATTCATCTTTAAACTTCCCTTCACGTTATCCATATCAATGCACGAACTATTACAAAATCACAAGATTTACAGAAAAAATCCACTGTGGAAATAATTTTTCTACTTCTCTATTTACAACTTTTTCCTACATTTACTCTTTACGTTAGAGAAATATTCTGCTGTAGCAGAAGATACCGCTGATTCATTTTAGGCAAACCACCTTGTTTCCACAAAAATTAGTGTGGAAGACTCTTATCATAAAAGGCTAAAATGGCTATAAAGGAAATTACTCAGCTCAAGTGAAGTCCCAAATAGCCATCTCCTTACAAAAGTTTAGTATCGTATCCCAACCAGAAAACAGATTCACTTTAAAGAACTGTAACATTCCTCTCCCAGAAACATATTGGGATCTGATTTTTTTTTTTTTTACTTTCTCTTTTCTTCTCAGTCCTTATGAAGCTATCTCTAGTTTATAAAATTTCTTCAAGCAATTTTCTGACAACAATTGGCTTCTTTAATTTACCTCTATCATAAATTCCCAAGCACAAGAGTAGGTTCTTTGCTGCTTTGAGATCTGCATTTAATTCTACATTCCTTCCTTTCCTTTCAGAAATGTCCGCCTTTATCTACATCCTTTTACTTTGGGGCACCATTTAACTTAGTCCTCCCTAACCACAAGTCCTAGCAGACCCTCCCACAAACTTCTTGCTTCAGTAAATTGATTTGCTGTCTCCTCTAACTATGCTTCACAACAAATCAATCCTTTGACTCCTCCAACTTCTCTGAAGGCTTACCTCTTGCCTGCAAGAGGAAAATTGTAATCATCCTCGTTTTTGGGTTGTTTTTTTTTTT
>VYZM01020465.1:308959-330111 GCA_013398915.1 Dromas ardeola
TTTTTTTTTTTTTTTTATTTCTCTATGGCAGCGGAGAAAGATTCATTTTATATCAAGCATTTGCCATCACAGTTGGGTTCAGACAGAGCCAACGGATCAGTCAGTGCTCCCAGTCTCACTGCCATCCCTGTCCATCAGAGCTGCAGGATGACAGGGACACTGTGAATACACTGCCCCACATGAAGGAGTTACTCAAACCAGCAGAGGTTCTCCACCTGCTCACACACCCCAACGTGCACCACAGTTAGAACTTCTCTTCAGACATGCCCTTCCATCTTACAGTTTTGGAATACTTCTACTTCTTGCCTCACTGCTACAGAGTGAGTGTACCAGAAAAAAAAAAGAAAAAAAAATACGGGGGGAAAAAAAAGAAAAAACAACCCCCAAAAAATGTTCATGATCTAGGACTTGATCTCAGATGACTGATGACTAGAACCAGCCTTGCAAAGAAATACTGTTAAGAAGCTCTACTGAGAGTGAGTGCTGTACCTCCACAATCCTGAGCATAATGAAAGACTGCGCTGTTCAGACATTCTGGAGCAAGTCAGTAACTCAACTTCACGAGACGGTTTTGTATCTTGGAAAGAACACCATGTCATTAGATAGGTCAGAGAAGCAGGAAGAAAATGGATACAGATAAGGTGAACATACCGCTCCTACAGAAGTATTAAAATGAATTGCATTGTTCATCTTCAAAGGAAATAAAGAGCATGACATAAGAGGATATACGTACTGACACATGGAGGTATATCTGTAGGTCAAGTGAATTATATGGTGACTGCTCACAAAATTCTAGTTCAAGAAGTGGGGGGAATCAATTAAATTAGCATGTTGGTTTTTAAGGGACTAAAAAAAAAAAACAAAAAACAACTTGTGCGCTCTATGGTTGGAGTGCCGAGCACATAACAGATTTCACAACATGGCATTAAAGACTAACAATATTCAGAGCTATAATAATTAAGACAAAATAGACACGATCTCTGGAGAGCAGTGCAGAACCTTATTTGCCAGCACCTTTAAGCTATTCTAAGCTGTAGGAGTGAGATCTTTATAAGTGATAATTCCACCCTATGGCACTTCTAACACATTTTTCATAAACAACTCACATTTGCCCGTGTTAGTTCTGGTGTACTTTACAGTTTTAGCAACACAGTGTTTCTTGTTTCTGCAGATTTGCATTTGTCCGCACACGTTTGATGTAAGCTGGCAAACCATAGCTTGTCTCCAGAGTGAAACAACCCCCCGAACAACACAAGATCTCCTGCTGACAAGCAGGCTATGCCAAGATGTCACTACATGTGCGCTCCAGTGACTTAATTTCAGTAACTGAAAGTCAGAGCTCTGAGGACATGACTTTCCTGGTGTAGGCAGGGCAGAACACCCCATTTCATGGTTCTCATCACGACCCACGTCCAAACCGCTATAGATCGCACGACCACAGCGCCATCAAAACCCACAGAATCATTGAATCATTCAACAGTTACCATTTCAGTAAGTTACACAGCGTGGTAAGCTGTGTTTCAGCAATAACAGAAGTAGTTCATGGAAGAAACCATTACATAGTAACAGAAGATATGTTGCCGTGTATTTGCTAGAGCATGGTGTGATAATCAGCTTACAATCCTGTGTGGTAATATAGGAAAATTAGTTTCTAACTCTCAGAGAAATCAATGAACTACAAGTTTTATGACAGAAAGCTGCAGGCTTTAATAGTTTTAGTGTGGAGAAGTAAAAAACAATTAAAAAAAATTATTTCAGGAAATTTAAAAGAAAAGAAAATTAAATGCAGTGGGGCACTAAGGTCAGCTCCCTAATGCACAGTAAGCATTCACTAGCGTAAAAAGCTTTTATGGTTTCCCAAGGCTCAGCGTGTTCATTTCTGCTTTTAGATGTCAATAGGTTCATCCTAACCATGCCCTTAGCATTCGTAAATCATCCACTTCATTATCAGCCAGCACTGATCGGCTGGGTGAGTAAATCTGGAGAAGTTAACTACCAAACACAACAGCCCTGATGCAGCGCACCGTACTGAATTGGAAACTTTTATTTCCGAGGTTGCCCTCTGTGCCAAAGGCGCAGGGAAGATCACCTCGCTGAGAGGTGCAACAAATACAAGCTGTTACAAATGCAGCACCGACAAAAATATGCAAGCACCTTGGCCTTGTCAACCCCATGTTAAAAGTTACAGCCAAACTCTTCACCAGAATCATTCACTGTTACCTCACGGAGAGGAAACAAAGGCAATGCAGCGAAAAGGCTCACACGGAGCTTCACCTACTACCTGCCCTCTACAGCTGCCCCCACACAGAGCCAGGGCAAAATGACAGCTCACGTATTTATACCCTAGTAATACACCCCCCCCAATCCCTGCTACGGGGGATAAACCCAAACTGATTACATGTTTCCAAAGATTCTCCCAAAGCTGAAAGCTTTTCTCTTTCCTACTGTATATGACTTTGTGGAAGTGAGAGAACAAATTCAACTGTGGGTCATTATCATTCTCATTTCCACAAGAGGTTTCTCCAGTGCAACAAGTCTATGGCTGCATCAATCCCTCCTTTGCTTCTTTGGTCCTGGTTTCCCAGTCTGGAGGTTTGTTGGAGGTTGTAGCTTACATACATGCAGAGACATACATATTTAGTTTCTTTCACATAAAGATGACTAGTTATTTAGTTATCAGCCCATGATCAAGAGTCACGTGTGAGGAAGAGAGTTTTCTGGAATCCAACTTTTAAACCCTTTCTGTTTAGGCTGTATAAAGAGGGTTTTGTTTGTTTGTAAGATTCCTACCCACATGAAACAATACTATGAAATACTATACCCATAAATATGCTGGTTTTACAGAAAACCAGGAATACATGCCCATTTGTATGGAACTCACACTGTGGCATCTGGCAGCACGACAACCACATTTTATAGAAGTTGTCACCAAGAGGCATTTTCTGGCCAGAATAAATTTGCTTACCACAAACTGGTAAAGGTAGGAATGTCCCACCAGTATGAAATGGCATCCTTTGTCCATACTGTGTAACGATTGCGGTCAGAAAGTAAGAATACTTTCAACATAACTGAAATTCTTCAGAATTCCCTAATCTACTGTTTTGTTTATGTTGGAATAAAGCCAAAATTCTCAGCTCAGATCTACTTTCTCAAGGAACTCTGAAAGCTCGTCTTTTGTGCCCAGTATCTTTACGAAGAATAAAACAGCCAGAGATGTCTGTGCTACTGTTTATCTTATGTTAGTTGTTACTGGGTTTTGGCATACCATAAAATATTAATAGCGATTAAAAGAGTATGCTCATTTTCCTACAGGGCATAATACAGACTGCATATCAAGTTACAAGTATTTTATCAATTTTTATAGTTAGTTTTAGTATATGAATAAAAATACTCCTTATAATTAACGTTTATCCCTCTTTTGTACTCTTTAGATACATACATACATACATACCAACTTAGGAAATAAACAGTGCAGTATCTTTTAAAGGTCAATAAGACAATTAAAGGAATTTACTGAAGTACTTAGGTGTACAATAATAATTTCATTTGTTTCAATTCTGCAACTATTGTAAATTTTACCATCTCAAAGTATCTAGTTTTGATAGCTTTTTTTTTTTTTCCTTTTTCAGTCAAGTTACCTTCTCCAGTTTCTCAAAAATATTTTTAAACATCATAGGTACAACATAATTGCAGAACTACAAAGCCCCATTACGGCTGACATGGCACTAATAGTCCTTGTGGGTGTACCTTTATTTTAAGAAAGGATGAAAACTTTTTGTTTTCTGGCTTTTTGTCAGAAATTGCATTGTTGTGGGCTTCTTTTTAAAAAACACGTTCAAGTACTTTCCTCACAGCTTTTCCTCCTCTCTTTTCTAAGCTGAAGAACTTCTTCACTGTTTCAGATACAATACAGCAAGTAGGCCTTCTACTGAACTGACAATGTTGAAATTACTAAACTAACCCTTCTTGCAGTAAGAGTTGAACTTCAAATGTTTATTTATTTAATTTCACTTACTCTTCTATCCTTTCAGTTATCTATTACTAGCCATCTGGATTACCACCACCAATAAAAATTGGTTTGTGCTGTTAGACAGGGGTCAGCATCTTGAAAAGACTCTCCGTCTAGTTAAATAGATTTACAATTGCAAGTGTAAAACACTTAACATCCACATGTTAAAGCTATAACTTATAGCGTATGCTGAATTAATTACACCAACGAATACTGTTATGTACTCCGTTCCTTTGAGATAAGCAGCGTAGGATCCACCCACAATTACTGTCATGACACCTAAGAAGAAGCACGTCCCAAGCCCCAGACTAAACCGTAAAATGGCACCTTCACCAGGGTGCTAATGTGTGGAAAAATAAGCAGAGTGGGAGGCACAACTCCTCACCCCTTCACACCAGGGCTCCCACCCAGGCTGGCCTCCAGCACCTCAGAGATATGCTCACCAGCACTGCTTCTCTACAGTCACTTTCAGTCCACGTGGCAGAAGATTTAATGCCAGATGTCACCCACCCTGAGAGGCAAGGCTGTATTTCAGCCATCCCACAAATCAGACACTGAAGAGGAGAATTCACAACACAATTGAATTATAAAGCAACAATCTCCTGGATTTTCAGTTAAAGTAACAAGCAAGAAACTTCTGAAACCCTGCTGGCGAGAAGGACACAACACGATTACCAGGGTTGAAATGTTGTATTAGCTTGAAGCCTTTCAAGGCAACTGGGAACCTTCAGAAAGCACTTTTAGTGACTGCAAGGATGAATGGCTCCAGTAAAGACATTTTAGAAGCTGGAAGATAAAGATCTGAATTTCTCTTTTGTCTGGAAAGCTTTGTTTTATATCCTCTTCCCCTCCCTCTGCAGATGCCCCCAAAATACAAAGACTCCACAGACTCAAAAGCACAGAACTGTGGAAGTCACAGATTTAGCTTGGTTTCCTTACAGCTTTCCTTTTATGTGAAATCTCTTTTTTCACCTTTGCTTTCTCTTTATACACTTTAGCCACAGAGCTAACTCATCCTTATAGACAAATAACGCCTGCTTTTCTTTTAAACACAAAATGCTTTGTTTGGAAAAAATGTAGAGAGATCAAATTAGGACAATATATGCGTGTGCGTATTACCATTTGAATTTACATAGGCTGTTAAGTAGAATAAGGCAGCAATCTTTTCACTTCATTTCTTCCAACAGATGCTAATAAGAGAAAGATATGAGTATTTTAAACTAGAGAGGTCAACAGGTATTCTAAAGGTGAAGTAGAGATATTTCTGTTAATGTTGTTATCCAAGTATCACTGTGGGAAAAGGTGAGCGCTGCCTCGCACGTGATCTACACATCGTGTTCCACGCATTGCCACAGAAGCTAGCCCCATTTTCACTCTTGTTATATCCTGAAAGAGAATAGTCATCGCAAATCTCTTAGTAAGTGCTCTAAGCAGCATTTAAATTTGAGCTTTACTTACAGATATGCTAGCCTGAACCGTGTGCTCAGTGAGAGTGAAAAGATGGCATCTGCAATATTAACTGGCCAGTCCTGGAACAGGTAACTTCTATCTGTATACTGAATTAATTTATTTTTGTTCTTCTTTCTGGGTTGGATGATTTTTTTTTTTTAAAGAATAAATATTTTTGGCAATATTTGATAGCACTTTCAAATGCAACTAAGTAATTAATTCTTCAAAGCAGAAACACTACAAAGATATCAATGAATCAAATAATTCTCCCTCTACATAAGCACTATTACCCTGTGTGTGGTTTTCAATAACAGAAAGATAAATTGAGAGATTAAGTGAATCGTCCAAGGTGGTGTGTTGAGAAATCCATAGAAACAGACTTAACGGAAGTAGCATCTCCTAACACCAAAACATTTTGTTTTGCAGACTAGTAATGTTCTAGATGAAAGATACGATGGCCTTCCTGCACAATATCATGTGCATTTTATTTCAGACATCAAGTAATACTGCAACAAGTGCTAATGACCCCTGTCAAGTGGCCAAAGCCAGGTATTTCACAATGGAGCAGTAGGGTGAGCCTGTGCTGTTCGTTCCAATGCATTATTTTATTCAGAAAGGAATATGTATTTCCAGAGCAGCTGCTTTAGCATTTGGGTCTTAAATTAAAGTCTTGGAGACATACATCTGAAAATACTTACAGTAATAAGGCAAATTCAGACTACGTAAGAGTTACAGTCACAACTGTTACATGAATTTTTTATGCCAGTTCTAGATACAACACAGACTAGAGCAAAAACTAAATAGATATACTGTATCTCTTTCTGTATCTCTAATTTGTGTCACAGATCTTGCAAATTAGCTCATTCAGTACAAACACCCCATTTTAACAATAGCAATTCTATTCATTTGACACAGAGAATTACTCAACCTGTTAAAGATTATCAGATTTCACCAAAGTAGTAAGAAGTCAGACAAAACCTCTCCTTCATTCAAAGCACTAAACACAGACTAAACTAGAAAGACAGAAGAAACAAACAGGATGGAGCCTAGGAAATGTAAGGAGGTACTCATCTTGGAAGTATCAATCCAATCAAAAATAAAAAGTTAAAATCTCTTAACTAAAAAGTTTACTCCAAATTACAAGTTAGAAAGTCTCTGATGTATTTACTAAGATATATTTTCATTTAGAAGAATATTTTCCATTCTGTTGAAGATCTCTTGCGTACCACAGTTTCAGAACAGTCATCTTCTATTTTGAAGACTGTTTTTAACAGTAAGTTGCCAAAGTTTCCACAACTTCCAAAGTTTTGTGAGTTTGTTTTTTCTTTTGATTCTTCTACATGAGACCTCCCAAATTACCAGTCACATAGAATAATTTGTCATGACAGCACAAGAAAACATTTTTGCAGGTGTCTATAGCAAGACACCTGCTTCTTTTGTTTAGAATCAAGAAAAGAAGTGTAAGAGTAACACTTCATTAATGCCTCCTTTCATAATGCTGAAGTTATTTTTAAAAGTGTACCTCCTCTAATGGAATAGATGACTTCTTTGTCTCTGTGACTTTCTTTCCAAACTGCACGTACTTTATATGAAACATAGCTCCGAGGCTGTCAATTGAGCTTGAAAGTTAATGTTCCTGTAAATCACCAACTGCCAAAACGAGTTACACCATTTACCTTGTGACTATTTTTTGAAAGTTATCATCGAAGTATTCAGCTAATCACACTTCAGACCCTGTTTGTCTCCCCAGCCTGCATGGCCAGCAGCCATTCGTGTATACAAGAACGAACAACAGAACTGCACGCTCCCTGGATAAGCGATGTTATGGTAAGTCATTAGCGTGCTATACCAGTGATGGATTTCAGAATTGAAACTGCCATGAATCATGTCATTAATTTAAGATTCTCTCTCCATACTAACGCATCTTGCAGCAGAAGAGCCAGAGCAACAGCACAGTATTTCAGAGAAGTGCTTCCCACGGAACTCAAGAGGCGAAATGAAGGGTTTTCTTTCTTTAAATGCACAGTTTAGACAAACAGGTTTGCAACCAGCAATCTTTATTTCTTTTTCTTTCTAGGATTTTCCTAGATCATTTGCTGGCTCTGTTTTTTGTGGTTTTTTTTTTTGTTTTTTTTTTTTTTTTTNNNTTTTTTTTTTTTTTTTTTTTTTACACTCTTCTCTAAACCTACTTAAAAAAAAAGAAAACCAAAACCCAACAACTGTGGCACAGCCTTAACCTTCTCGAGTGGGAGTAATTGCCTGGAGTTCAAAAAGCATCAGAGAAGGCAACCATTGCTCTAACCCAACTCAATGTCCAAGGGTAGACATTGTGCAACATCCCTAGCGAAAGATCAAGAAAAAGCAAACCAGCTCATTTTAATCCCGTACATTGATGAGTTTGAACTGAGCATAGTATTTCAAATTGACAATTGGAAGAGACAAAGTTTAAACCACAATATCAACAGAGAGGAGAAAGCTCAAAGCCCAGAAGAGACCAGAGTCTGTGAAATGGTCAATGACTGGAGCACAGTGAAATGGCTGATGACCAACACGGGCAGTTTGCCCTCTATGTGTTTCAGGAGTTTCAGTCTGGCCCCATTGTTAACAACCAATCTTGACCAAAGCAAAGAAGGCGTTCCCCTGAAATGTATCCTTCACTTTATTTTACATAAAAATAATTTCAGATTGCATATTCCCAAACCATTTCACAAAACAAAGTGAGGCACACAAAGTAGAGATCACTTTATCTGAACTAAAACGCAGACGAACCTTCTGCATGCAACTGGCAAATTTGGGATCATTTTCCAAGCGTTCAATAAGGGTACACAAAATTTTGAGAGAGAGATTATTTTATTCTGTCTAATATCTCCTAATTTATAGGCAGCAGGTTTTTAATTTAAGATCAGTTAAAATATTCTAATTACTATTTTGTAATTACCGTTTTTAGTTAGCAATTCCAGAGTGAGGAAAGTAGAACAAGGAGCAAAACCAGTCTCAGGTTGGGTACATCTAGTAAATAGCACGATGCCAGCATGCCATTCATGAAGAGACTGTGCCAGGACACCAAGGAGGGTCTGAACTGTTGTAGACAGTTGAGGAAAGAAAGAAAAAGTCAGCCTCGTTTCCCTTTCAGTAGAAAAAAACATTTTTACTAAAATTATGTTTTTGAATTATATACTCTTTGCTTTCTTCTTGAAATCAGTTGAGGACCCCTATGTCATTACACAGCTATAAACAGCACTTCATCAATGATTATATGCTAGCATTGTCAGGTCTTCCTCATGCTTATTATGGGTCATATTTCTACCTAGATTGCAAGATCATTGTAATGTTTCAGGCCAGCATGGATTAGTAAAAACAGTTCATAAATAATACAGCGTGCAACTGAAATCAGGGTATTTGAGGAAAGGAAGAGGTAGGTATGGATTTTAAGTGACAAGGAACTGATTACTTTAACGTTCATAATAATAAGACCTGCCAACAGAATAAGGAATAGAGTCATCAGTTTACTACCAGCGCCGACATTTCTTGTTGTCATTCAGCAAACTAATTGCCTCTTTTGTCAGGTATGAATTCCTTTTAACAGAGATGTTAAAGGCAATGGTGCCCAGCCAAGAAGATACTCTGATTCTTAAAGGTTTCCCAGGTTTACTAAAGTTCCTTTTCAAGTTTGTTCATCATTTATGCTGATGTCTGAGGAGCTATTGGGTTCTTGCTTTTCAGAGCAGAGGATAGAAATACGACAGAAAGCATTATGAAGCAATTTGCCAGCCTGTATATAATAACCTAAAGCATGTATCTATTTCTTCTTTAGAGAACAGGAAGCATTTAATCATTTCTGAAAGACCTACTTATCAAACTGAATTACTTTAAGCATCTTTCTATAAATCACAAAGTAGTAGTATTTTATGTTCCCAGAAATGAAGCTCCTATTGCAACGGGCGGAAATGTTAGCAAACACACACATCCTATTACTATGCTGAGTTCAGCAAGCTCCTCTAGCTTTGCAATGCCTACTTTATTCATAAAGTTTTCGCTGAGCAATATTACTCAGTGCAAAAAAAGTGATAAATAATTAGCATTTGATATTGAACAGTTCTGGTCCCAGTACAGACCCCTGAGGGACACCACTTGTCACCGATCTCCATCTGCACATTGAGCTGTTGACTACTACCCTCTGGATGCAACCGTTCAACCAATTCCTCATCCACCAAACAGTCCACCCACCATATCCATATCTCTCCAATTTAGAGAGAAGGATGTAGTGGGGGACCATGTCAAAGGCCTTACTGAATATGAATGGAGCTAGGATGCCCACAAGTTATGATTTAGTAACAACAATCTAAAATAAAATCTAGTATCAAATGTGGTGAGAGAAGATTTCTAAACTGGTACGGAGTTGTGGATGTTAGCATCCAATTCAGCTTTAAAGATGGATAAAATTCATCTAGTGATTTTCACAAATCAAATACCCTTAAAACTTCATGGTCTTGAATGTAAACTACAGAAAGGGTAAATGCTCACCGAGCTCTACATATAAGAATACAAACTTTTCAGATTCAAGCAGCTATTAATTAAACAAACACAGATTTAGCCTTACTAACTTACTGTCATTGCCCGTACTTTTCCTTCTGTAACAACTGGCAATCTAACAATTTAATGTCCATTTTTGAAGCTACAGAACTCTATCAGAGGAAACTAAATTAAAAAGTATCTTCCATGCTTTTGTTTCCCCATGAAAAGGGATTTATTTTAAAAATACAAGTTTTAGGGTCTCCTCTCCGTTAGCACATACCTACAGGTATTTAGGAGAATTATATTTAGGATGAGTTATTTGAGAAATATGTATCCAATTTATTCCCTACAGAATTTTGTCAGAAGAACTTCATCTAGCTGCCACTCATGAGTACTTTCGAAATAAAATTTATGGCTTGATGCCGATAACGTCTAATCCCAAATAAGGCCAATGTGATACCTCTCATAGGCTCCCTTAGGGATATCATTATCTTTCCGCTAAAAACACCCTCAATGTTTAATAAAACACCCAAAGACTTCATCAGAATGTTACACAGGTTACCAGGACTTTCCCAACAACTGTTTACACTGAAACACGAGGAGCAGCTGTAAGCACAAGAGGGTTTAGTTTAGCTGTGTTTCCACAGCATGTAACAGAACACAGTATGAAAATGGTTAACTTAGTTCCAAGTCTCCTAAACCAATGGCTGAACTACATAACTATTAACAAGAAATTTTGTTTTCTAAATATATATACAGGGTTTTTTTTAAAATCTCTCTACTGTTACCTTACACTTCATTGCACCTCTTTACTGAACTCACTTCGCATTTTAAGCCATTTCCAAACACAATTTGATCGGATGGCTTCAAATTGAGAAGCAAACAGTATTTGTCAGTGGACACAACGTGCCCTAATTTAGATACACAGTTAATTTAAAATGGAAGAGGCTTATTCCACTTTCTTTCTTGTTCCTAAGTTTGAACGGCATGATGGCTGTGATGAATCTGTGAAATGTTTTCAATAGGAGGGTGTTTAGGAATCATTTTCCCTGGAGAGGAATATTTTTCATGCATTCGAAGGAGACAATTCCTCTCCATTTTCACACCCATATTAGGACTATGTGACTTAATACTGATGTTATGAAAACAAGTAAATCTTTTTCTGGCTTCAATATCGTTGATCAAGCTTTTCTCCAGTGCCCATAACAGGATCCAACCCTTGTTGAAGCATCCATTTGCATGCTGTGGTGCTAACTCTGTATTACGAGGTGTGCGGTTTGAAAAGAAGCCAGGGATTTTATTTGTCAGTTCCTCACCAGTAAGGTAAGTAAAGACTCCAATTCGGGGAGGGGGGAGCGGGGAGGTAGTAATTTTAATTATATCAGATCCTACTAAAATGTAAGGAGTTACTCATGGTTCCAATATATAAACAGATTTTTGCCCCTCTGCTCATGTACCGTAAAGTACTGGACAGTCATTCCCGTGATTTCAGATGGATTGCTTGCATGTTTAACATTAGAAACATAGCCTAGCCACGTACTGATGCAAAGCCATGAATGCACTGTAAGTGAGCTATTTTACTGATGACTAGTTATGCTGCATGTCCATAAGGTTTGCGTATTTTTTGGACCCTTGAAATCAAGGAATAGAGTGCAGGAGGGAGGCACTTACCTGACACTTCACTATATTCTTCTTGGTACACTATATTATGTCTCAACAGGGGACTACTTTAACATTCTGATAATATGTATAAAATATGTATAAATGTCTTTATGGCATTCCAGTCACCAAAGTGCAAAAAGTCTTTTCCTTCCTTAACCATAATTAATCATCATTATCAGTATCCCACCAGGGCACAGACACATTTTTATCATTAAAAGTTTGGTATTTTAAGACAGGGAAAAGAGGAGACACAAATTGGTTGTGATGAAAATACAGGAACTGGTATGACTTAAGCGGTTTATAAGAGGAACACTGATTAAGCTCCTGAAAAGATACTGATTATGATCAAACAAAGTGCTAAAAAGAGTTTCTCAGCAGATATGTTAGGTGTTACAAAAAAAACCTGACTTAACTAATGGAGTTACCTTGAAACCTTCTAAATTATTTACAGGATTCAAATATTTATTGAACCTGGTCAATAAGGTGTTTGTTACTGATATTAAAACTTGCAGAAAGAATAGATATGAGGATGCCATAGATAACAGAAGCCAGAAAGGAGCTTGAAAGCCCAGCAAAACAGTATTGTATCTAAGAAAGAATACTGATATAGCATAAGTATCATGTATAAGCGTGTAACTAAGTCTAAGTCCACAAATGAATGTAACAGTAAAATAATTTGCTCTGTATCACATTAACACACAACTAAATAAACTAAATAACACGCTCTGACTGGTTTAACATTAACATTTTAGCCTTTAGCTGATGTTTCAAGGCAAAATTCATGTGGCAATATTCTGACATAGGTGATACTGTAATACAAGGGTGATTCAATTGCAAGTAGTAAATCAGTAGGATAAAATACTAAAAACATTGTGAAAGCTGTTAAAAACTGATACCGTTTACAAATAGCTGTGAACTGGATAACTCAGAAGATAGAAAGTATACTTTTCTGCTTCACAGAATAAGGCATCTGTCGATTGTTTTGTTCACATCCTCAGGTGGTTTGCAAGTATGACAACATTCTTAGGGTTTAGCCATATTAAACAACTTGCTTGACTTACTAACATTAAGGAATGTTAAATATAAACTTCGCTATTTCTGTAGTACAAGCATATAGTACTTAGTATAATAATTTATGTGATTTGCATTACTTTAAAAGGAAGACCTAATTAAAGAGCATGCATTTAATAGACCTATTTTTATCCACATCTAAATCAAGATTTAATTAATAACCTTTCTGAGCCAGCACTTAAACTTTGCCACTGTTCTTCAAGGTGTAGGGAACTCCACACTTTAACAGATTCCATATTCTGCACCTCCTCAAAGATAATTACATTTGCATTGTACAGCCATAACAAGAGAAAAATCTGTACTTATTTACATAATATGGATACTGTAATAAATATCACATTGATCAAAGTCTCCAAAGAAATAGATAAAATCTGACTCGTAGAAAACCACTAAAGGCATACTTCATCAGCTCTGAGAACTAGTCACTTCTACTTGGGAAGCCTTTAGTTCTTCCGGCAAGAGCTGTGGTATTTATGGTAGAAGTGAGTTGTCTGTATCAAATTCCAGTTTGTCCTTGAGTTACAAGCATGGGGCAGCCAGGTATCGGGGCTGCATCTCGGAGCTCACCCAGAGCACTCAGCTCATGGATGCCCTGGAAGGCCTAAGAGCTCCCAGCGCCCTTCTCCAGACAGATGACTCCCACTAGCAACCCTGAAACATCAACTCACAGCATTATCAAACATATAGTTAGTTCTCAGTGCACATTTATTTTCGATGTACTCAAACAAATGAAAACTGCTGCTGAAAAAAACCAGCAAGGACAACTGCTGCTGAAAAGACAACCATGACTTAGAAATCTATTCTGCAGAATTCTGTAGGCTTGAATTAGAACAAATTTTAACGACAACAGAATTATCAAAACAAGTCTAAAGCATTTTGGTCCTCTGTTTAGGCAGTACATGTTTAGATTGATAAATAACAATTGCAAGATTGAGGAGAACTGTGGCAGTTTTATTTTAGGTAAGTAAACAATCCAAACCAAACCTTACAGGGGAGGAAAAGGGGGTAACCAGAAAAAAAAGGGAAAAAAAACAAAAGCCAAAACACTACAAATTGTGTTTTCAGCTTTCCCTAAGTTGACCGAGACATTTTCAGCATTCAAAGCATTCATGAAGTGTTCACGAAGCATAACAGAAGCTACATACGCAAACATAAATCTGCTATATCGTTTAACAATCTTAGGGAAAAATCAGTTCTTCCGCTTGAAACTCTTAAGGTACAATATTTGAAAGAGCCAAAGAGCAGTTCACACGAAACTAAACAGTATTAATTCCTATCATTGTACTCCTATTAAAGTATTAAATAAAAAATTATTCTCTATTCAGTTTGTTAAAATATGGTTTTGGGGGACAACATTCACCAGCTGTGGCTGTGGGTGCCTACTTATCCCTCTTCCTTCACCACAGGGCTCATGGTCAACGAACCCTCCGTAATATCGCCCACTGCAACCTCACTGCTGGCATCTTCCAACTTCAGAGATTCCTGACTTCCTGAGTTTTCAGAAATCAATCTTACCAACAGTCAAGTTTGAAGGAAAAAAACCCCTCCCAAACCTTAGTTTGTTCTCACCAAGTACATTAGTGATTTTAAAATTATAAAAACTGGAAACAAATAAAGAAGAAAAAAGTGAAATAAAACATCCCTAGATAACATCTAACAATTGGACTCCACATTGACCATAGTTGTTGCAGTATCGAAAGAAACACAGTCCCCCTCTCACCTTCCACAGAGCTTCTTCCCTGGAAAGATGTTTCTGATTCTGCATCTTTTTTCTTTAATTTTACAAGCTTGGTGCACCCTTTCTAGCTTAACCAGCCTTCCTCCTACTCACAAAATCATGAGAAGCACTCATTGTACTGACAGATAATGAAATACAGTCTCTGTACCACTATTTATTCTTAACTGAGAACACTCACTCCACTTTAATAACTCAAGTAACTTCTGACCCTCACCTTTCCCTTCTCTTGCCAGCCTTTTTCAAACCCTCAAATGCCCACCTTCTGGCAGTCTGTCAGACTGGGTAAGATAGGGTACCCTGTCTGGTAACTGATAAATGGAAGCACTGCAAAAAGCTCTAGAGTTTGCCCTGTCTTCTGAGATTATTGAGTTGGCAATTTAGTAGATATCGTTAGCACTCAAGCCTCAATGTCAATTGAGAGTTCTGGAGACGAGATGAAGTAGAAGACTACACTATCTCTTGAAAAAGGGGAACTGAGGGGGCATTTGCAATATGTTTTGGAGCGTTTACAGATTTCTGGCACAGAAATGAGGTTTTCAAAATAACATATATAATGACTGAGAAGTATTTGGTGATTGGAGCCTGAGGTAAGATAAATGGTTATGTTCACCATGCAGCACAGAGAAGAATTACAGGTGCAATGAAACTACGGATTTGCTTATTTATGCTGGGTGCAAAAGCACAGAAGTCACAGAAAAAGCCCACCACAAGATATAGCCCGAGAAATAACACTTTGACATTCTCCTGCAAAAGCTGTGCAGTGAAACATCTCAGGGCACCTGAGCCCTCTGGAATACTCAACGTGCTACTTATACCTTGTGAAGGGGACACCACCGCTTTACACCTGCCAAGGTACACTGCCAGACACAGACTGCTTAATCACTCACGATGCCTTCCAGAATGAGTCTGGCTTGGGAGACTGTATCATCACAGTAAAACAGGTGTAATATTCAGATGTAGACAGCTGGCAAGTGCTTTTAATCTGAGCAAATGCCTTTCTTACACTGGTGTCCCTATGATAGGTTGGGTATGGATACCACACCTAGGAACAGAGCACAATACAGGAGGACATGAAGCCCAGCCACATTGTGGCATTATGTCTATTGAAGGAGTATGTGTCATTTTATATTAAACGCGAATGACTGTACCAAGGACAAAATAAAAATACATTTGCTCAAGAAAGTAGGATTTGTCATAACAAAGAGATTTTCAATTCATTAAAACCAGAAACCTTCTGACCTTCCAGTCAACTACGGACGGGGGACATTCTGTTTCTGAACTATGCAAATGGTAATACAAAAATCAAGAATTTTTATTATCCTTTTCCATATGCATAAACCACATTCTCATTTTAAAATTACATTATACTGTGGCTTTCTAACTCCGAGTGACTGTTGCTAGCTAAGTTTCATCATTTAATATATAGCACCTGCAATTTGGCATCATAAAATTAAGCATTCCCTTGGAAATCAGATAGCTAGAATGTTTCTGTTTCTTTTTTAGACAAGGAGAAGACCTGCCTCCAAATTAGTATCTTTGATGCTGACTTTTCATCAGTAATAGAGAACCTGGTTTAAAAATTAAAAACCCAAACATCAAAACGCATGAAAAAGCTGTTAGAACTATGCAGTGAGGAAGCAGTACAAAGTCACTGGATTCGAAGGCTGCTTCTGCTCTTTAGGATTTGATGAAAAAAAACCCACAAACTTGTTTGGAAACGAAAGCAGAATAATCTTTGTGAACTGCCTGCTGAGATGGCTAAGACTGGCTACTATCAAAGAAAACAAATGTCTGGATTCAGATGCAGGCTTAGCTCCTTTGGCTCTAATTAAGACTTCCTTCAGAAGACTATCCCATGCTAAAATGGGAAAACTCCCTGCTTCGGATTGTTTCCCGACCATTTTCAAGTGCCTGCAACCCGAGTGATGGGCTGCCCAGCACCGCGCGGTGGCAGAGGGAAAGGAGAAGGGCTGCTGTGGGATGTCTGGTGAAAGAGCAAGGGCTCTGCCTCCTGCTGACACGATGAACATAGCGCCATGAAGCTTGCCCTGAAAGGGAATATCAGAAACCAATTTGAAACTTGCATGCCTATCCTGGAAAGGCATTCACGTTAGGCAGGTTGGATGTCGCTCACAATTATTTTTCCATCTCCTGTTAGGCCTAGAGCCAACACCTCTGTTCAGTTGTTCTGAGTGACGTTAAGTACAGTCTACATCTATGGGAAACAAATCCTCTATTCACCTTCTTCGAAAAAAATATAAGAATGCAAGCTCTAATCACAACATGACCAGTATATTTAAAACAGTTATACTCTCAAGAGAGATAGAAGCCACATGAAAGAAAAAGGAATGGGCAAAAGACACTACAGAGATTTGAGCCATCATTTGACCAGGCTTAGCATCAAGGTAAGTCTTTAGACATGGACAGAAATTGCCTATTGTGTTAAAATCACTGGTTTTGGACAAGCTTCTTTCCTACTGCACACTACTGGTAAACTGACTGCTGAAAGAGAGGAGCTAAAAAAAAAAAATAAAAAAATCCCCAAATCCACAGTGGTTAAGAAGTGAAACACACAATAAAGTAGCCACAAATCCAGTGGGGAAAATGCAGAGTGACACTTGAGATAGGTGAGATGCACAGAAAATGCTCAGAAAGAATGGGGGCAAAAAACCCCAAAGGCTTTGCCAACCCAGTGAGCATTTCAAAAGCGGTTGTTGAGTGCGCCGTTTAAGGTACTGTGAGCATTTAACAAGCTAACTCTAAGCTCCCCACAGTGAAGAAATGAATGGGAGCAGAGCCACAGCAGCTATAGCAGGACAAAGCAACAGAAGAGTGGCACAGAGAACTATCTTTGTCCTTCTGCAAGACATCAACAGAACCTTCAGACATTTAGGATCCCACAGATCTGCAGATAACACAGCATAAAAAAGACATTTCTTCCTCCTCCCACTGATAACACCGTTTGGAGCTAGTGGTTATTAGCCTCCTTTGAAATCTGCGAGTGATACTCTGCAATCACCAGGGAAGCTCCTCTCACTGCCTCGATGGGTGGGGGACAGAGGCAGGGAGGGAGGGAAAGATTTGCAATAGATGCAAATCTCTCTGCTTTCCTCTGCCCCGTGCAGCTCCAAGACTCCCTCCCTCTCCTGGGAGTACCCACCTCCTCTGCCGTATATCCCTGGTCATGCTGTTTCTGGATTGCTTTTCACCATCTGCAATTTTATACCAGCAAAGTGATTTTTATGATCCTATCACTTCACACACTTCTGGGGTGAAACAAGCTATTTAACATTGCATAGCAAGCTACATAATTGTTCAAACGAAATCAAGGAGGCTGTATCTAATTAAAAGTACATGGGGAATCTACTGTAAGCAGAAAGTATTGTAATTATCTTGTTTCGATGCAAATGTACCCAGTAATGAGAACAGCATAAGCAAAGTATCTAGCCTTTACCTTCAGGGACACACAGGTGAAGCTAGAAACACTTCTGATGATACTACACATGTAAACACACACACAAAAAAAAAACCCTGTCAAATAAAATTTATAGAATAAAACTCTCAGATGTTTGACTTCTAGATGGGAAAACTCAGTCCAAACTCCAAACTTTAGCAAGTTAATGCATTAAATGTATGTACATGGGGCTTTTCCAGGTATTGCAAACTGAAAAGCAGTTGCAAAATGCCAAACTAAGAAATAATCACAAAACCTGTCAATAAAAACTTCGCTTATAACATATTATCAAATTTTACTTCATGTCCTTGAGAAAGCGTGCATGTGATTCAATGGACAGAAACTCAACATTAAAATTATATTCTGAGTTTTGTTACTCTGTAGTAGAGAACTGTAACACATCTCATTTTTTCACGTTATCTAGACATAACTGTATGTAATTTAATAATTTAGGTGAAGAAGTGCTCTTGTATAACAGCTTATTAGTGACGAGATGTTTAACAAGACCCTACCCTATCTCAGTCAGTGGGTGGCTAGTACTTGGTCCATTTTCTTCTTGCATACCAGCATCTTCCTTGTTTGGTACAGGAGACGTGGCAGGACGTTTGCGAGGTCTGCCGAGAGCAATGCTGCTCCTGCAGAGTCCGCTGCGCTCACGGAGTGCTGCTTTCTGACTCCTTGCTCAAACAACATGGAAACTAGATAAATATAAGATCTAAAAATCCCAAACAACAACAAAACAAATATAGTTGCAGATAAATCAGGGTCGAGGGCATCTACTAAGTGATTCTAGCAGCTTAATATGAGCACAGAAAAATCCCCACCAAGTTTAAACACATTTTCCCAGAGAAATCCTTCCTTTCATGAAGCTGCGTGTTCCTTTACTCACTATTTACCTGAGATATCAGGGCTTACATTTATTAAGCTATGGCATAACCTTATCAATGTTTAATTTCTATTTGATTTGAGTGGGATTTATATACACGTCAACTCCTGCAATATGAATGAAGTACACAGAAAAATCTAGGAGGAAATGAAGGAAGAAGGATTTATTCAAATGTTCAAATCACACTGACTTGCCAAGCCACAAAAATTGGGGGAGGACAAAGGAAATGAACAAATAAATAAATAAAGTAAAAAAAATAAAATAAAATCAAGGCACACTACCTATGATTCACTCTCCCATATACCTCCACCCCAGTATGAACACAATTTTACTATTATAAGGAAAGAAACCAGAATGAGGCGTAAGAAATAGTGGTATCTCCAACATGACAAAATATGTGCTCTTCAGATTTTTCAAGATGTCTGGCTAAATAAATGTGTAACTAAGGGTTGATTTGGTTGAGCCTGCATCTTCACTGAAGCTTCTTTCTGGCTATGCACACATCTGTGGTGAACCCTCTATGGGGCTGGTGGGAAAGGCTGCAGAGATGGCCAGGCTGGGATGCGTTCTTTAAGAAGAGGAAAAAAATACACCTTAACTGCACTTTGCTATTTAGGAAAGCATTTTATCAACAAAATCGAGAATATTAACTTTGAAGAAAGTTAAAACACTTCCGTACAAAGGAGAACAACGAGTAAGCCACTAAATTTCTAGAACCAGCCCAGACCTAGGGCTCGGTGTTTGTTCCCCACTGTTTGGTTCTCACTTCTGCACCCGGACTTCAAAAGCAAGTGCCTGCAAGCACTTCTTTTTGAGTGTATGTAATCTACCTCAGAGTCACTGGGTAAGCTTTATTGCAAGATTCTAAAGATGCATCACAGCTCAAAGAATGCCCATTAAATGGTGGTTTGCAGCATCTGATCACAAGAGCTGATTAGCCAGGAAGCAGGAAAAAAGGCTGCCAAGCATTAGGCTGCATACATTAGAAACAAGAAGATACTACTTCTACACGCAGAAACTGTAATTTAGGAAGCGTGAGAGGATAGAGTAGATAAAATGAATATCTGGAGGATAAAGAGGACAGAATGAAAATACAAGATTTCACTGAAACATTAGCATTTTCCACTTTGCAATATTTAAGCAAAGCAGATAAATAACCTCGATATTCCGTTACCAAGCCTGCCGACAGCTGGACACAGCAGCTATATAAACTGTTCTAGAGCATTTGATTGTAAATGCTAACTTCACTTTTGACGTTATAGTGCAAAAATAAACCCAAATTAATTTTTTCAGAGTAAAAAAAAGATTTGTCTTTGAAAATGGCCGACAGACTCATTTTTACTCAATTAAAACACCATCCTTCAGCTCCAATGAGGGCCTGATAGTATCTTACCTTAAAAAAAAGGGGGGGAAGAAAAGTTCAGGGAGGAAAAAACAAAGTACCTTGCCTAAGTTTTGTGTACACATGATGATCCAGCATCTGTCAAGCCACAGCTCAGACAAAAAAAAAAAAAAAAAAGAATTCTCTAGTTTGTTCAGTACCATTGCTTCCATTGCTTTAAATGCAATATATTTAATAAATAATAACAAAAAAAAAATTTGGAAGTGTTGCTGCCGCATCCAACAGCGGCATGAATTAACAGCAGAGAAGGTGCTACGGCTCCCATCCACGTGTTCCCCAACAACGGCATGACCAGACGTGTGAGCAAGAACCACCGCATTTTCTACCAGTCGATAAGGACTGACAGTGATTTCAATCTGCCTGGTTGTTTCACGCTTCTGTAACCACCCATTTGGCCTTAAGCCAACAGCCCCAATTCAGCAAACCGCTCCCTTCAAATTAATAGGGGCGTTTTGTCTCTTTGAATTTAATGGTGGCTTTTAATTTTGTGCAGCTTCTTTACTTATTAGGGATAAAATTAATCCTAGGCTTAAAGTACATGTAGATAAAGCAGAAAAATGACATAGCACCTCATAGCAATAGTCATTTTCACGTCATCTAATTCCACTGATACAATAGCAAATTCGCCAATAAAAAGAAAATACAGATGTAAAAATATACACAACTGTATCTTGACAATGTAGAGGTTAATGAAGAAAATTAATTACCACAGTAAAATCAACCTTAGTATTTTGATCACTGACTGACCTTACAGTAAATTCACTGGTAGATCAGGAATTAAATATAAATCAAGGCCTGGGCTACACAGACATATGAAAATGCTTTAAGTTTGCTTCCCGTTTCAGTCATGCCATCACACAAGGCAGCATTCCTTGCATTGAGCACAACAAAAAACTCTCTTGGTGCTACATCCTGACTGGACAACCTGTATTATCTCCTGTGGAAGAGAAAAAAATAAAAAAAAAA
>VYZM01020484.1:0-26310 GCA_013398915.1 Dromas ardeola
CGTATAAATCCATAGTAAAAGGAGAGATAACCAGTAGCTCAGAGAAATTAACTGCACAAAGCAGTTGTGAAGGGAGCTAATTGAAATTTGGGAATATTGTAAACAAGCCAGAAATTTTCTTCCACAAAGGGATGGGGATCTATGCACTGAAATAAAGCTGCCTCACGCTGCAGGAGCTTTTATATTCATGCCAAATATGTTTACTTTTGTCATCCTTAAGTTCCTGGCTTAAGTTTCCTGACAAGGCCAGGAGAAGTGNNACAAGGCCAGGAGAAGTGCCCTTTATTGTTTTCCTTGTGAGATGTCCGTCAGCTTGTGTAGTTCGGTATGCATTCACACATATGCACTCACACACACACACACATATATACTTGTGTATGCATTATGGGTACACACACAGCATCAGAGATTCCACATTCACCTTAAACATACCTTGCAGTCACGATTCTAAGAAAAAGACTATTATTCTAACGTTTCCGCAGGGTGATCTTAGTAAGACTATTAAACAGTTGTAATTAGCTGAAGCTTAAAATAAGCAAATGGAGGAAGAAAATTTGCACTGCAGTTTAGTTTGGACGTGCAGAATGAGCCCAGACAGCTACAGCATTCTGATTTGTAGAGGAGTGGCACTGATTTCCCAGGGAACAAGAGTGCTGCATCCACCTTTCTTCTGCCTTTTATTGCCTATTCCCCCACCCGGTCAAATACAATGGAAAAGGTGGTAGGTGGAGAGAATACTGCTGCAGCAAATGATGCAACTCAAATTCTCCTCATTTTCTATCACTGCCTTTTGACTGGGGATGTGCATGGCTTTTTTAAATATTAAAAAAAGTCATCTTTCTAGAGGACCTGATTGCTTTGCTCTTAAGTTGCATCATTTTTTTTTCTGCCTGCTTTCATCTACCTTTCTTATAGGAAACATAAATGTGATTCCAACACTTTATCAGGCACAGAGAGCTCCTAGTGGTACTTTATCAAGACAAAAAAACTATAACAGCTAAAACACATTTTCCATATTATTATTGTAACCTCAATAACAGCAATAGTACAATATTGTTAGACAGAATTTCAAGAAAAATGAGATTTCGTTTCCAGATTGTTCTATAACTATTCTTGCTGCAGGGGCATGTGAAACTTTGGAACATATGTGTTTTGCTGAATAAGAACGCTAACAGTGCTCTAGTACTGATGTGATTCTAAAAGGTGGTGACAGAGTGATGCTAGTGAATAAAAAATAGACTAGATAAAAAAGGCTGTGTAACAGGGACTTTGTATAAAATGAAAAATAAATATCATGAGGAAAATCATTGCGTTTCCTTCAGTTTCTGCCTTCTTTAAGATAAAATCATGTTGACAAATGACAGAAGTCAGCAAATGCTCACTGTATACTTACGGTTTAATAGAAGATAGAGATGATCCAGTACAATCTTCCCACCTTTGTAAAATCATCGGCTTGCCTTACTGGCCACTGGTATATGTAAGTGCATTAGCTACTGATAATTACAAGCACTCCCAAGGGTATCCGATAATTTGTCTGGAAAGGGGACACTTTACATACCAGTGAGACCTCTTTTTGATGGTTTCATCTGCACAGTGAGACAGTTTCATCTGACTGTCTCAGGTGAGGTGTAAACTCAGCTGCTCATCAAGAAAGTAAGAAAGGCTTGCTCTTAGGTCCCCAAGGCCTTGCAGCTGGTCTTTGACTGGGAGGCTGATAAAAGGCCAGTATAGAATACAGCCTGCAGCCAAAACTGTGGGGTAAAGCAGCGTCATTCTAAGTGAAGTTGGTTATTATAGGTATCTTCTGCCATGGGTCAGAGAGACCCACAAACCATCTGGGAAACAGACAGAGGAGAATTCAGGGATGCCATGAGAATGTTCCATCCAGAAAGGCCCAGGACTGGAAATGTGAAGGATCTCCCCAAAAGGAGACTCAAACCTTTGGCATGAAGGTACAAGCAAAATGTGAAGAACTGGAGAGAATTTTTGTTCTACCAAGAATTTCTTTACTGCTGAAAGCAAAGGTCAGACATCTTCATGACTGGACTGAGAACTGCACTTAGAGGCTCTGATAGAGCCCTTTCAGAGCAGAAGATGGAAGTGCCTGTACCAGTATGGTTGTGTCACGTCCTCGTCACTAACTCGGCGGAGGTGAGTTTCTCTGAAAGAAACATCTAGCAGAAAACAGTTTCATAGGGACATGCTTTTGCAGAGTTGTCAAAGTTTTGTATACACACATTTTGTATTTTTACTTCCCAACTTCTATTACAATAGTTGTAACAAACGGAAGGAGTTAGGCTGTTACTTATATTCAGCCAGGTGTTTTATTACACTATACTGAGAATACAACTGAGTGTGTAAAGATATTAACTAACCCAAAGTGCAATCTGTAGTTGCTAAATATTTGACTACCACAACAGGCAGCTTTGCTGATACAAGAATAAACTTGTTTAAGACCAGAGAAAAGGATATTGTAATGAGATGTGTGGTTTACTTCTGTAGTAGTGTGACAAACGTATGCTTGAAAAATTTTTGCTCAGGAGAGCTAAGCAGGTAAAGATTTTGATTTGTGTGGGTGGACCTGTGTGCCTGTTTTTGCAGTTCCACTGAATTCATTGGTCTGACTGAAAGATCAGGGTCTAAATTTGACAAAATCCAGAAAAAAAAAGAAAACAAAAGAAAATACGTATAGCAGAAAAACTAGAAAATTCAAAAAGTCATTTCAGTAGTACTTATCTTATCAGTCTGAGATTATTAGGAACATGACCACCATGGTAGATGTTAGCAAATTATAAAGGACTGACTGGGGTTCAAGAGATGGGAAGCTCTGCCTCAGTACTGTTGGCTGAAAGATCACGTAATAGCAGGGGAAACAAGATGTGTGCTGTTCAGAACCTCAAAAGTAATGATGGAGTGAATGTCAATCACTTACACGAAAAGCTATAACCCATTTTCCTTATCATATTCACAGAAAAATTGTGGAAACTTCATATTTGCAATCTCCAAGCCCAACCTTATTATACAGGGACTGTCACACTGAATAAATCAGAACCGTTTAAAACCCTGTAGGCTGTTCGCACAACTCAAGGCCACCTGTTCTTGGTTCTGATGCCTTTCTGTGACTTGCTGTAAACACAGCATTCCCAAGGTCAGCAGCTGTAAGCCTTCGTGGCATAGCTGCCCTCAGTTACATGCAGTCATCGTCAGATTACATTACTGCTCACACAGTGGCCTTGCAGGCCCTCAATGAATAAATGTTCCCTGCAGATAGCAGCTCTACATTCTGGGACACCGCATTTATAAAGCAGTCACTTATTCCACACTTACTTTTATGTATGAATATATAATCAAGGAGAGAAAGAAGAACAGTGAAGCAGTTTAAAAGCTACAGTAAGTAGAGGAATCTGTGCCACAGGCAGCAGCAAGGCAGACTTTCCATCGAGGTTTCTGAAGGCTTCATTTTAAACTTATAACCTAGGAGAGGGACCATGTCAGTTAAACGCACTGCCCACAAATAGGGCGGAAACCACTTAGTTCGTAACGTGAATCCTACGTGATTCCACATGTGAATTCCTAATGCTGAAGTTCATTCTGCAGCAAAGATAGACTTTTAGGCTATGTTTTCACTGAAGTGCTAACACAAGAAGAGTGGTAACACCACTAAATACGCCTCCAGCAGAACAGAACGATTGTGCTATGATTTCCTGAAATGCAACCAACTCAAGTTAAAAACACCATCACACTTAAAGAAAATGTTTTTATATGTAATTCTACTGAGGCCTTAGTTCAGTTATAACCTAACTCTCAATCTGGAATAAAAAAGAAGCAGGGACCAACTTACACTAACCTTTTTGTTTGCAGAATCTCAGATTTCATTTGTTTCTGCGAGCTGGTATATTGTGAACTCAATATGTACCCCACCAACTCTTTGTGCTGCTCCCAAGACAGGGGGCACCAGCTGGAAGATCCTGGTGAAATACGCAAGATCCCTTCTTACTTTCTTGATGAACAGCTGAGCTCGTATCTCACCTGAAACAGTTGAAACTCTCTGTACAGATAGTCTGAAGCCATCAAAGAGATCTCATAGGTGTGCTAATTAAAGTGGCCTTTTCCAGCTGAACAGTTTAGCATCTAGGAGACCTAAAGAGGAGGGTTCTATTAGTAAAATAGTTATAACATGTGAAGTTTGGTAATGTGGAAGTAAAACCAGCGAGTACATTTATACCTAGACTAAGAATTCCCCAGTAAATGTTAAAGATTAAGTACTGTTGGCATATGCTCCATCAATGCCCTTGTTGCCTCGCCAAAATATCTAACCAATCTTTTTCTTGTTCAGTCTGATCTGGTATGAGTGTTGGGTCCCAGTGCATATGTTACAAGCTTTATTGGCACTATAAAGCTGGCAAGTAGATCCAGTCAGATTCATAAGCACGATCTTTCTGACTCCAGAGCATCTGTATACTGTGGGCAGACTGTTCAAAGAACATGTAAACTACTTATGCATCCAAACGGGAAGATCCATGCCAGTTTAGCATGTGGTTTGTGAAATGTAAATTAAAATAGAAGGTTGAAGTTGGGCTTCTGATTCTGAAGCATCCTGGTGAATGCAAAGATATCTGAAAGGGACCTCTTTGTCATTAGATCCAAACACCGCCATTCTAGCAATCATTTTATCCAGTCCATAGAGCTCCATCTTCCTGGGAAGGCTGTTTTAGATCCTTGCCAGTCTGTTCCTTGTCTGTTTGGCTCTTTTATCACCAGAAAATTTTAATCTCTTGCTGGTGCCACTCATTAATGAAGTTATCAGAGAAGACCAGACACTTGGAAATACTGCTAATAAACTTCTTCCTGCCTACTGCTATTCTTCATCACTACTCATGTCTTTCTGCCTTGGATAGGTCTTTTTATTCACTTTTAGTTTACCTTTCAATGGCTGGCCTCTCCAGCTTCACTGACAACTTTACATTTGGCTCAGTTATCCAGTGCTTCACATATTAATAGAGTTAAGATCTACTATGTTGACTTTGTCTAGAAAATGCATTATCAGACTACTCTTGCAAAATCTACTTTTGGTCCTTTCTTGTTGTATTTCACCAATTTTCTCCTACCCCTAATGTCTCTAATGATCTTCCTTCACCATTTGTTGTAATATTTTATATGCAGACAAAATAGCAAGTGTGCACTTGCCTGAGTCACATTTATCCTCTAGTGAAAACATCAGTACTACTTTTTTCTATTCTCTAACCGTATAGTAACACTTCTTACTGAAAAGATTTATTAAAAATACACACTATCGAATTTGTAAGCTTGTATGGCATTTCTATCAAAACTGGGGGAAAGTATCTATACGCATTTTCTCTGCATTACCGGCTAGCTTTGCGTTTTGCCCTGATAGTTTATATCACAGTCCTATTTTGAAAAGTAAAAAATCCTTTGCGCTACCAAAGGCATCATGCCAAAGCTCTTATTTTCTTCCTGCTGTGTGGAACCCCTGGTATTTCTGTTGTCTTTTTACTTGTATTACTGGAGAACCTTTTGTTATTTTAATATATTTCCCAAATCCTTTCTCGTCCCTGCACTCTTAAACAGGTGTTTCTTTGCTAATCAGTCCTTTTCTGAATATGCTTTCTGCTTGTTATGAAGTGCCCTTTGCAAAGTAGTCAGCCAACCAGGAGATCTGTAGCCTGCAGGTTTTTTAACCCCTGTGTTGTTTGGAATATAAATTCTAGACAGCTTTACATCCATTGACTGGAAGGAATTTAAATCTTCCTTCACATGTGAGTCCCGGTGTCCTCAACCTGGTTGTTAATACCAAGCGATTTCTTCAGTTCATCAAAGTTTATCCAAGTTTGTCCTCTTGAAAAGGAATAAATTTTTTAAAGAAATTTTCTTTATCTTTCCATGCATTTTTTTTCATCTATGAATACAAAATGAATCAAGTCTTTATCACCCAAACCAACAGTATTTTCCACAGCCAGTTTTTCTATGACAGCCTTGCTGCTTACCAGTGCCAGCTCTCAAAACACCTCCTTTTGATTCATGGGCAGTTTGACCAACAAAATTAAGGAACCTTTAATAAGCAATCATTTTTGTTCTGAAAGGTTTGGCATTGCAAATCATTGGCTCACAGGTAGCTTAACAGCGTGCTTAAAGGTTGAGGGGAACCATGAAATAAGAGGAATGACTCAGCCGTCAGATTTAGGAACTCCTCTATTTTCTAGGCCATTTGCCGAAGCTTTTTATTTCTGATAGTGTACCACAGATTAGGCATTTTTTTGTCAGAAAGAGAATGCATAAGGTGTTGCTTTTTTCTATTTGCACTGATTTCAAAGCTGAAAATGAGCATTTTAAGAGCTTTATAACTATTTCAGCTTTTCCACACTGAAAATGCAATCTTCCGCCTCTTCGTGAGAGCCATAAATTTACTTAAAATTCATTAATTTATTTTTTATTATTATTTGTGACTAGGATGGATTAAATCTTTCTAAAATACTGTTGAAATTCTTAATTTGATAGAAGCACCCTGTTAGTTATAAATGAATAAATAATTCAAAGTGGTGATTTAAAATATTGACAAAAAATTCATACTACATTTGTGTTTGCAAACTTTTATGAGAATGTCATAAATCTAGAAAATTTCAATTAACCTTAGTTCATATACATGCACCCATGAGTTTTTTTCTAAAGCCATGAATACATGTGGTAAACAAGTGGTAAGAAAACATGAAAAATTTCCTCAGAGGTCAGTTTAAATTAAAAATAAAATGAGCTCCTCAGACAGTCATCTCAGAGAATCTCAGTGAGACGAATTTAAAATATCTTTTAACTCTTCAATGATGTTTAACTTCACTAGCTGGTACTCATTAAAACCTAATCTACCTACTCTTCCCTCTATAACCCAGGATGCATAGGTAAATTCTGAAATAATAGTTAATAGTATGAGTTAATTTTATGGAAATTAAACCAATTTTTTTTCCCCTACTGAAAAATGGCCTCTATGAACTTTATGTAAAAGGCTACTGAAGTCTGATTCTTCACTGCTTTCCTTGGTGTAGCTGTTCAAAACAGGTGTAAAGTATGAAACCAGCATGATAACATTTCGTATTCCCTTTGCACTCTCTGCACAGCTGATCCCCCAAGACGTAAGGATTTGGGTAATTCGTATTGTAGGAGATAAGGATGAGTTAAAAAGGTATCTTTTTCTCTGAGGAGACTGAACATAAGGGAGAGCCTGTAAGTTAAAAACCAAAGACTTCTTTAGAGAGATTGGTGGTCGATAGCTGCCAAACAGTATCGTATATATTCCGCATGCATTTTTGGCAACTGGGTTGTAACTAATTCTCCAAAGCAAAATGAAAATGGAAATGGAAAGTTAAAAAAAAAAACTTTACCAAACATCAGATAATCTGCTGCTTGAAGGAAAGGTCTATTAATGTGAGCTTTCTCCCTGTTCTTTTCAGCAGGAAAAAATCCCAGCCAGTGTTGAGCTAACTATGATCCACCTACCTTTGCAGTCCTCCTCCCGTTCCCTTATGACCGTGCCTGTTGTGCAGTACTGGAGCTGAAGGTAATCAGTTTAGCACATGAATAAGATTTGATTATTTTTGTTTTACATAGGCTATAAACCTGTCCAATCTGTTTTAAAAATCCTTTCAGTGTTCAATTTGCTTAGCTTTCACTGAATTGAATTCCCTGCCTGAAATATATTAAGCAACTGGGGTTAGACCAGGGGAGTCATTTTTATTTTTTCACTTTTAAATGCAAAGCTCTCTTACTTTCTTGGAATAATTCTTTATTAGAAATATGGGGATTTGGTACAGAGTTTCCCCTCAGTGTTGTCTCTGAGATTTTTCATCACGTACCAACCTGATATTACTTCAGGGGGTTGTGTATGATATTATCCTGCTTTGCAGTTTGGTCGTGATCTCTTGCTGGCTGGCACTGGTGAACGGGTTACACGCAGCAGCTGCCGGTTTGGCAACCAGTTCTCTTCAAGGAGAGGGTAACTGTAGGGCAACGCATGCCCAATAAAACAAGCTAAAATCATCAGGGGATCCCTAAACAAGAGCCTGCTATATTGAAAAAGAGGCAGCCTCTAAATAAACTCTAAAAGGTTTCTAGCAGCCAGGATGCAAGTGGAAGCTCTCTTCCTTTGGAAGTTTACATAATCATTTAATTTAATCCTTCCTGCAGTGTTTCCCAGCCGCCGCTTTAGTTCTTTGATCATAATATGCTAGGACAAATGTCAGGAAATATGAGTCTACAAAGTGATGTAAATCTTGTTCCCTATCGGAGATGTGACTACGAGCATTATCTTCACGATATTTTCTTTCTCATGTATTTATTTCTGCTCTGTTTTTTTCCACTTCTATGTCAGTGGAAAGCAATGGCTTTCCAGCTAAAAAACAAAGTTATCTAGTATTCCGACCCTGGTTAAGAGAGTACTTTAACTTGCATTTCAAGGAGAGGAAAAGCCATATTAACCTGGGTATTATCTGTAAGATGTTATAGTGTGGTATTTGCCATAAGCCACGGCTTTTGGCATTCATATTATTCTGCACTTGCTTCAGCTCCATCATCAGCATGTGTGTTGAGACCCGTATGTATGTTTCTGTCCCACAGCAGTCAAACATCATCAGTCAAATACGGCCATTTCTTGCCTTTCAGAAGCTTTATGGCCTTATAAGCTTTATGAATTAGAATGAATGTTAAAAAAAAAAAAAAAAAAGCCTTGAAAATTATACATTTAGGTAACAAATACTCAGAAGTTAGCATCAAATAAAACTTGGACACAAAGACTTTTTTGGTTCTTTTAAACTTTGCACTTAATTTAAAAATAAAAATAAGAAAGAGAAAAAAACTAAGAAGCATTCTATCACTGTGGTAGCACATATTTTATATCCTTTTGGCATTTCATGTGATTACATAGCACAGTTGAGGTCATTACACTAAAGGAAAAATAATGGTGGAATGTATAAGACAAGTGAACCAAAGAAAAAAATGTTTTTTTACAGTTAATATTTTGGTGTCTATTGGGTAAGGAGTTTTTTTCCTAGCTTGCTTTTAATTAATGTTGCATTACTCTTTTTAATAACAGCATCTATTTAAGATATTAAGTCTCTAGCATTCATTTAATGGAAGCATTCCAACGGCATCTATTATATGTTCGCAGTTAAATTAGCATGATGGTCTTTTAATGGATGTTTTAATAGACATTATTAACCAGAATATTATAAAATTAAAATGGAACTCAATGGGTTCTTTGAGTTCCTGTTGTAATGTTCTGTGAAGTCACTGATTCTGAAAAATAACAGCCTATATACTTTTAATTTAATTTAACGGCATTTGGCAAGAGCTAAAACATGAACATGCATTTATATGGCAGGAGTAAAGACAAATGTTTACTGAATTAAGATGTGGCTGATCTAAAAACTATCTTACATTTTGATCCTGTGGGTCAAACTCTTTAAGAAAAGGTTCTTTATAACCATTTGTGTACCAACAGGCATGGCCATGATTTCTTCCCTGCTGATGCGTGTGATGTGTCAAATTTACTGCTGAAATCAGCTCTGAAAATAATTGGGAGCCCATTTCTTTAGAGAAAGAAGCATTCTTTTTATAAACTACCATTTCCTCTATTTTTCAAAAAACTCATTTTCTCTTGTTAGTTGGTGAAACTACACAGTGGGTGTGCATAGTAAGTCTCAATTCCAGCTGGGCTACTTGTACGCCAGATTGAAACTGCAAAGTATTATACAGCTCAGTAGATCACAGATCTGCCTATTAAGCTCTTATTTTGGTCAGCAGAATTTGAACTTTCTCCTTATTGATTTTCTATTTGTGAACCACATTCCTGAAAGTACATATTTTATCCATGGAAAACGTTATTTCTCTTATCAATGAAGAAGGCCGTTGGTCATCATCTTTTCATTTCAGCAGCAATTATTATTAATTCCCATTTTCTCTTCTGATCCTTTTCATTCTGATGTGGGAATGTGGGAGAGAAGATACCTGTCACACTTTTAAAAGTTGCTTGTATGTCAGTTAGCTGACATTTTGAATGTGTCACTCTCTTACTTTTGGGTGGACCTTTTTCTGGAACTCTCCAAGTTTCTGAATGCTACATAACCAACCATCTGCGAAGCATTGTATAACATCTCAGGGTTAGCTGAAAACTTTTAACTAACTGACTTGAATAGCCAGTATTTTCTCTGAAATCCTAATGGTCTTATTTGCATACAAATCTGTCGTTTCACACAACAGGCAAAGCTGGCAGACTTATACGAATTTCCCATTGGACTTATTTGAGAGTATGAATCCAACCTTCACTGAAGAAGGACTAAGCAAATCCCTTCCCATCTCCTACAAAGACTTGTCAGAAAGCGCAAATGAAAAATCTCTACTTTTCACATAGCTCTTGCTACCTGCCTATATCCATCTGGCACTTCGTGATAAGGTCGTGCCCATATGTGAACAAATGGCGTTTGCAGGTTGCTCTCTGTGCTTTTAGAAAATACCTGCAATAAGCAAACAAGCAATAAAATGATGAAGTTATAGCCTGGAAGTGGCAAGGCAAACATATATATCGAGAAGACAAAGGGTTTTGTTGTGTTTTTTAAACAGTCAACCTTTTAAAGGTATGTCTTAAACTAATGTGCCTAAAATAATTCTTTGATAAGTGGGAGGAACATTTTTCCTATAACAGTGAACTTTACACTGCATTCTCTAATGTTGTGCAGAGAAGTTTTTGTTGAAAGAACCTGCCAGGAGGTTCTTTCAAGAAAAGAAGATGCTTTTATTTATAATCTCCAGAATTCCCAAAATGCAACGGGGTACAAACACACTTGAAAGCAGACTTTATAATAATATGAGAAAAAGATGCGAATGCCTGCTGTGCTGAGCTGGTTTGATTATACCGTAAAGCCCTTAAAAACTGAGTTTAACACATCTTTTGGGAGAAAAAGGAAAGTTAAAATAGGCCTTCATAATAGGCCCATATGAGGTAGGAAGAAGCTGGTTACCACACGTGTCAGTTTGCCTGTGCTTTTTATTTTAGTTTGGATGAAAATAGCTCACACTTGTAAATCCAGGGAGAGAATGAAGTAAACAGAAGAGTTCAATATCTCAAATAGATGACGAACTTCTAAATTTCCATTTACCAGCCTTCCCCCTTAAGAAAAGAAAAACTGCTTCAGGCAAGTTGTGCTGCCCCTGTTATCTGGGGACAAGTCCCTCCTCTATTTCCCAGCCCCGGACTTGGGAATGGAGGGTAGGGCTGTGATTAGGGTAGGCATCAAGGAGGGGTGGGGAGCTACATCTCCCCAGTTCCCTCTCTGTGTTTCTTGGCTCCATCTCTGGGACCAGACAGAACATCTCTGCAGTGCCAGGGTGAGTGACGGCCCAGAGCTTCACAGAAGTGCCAGCTGGAGTATAAAAATCCTGTTTAGTTATTCACTTACTAGAAAGGAATGGGTCTATTGAAACTGAGAGTCTGTTCCTGGAACTGCCACAAGGCTCGGGACAGGCAGAGGAGCATGGAGAGGCCGGGTACACGCGCCTCTTCTGCGCAGCACATACAAAGCTGAATCCCTCCCATGCAAGATCTGTTTAAATGAAAAATGTTTGTTGGATAAGGGGTGCTGACTTCTTGGCTTGCTGAACAGGACACTTGCCTGAAATGCAAATGACCCAGATCCAATTTTCAGTTCCAATTCCCGTTCCAAATTGGATGGAACAGGGACTTGAACTTGCAGCCTCAATTCCCAAGTGAGCCCCACTAACTTAAAACCTAGTAGCTAGAAGAGCTCCTGGGATTTTTTAATTTTAATTTTGTTACAGGGATTCCAAATTGGAGCCCATAATTGCTTTCAGCTGTAGTTTCATTGAAACAAATATATTCCTATAGAATTTGATTTAAAACAGATTGGCATTTTCTGCCAACACCAATGAATCAAGAATATTTTGGGGAGCTACACTAAAGAAAGACTATTTAAAAGAAGATAAATGGGAAGGGTAAAAGAAGAGAATGGCAAGGGATCACAGAAAAAGGTGGATAAGCCAAAATAAAGTGCTATTTGGAAGGCAAACAAAAACTTGTCTTCCCTTTTAAAAATATCTCCAAAGCATTCCTGGTTGGATGTCTGTCCTGCTTACAGTTACAAGGCCAACAGACTTTCTGCTCAGCAGTGAGCACCAAATCAGAGAATGAGCTGCCCACTGAGTTACCAAAGGCAGTTTTGAATTCAGAAAGCGGCAATTATAGCCAGTAAACCTTCAGAGCCCAGTTTAGGATCAAGACCCTTGATGCCTATTGTAGCCAGCAAAGCTTTCTCTTCTGCCTTTTTCCTCACCCTTTTCCTTTTGCACTTTCTGAAGTAAAGTTTATTTATATAAGCACCCTGTTGTTTTCTATATTGCCCTCAGGCAGAGCAGGATTCCTTCTTATTGCACTGACATTGTTTTGTCCATAAGTTTCAAATTCATTCATCAAAGAGACAAACCTCCTGCGTTATTCCTTTGAGCAGATGTGTTGATGCGTTTGTTTTCCTCAGAATAACAGATTTATTCTTTTGAGCAAATCACCTGATTTGAGAGAAGAAATGTGCAGTCCAGTAGTCTCTGAGCTAAAGAGGTTAAATTTGTTAAACATGAGGTAATATAATTTGGTAAGAGCGAAGGAAGACAATACTGAAAGATACTACACCTTTTTTCATCTCTCCCACTTTATTCAGATACAAAATAGTCTAAATGTCTAATCTTGCCTGTCTTCCAGCTCTGAGATCTCATGGGTTTGGTGTCAAACTGGCTTCTTGTAAAGTCTGCAGGACTGAAGCCACGTCCCGCTTCAGCTGCGAATAGTGACATGATCTGAACGACCACTGCAGAACAAGCATGAGGGATTCTTGGATCACTAGGAGATAGGCAGGGTCCAGTTAAATTCACAGATAACTAGTGGCAAACTGAAACAATTGCACAGGAATCACAAAGGCCAAGAGGTTAAGAACTATTATGGATATGTGCAAACCCAAGAATATGAAAACACCTATGGTCTTGGTTGATTGTTTTTTACGGATTCTGTGCAGGCTCCTTAGGATTGTATGAATTCTAGACCAAATTGAAATGATAATAACCCAAACAGTTAAGAGGCATGAGACCAGGCCATTGAAGTGGTGAAGAAAACCTTAAACCAGGAAAAGCTTTGGAGTTCTAAACCACCAGAAAGCAGACACATTTACTGAGATATAACAGGAAAGGTATAGAAGAAAATTTTACATGAAAGCAGTTCACACAAACATAAAAACGTTAGTGAGATGATGATGCTACGGTAGAGTATAAGGTGTCCTCTGGGAAGGTCACCTGGGAAATTTCCAGAATATACATAGTCATCTTGATGATTATCACATTAAATCCTCTGATTTGTTTTTAGAGAGGGATTCAGTCTGAGGTTCCTGTTCTGTACTATTGGTTTTACCTGCACAGGATAGTATTTTGGGAAGAGTGAAATAGTTTTCTGACTGTTCAAGGAAAATGCTGCTATTGCTACTGCTTTCTACTAGTCCTCTGTTTTGTTTAGAAGCTGCTGTAGCTTTTACTAAGGATCTTAGAATACTGGCTGTTCAGTGTTTACCTTAAAATGATGAATATGAGAGCAGGAAAAAGGTATTTTGTTTCTTTGAAGAGGTCATATAAGGTCAAATGATTTTTTTGTTCATCTTTTCTTTCATTTCTAATAATGACTTGTTAATAGCTCAGCAAATGTAAATTCCTATGTATTGGCACTGTGACTGGATTGCAGAGGATTTGAGGATCTTCAGTATTGCCAACTGCAACTATTCAAATAAAACATATCAAACCCTAAATCCCAAAAGACTGGCTTGAAAACGAAATTTAAAAAAAAAATACATTAATTTCTGGATCATACTTGCTCCTGAGTTATTTGACACTTGGGTGCTGGTTTCTTCAAGGTTTACTGCATAATGTTTTTAAACCAGTCACAAATGTAAACCAAGTAAAAAAAAAAATCTGAAATCTTCATTAAATACTGAGCCTCAGTGTGGAGCTAGGAACAGTGCTCAATGTCAAGAGAAATTGAGTTGACTGAAGCAAATTTTTTGTTTTTATTTGCTGTTTTACTATGGGTAAATTACAATAGCAATGCATTTGAAATATAACAAATAAATTAGATGTGGTATATTAATTTTAATTTGGAATGTAGTTTAAGCTGCATGACTCATGTCATGTTGCATCATTCAACATAACTTGTTTTCAAAACAACTTGTTTCCTGCAATGATAGTATGCATGTTTTGCGGGACAGTCATTATTAAACTGGCTTGCAAATTCTGACTGTGAAAAAGAGAGCATCTGATTTCTGTAAATATATATCCAATTACTTCAATCCCAGCTACATTTCATTGATTCTGCCATTTCTTCTTCTGATTTGAAAGAGAAAGATCTGCTTTAAGAGACAGGCAGACTGGCTTTCGAATTCAAGCTATGAATTACTGAAAAACAAAAATGGTAGAAGACTGAAATCATGGTGGAATCAGAGAGAAGGGGATATGCAGAACAAACATCAGAAACATATGGATGCCAATGCAAAACAGTTATGCTAAACATGCTCTAGTGCTATAATATGACTGGCATTTTAATAACAGAAAACATCTGAGAGTTAGTATATGAGCAGGATGTTATGTGGTTCTAGCCCAACCTAGGAGCTACTGACAGCTGCTTGGAGAGCCTTCATGCAAATCAGTTTTTAAAAAGGAATATTTTCTGATTGGTATTCATGTTATATCCGTTGTGGCAGATACTGTTTGAGGAGGGCACAGCCCTGATGAGAATGCGATCTCTAAGCTTCTTACCCAAGACACTGGGTGATGGAGTGGGGTTAGGTTTACTCTCCCAAGCCCAGAAGCAGCAGGAGGTGGAGGCCTGCCTGCACTCCACAAACCCAGCCTCAACAGAACTGGCCTGGTCAGGGCATCCTGGCACAGACACAGCTATAATACGGAATGCTGAGCCTACAGTGTGCCCTCCTCCACCTCCCTACCATTTTGCATTTCCACTGAGAATCTACCGCTTTCAGATAAGCTATCTTTCTTCAATTAATTAGAGACTGAGCATCAATAAGAGCGCTGTGGATCTCAGTTCTTACATAAATTTGACCCTGTTTCCCACTGCATGATGACCTTTCTCTAAGCACACATCTCTGTGTTTGGGACACAGGTTCAAACCCTTCCTTAGTTTTAAGACCAAACTGGGTTCTGCCAAGATAACAGCCAACCTGAATCCTTGAGATGTGAAAACAAGTTAAACCATTTTTAGAAACACAGAACTTTTTGCTGCCACAAGCAGTGGCCTGTCTACATTTGAGCTTCTTTGGATTTTAAGAAAAAGTAGTAAATTTGCTTTAAAGCAAAGTATAATAATACAGATGTAAAATTTATTCTATTTTTAATATAAGCATTGATTTAAAGCCGAATGATGCCTTAAGAGTATCTGTCAAGGGGATACCAAAAAATATAAAAGCAATTTCTAGAAAGGAAGCTGAGATTCGGCAGCTTCTGAATAGCCATATAGGCTGGCATTAAATTAGGCTAGAACAGCATGTTCAAGTGAAGGGCCAGTATTCTTGGGAGCAATGCTGTCAAGTGAATATGTAAAGAACCAGAAGCCAATTAAGGCATTTAACTAAAAGGTTTGAATCTGAGAAGTTAGGATAGTCAAAGATCAAACTAGCTTCACACTCCTAAATTCGTTCTAATTGGAAAAGTGTAGATTCTATCACACCCGCCTTGAGACCATTAAAATGTCCAAATGGAAAACAACCAGGAAATGTCCCAAAACTGTCAGTCATCTTGTAAGCAATGGATTTTTGAGGAGTTTAGTAATGTAAAATTTAGGCTAAATAATGCAATCTGTATAGCGTGAATCACATACAGGAAGTCTAGTTCAAATGCAATTTAAATATCCCACACAGTGTTAGGGAAGGAAAAATGGAGGAAGAACTTTAGAGAACTGGGAGTAAAATGATACAGTTAAATACAAACAAGACATGGAAATTAAATTTAAAAAAAAAAAACAAAACACAACCAAAACCCCTGTACTCCCACAGCCAAATATATGTCTTACACTAGGAAGAACAAAAGCAAAAAAATATCTGAATTAGCTTAATTTAAATGATAATACAAACATTCATATAACAATTAAAAATAGATACGGGATGAGGTATGAGGAAGTGGAAAGAAAACTGGTCATAAGCATTCTCAGGCTTCAGATTACCTGAAGTTCTGGGTACTTTGGTTACCTGGGTTCTTTCACCAACAGCTCCATTTTACAAATTCTGAGTCACAAAAGTCACAGATTCCCATGATATCTGCAGAGAGATCTTGGTACACCATTATCAGCATAGTCATATGTCAGTGCAATTGATGACATGAATCAAATCAGAATGTACTTCTGGAAACCTTCCCAGAAGTTTACATTAGTGGATTCTGACTCTTCAAATTTAGGACTATAACATTATACAATGCATTAGAGGCTAAAGGCACAGAGCAAAGAAAAGGTTTAATTACAGTTCTTGTGTGGAACATTATAAATACTATGGCAAGGATAAAGAAGTCAAGATAAGAAACCAAAAATGAAAAAAAAAAAAAAAGATGAGAAAATTACCTTAGAAATGACATCCTGAGGCAGAGGATATTGATGATGAATAGTAATAATATTCAATCTCAGATAGTGCTGATGGTTCCAGCAACAGCTGCAGAGATTGTTTATCATGATATTAGTCAGTTCTCTGTGGATTATTAGGTGAGTTCTAACTCAGCCAACACTCCAATTCTGGCTAAGTGGCATAAACTGAAGGCAAAGATTACTCTGTTATACTTTCTATCATGGAAGAAGGCATTTAATATATTTTTTAACTGGAACAATGAATATATACAGTTTTCTGGAGGAAAAGTACTATAGAAGGAACTGTTACTGAAATTGTATTAAAAACGTAGTTCTAGAAAGTGAAAGACTCTTGCATATTTTAAGGTTGCTTCAGGGCATTCCAGCAATCCCTTGAAGTTAAAAAGAATTATACCGGAAAGAGCTTTTTTCACATTTTTTACAGACAGTACAAAACCCCTTCCAATTCCAAAACAAACTTCAGACTCAGAGTATATTCTCCATGCCAAGAGAAGAGTCTCTTCATTGCTATACTAGCTTTACTACTAGTTTGACTACTGCTACACTAGCCTTACTATTTTATTTACTTAACATTATACTCCTATAGTATGTATACTTTAAACTATTCTATAACTGCTATACCAGCCTTGCTACTTTATTTAATATTTTTTTTTACTTTATACACTATTTTTGGTTTACTTTACAGAATATACTATTTATTTTAATTTATATTAATTTACAATTTTATTTTACTACTGCTATACTAGCTTTACTACTCTATGCTGGCTTTCCTCCTGCTGTAGTAGACGTAAGCATATTAGAAGGCATAACACTTCATTGTAGAAAACAGGCACCATCCTCCCGTCTCAGTATGAATCTGTGCATGACAGCTTGGAAAGGAAGTTTCCAATGTATGATGAGAAGGTAGAAAGAGTAAGCAAGGAAAAGGTGCCGAGATACCTGTTTCAAGGTTGGATTACATGAAAAACGTAAGTATAGATCTAAATCTACAAGAGTCGTATATATATACACTATATATTTTTGCAAAGGTGATTCATGGACTACAAGTTCTACCTCCTATCAGGGTAGACTGGGTCAAACCTACATCTGAGTGCAGTCTACCCTTTGCTGTCTGGCAACTTTGAACAAACGAAATTAATTCCAGCTAGTGGAAAAACATCCCCCTCCAGGCCTGGAACAGCTGAAAGCAGGTTTTCAGGATGACAGTGAATTTCAGGACAAGAATAATCACATCTGCCCAGTGTTTGGCATACTCCTCATACTCCTGATCTAAGAGGAAGTCATTACCACTTGAATCTTCGTCGTTCTTGGTCATTAGTTTTAGCTAGGACAATCTTCTGTCAAGATCATAGAGATGCACACAGACCTCCTGTATATCATCCATGACTGAATGGTTTCAGGGGAATCCCTATACTTCTCCAGCATCAGGCATTACACAGCTTCCCCAATTTTTCAGAGCCACAAATGGTGTTCATATCACTGGCTGATCGCTACCCTAGGAGATACTGCTCTGTAACCAGAGGGATGGTCGTGGACCCTCATGGTCTCCCTGACACCAATTTCATGAAGCAGGTGTGGGAAGCTGCCCTATTTTTAGCTGGTTCTGATCAAGGATGGGCAGGCACATGCACAGCCTTTCGGTTTTTCGGTTTATAGCCATGACTCTGAACCATGAACATGAATCAGCAGTGTGTCCTTGCAGCAAAGAAGGCCAATGACATCCTTGGTGTATCAGCAAGCAAGAGAAAAGCCAGCAGGTCAAGGGACTCTTTCTATTTAATACTTGTAAGACCACAGCTGGAGTGCTAAGTCAGTTTCAGGCATTGCAGTACAAGGAAGACACTGACATCTTGGAGTGAGGCTAGTGGAGGGCCACCTAGATGATTATGGAACCTTCATCCTTCCAGACACTCAGAAATTGTCTGAGCAAAGCCCTGAGGAACCTGTTCTATCTGGATCTGCTTTGAGCATGTGCTTGGAGCAGATGGCCCCTAAAGGTCCCTCTCAATCTAAGTTATTTTATAAATCCATAATTACATGTTATTAGCAGTAAACCCTCCTGACTATGAAATTTAGCACCTGGATAAAACAAATCTTTGTTCTCACATAGTTCCCTAACGAGCACGAGAAATAGAAACAGAACCCCAAATGGATCGGTCTGTATACTACAAATACAGCTCCTTGTAGTATGGCAGTGAGGGTCAGATGTTCTCACATAAGGGTACATAGGTTGCTGGGACCCTTTTGGAGGACTATAAACTGCCCAGACATGGTATGACAGCATTCATAGTGAAGAGAGCCAAAACATGCCAAAAAGCATTAGCTAGTCTCTGTACTCATGCTATGAGATGCCTTTTCTAGGCAGTACAGAAAGTCAGCGGACTATATCTCAGTGGCAAAACCTGGGAGTGCGAAAACACAACAATATTGAAATGCCCACAGTATGTTTGGTCAGAACATTTTTCATGTTCTGACCACCACTAGAGGGTCAGTGCTGTTTTTCAGGGCTGCTCTGCTGACAACAGCGTGAGGCTGCCCAGCCCCGGACACAGGTGAATCTATTGCCATTGTGACTCCCAATACCTATTGCAGCTCAGCCTGCAGGGTAGAGTGTGTCACAGTAAACGAGGCATTACATTGTAATTAAACTGGCAATTAAACTGTAAATAACTTCAGCAAATAACCTTTTTTTCTCAAAGAAAACTGTCAAGTTTTTTTTAGAAGTAACTGCAGGAAAAATCAAACAAGTTCCACTTAAATTAGAGTACAAGGGAAGGCAAACTAATATAAATCTTTTGGAAAAAGTCAAACGTGGACATTTTTATGAACCCCAGAAAGACAAAAATTGCATCACCAGTTTCCTTAAAAAAAATCAATTTGATCAGAGATAAAGCTTAATAACTTTCAGAGGGAAAGCCAAACTGAAGAGTTAGTTAATAAAAAACCTTAGCATTGAATAGGCCTTTTTAAACTTAGGAGGAATGACTGTTGCTCTAATAAATCCCTGAGGTTATTCTGCAGTTACCTTCATATTTATGAAGGAATAATGATGATAATGCCTTTCTGTGATTATGGTGGGGAAAGTGTGGGTCATAGATTCCAGCAGAAGGAAGAAAGTTAAGGCATGAAGGAGTGCACTGTAAGTCTCAGAATAACTTAATCTAGGCTCTCATCTTTAGAAAGAACATTTTAATTTAGAATTCCAACATCAAAGACCATATGAAATCACCATTTCTTTGAAAATCCACACTGAAGGACAAGAAGATATTGGCCAAAATCCTTAAACTAATTAGTACCAAACACTCCTCTGGGCTGAACTTTTCCCTAGGATCAAATTATTGAGCTTAAGCTAGCAAGCTCTTAGGCCGATTTCAGTGTGGGCAAGGACAAGCTTCTAGTGATGAGAATCTCTATACTTTATTATCTCCATCCTAAATTGCTCTTTATTCTGTTTTTATTCTTTTTTTTTGTTGTTTTATTTTTTCTTCTATCCATTAAAAGCATTCCTGACTAACTACTTCTGTTCATATACAAACAGGAATTAAAAACAAACCAAGGACTTGGTGAGTTTTCCACTCCTCAGCAGGGAACAATCTATTACTGTACTTCCTCATCAGTCATAATTCTGACTGCAGACTTTGCCTCCATCCCTAAGAGAAAAGGACCGATCCTGCTTCTTGCAGAAACAGGTCTAATGTCAAGGCTGAAGAGGACGATTGTGACTGTCCAGATCATTTCTCACTTAGGATTGGCGATGTTATCACAAGATATATTCCCAGACGAACTGGAAGGACAGAGGAGGAGGAAGGTAAGAGGACTGGCAGCTAAAGAGGTCAAAAGCAAAAGACTAGGAAGATGACAGGGGATTGTCATTCACAGATTTATGGGCAGCTGGGGAAGATGATTTTGCCCCAGACTAAGTAAGAACTATTGAGTAAGGAAGAAATCATGTCCTTAGTGTGCAACTGAAGTCTCTGTTCCCTAAAACTTCATATTTAAACTCAGGACTTGAATTAAAACTATGCATTGCTACATTAACTTCTTTGGGTCTCTAAGATAGCTTGATTTATAGAAGATGGCAGTCGTGGAAACTGTGCTTTTAAGACAGCAGGTTTTACTACAGATTTATACCTGTGTAACTGTGAGAAGAATGAGGTTCACTGGGTAGGACTTATTTTTTCTTTGCCTAAGTTTTTAAAAAACAATAAAAGCTCTTTTTTTTTAATAGATATTAACATAAAGTAATGATTAAAAATTCAGCTTTGACTTGGATAAATATCTATCAAGGTTTGCAGAAGAGACATCAGCACTGACCTTATCATCTTAACAACATTGTTACAGCCCGAGAGCTCTATTCCCTTCTTACACTCATGTAATTTGAAGGCTGTGGCATATGCTATAGAAAAAGCAATAGGGGAAACAAAACAAACATTTTAGTTTGCAAACAAAATGGTGCTGCTGACAGACAGAATTGCCAGAGGTAACTAGTTTACCATATTGCATACTGGCCAAAACATCGCTATGAAGAAACCAAAATTAAAAATTCTTACCTCCTGATTATATTAATGATATATAATTTCCATTTCATTTAGCCATGTGTTATGCAAGTTTTTAAGCCCAACAGTAGTCTAAACATCAGAATTGTACAGTGACGGCATTTCTCTAAGAGAAATAAGTACATTTTTAAAAAGGGACAGAAAATATTATGAAATGGTGACTACTGTAAAAACAATAATCCTGACACTTCTGTGGTTTGGCATTTTAAATATAAATACTAAAGTAATTTCACTGTGCCTTTGAATGAAATGAGTGTGTGAGCTAAACGAAAACAAACTCCCTTGAGAATTTATTTATCAGGCTACTGATATTCAAAAGTATTTTCTGAAATTTAAAATGCATTAACTAGTTTTTTACGGTAGTGACTCTACCCTATTTTTTTTTCACATGGATGTTCTTAGCCTGCTCTGCTTAGTTAAATGGTAGCACTTGCCCTGCTTCATGGCTGGGCTGGCTTTCTGAGTGGTCTTTGTTATAGGTCTGCTGCACGGTGAAGGTTTGTGGAAATCTCAAATTAGAGATATGAAATTCAGGAAGCCTGAAGCCATCAGGTTTCACCTACATTTCAGTGCTATATTCTAATACGTATATAATTCACCCTCACTCCATTCTCAAGTTGATGTAAATATAAGCATATTTTGCACTTAACAGGCAATTCATTGAATCTCTCCAAATGGAGTTATCCCTATTTTGTATTGGAGACAATGGAATGACAAGGACATCTCTTAGGTGCATCGTGACAATCATATCTATCCATTTGAAAAGACCTTATTTAAGTCTCGACCCTCTCCTCAGAGGTAACACTGGCTGCCGTCACACAGCTCTTCCTCACACTTTGTGAAGGTCAGCTCCACAAAATTCAATTAGAAATCCCACTTCCCATTCTTTTTATTACATAGTCATCCATATGATGCATACGCTCACCAGTGATTAGAAATTTTACACGGGGGAAGCCATAACGTCTACCACCATAAGGTAAGATTGGAGACTGATAATATCCGGGCAGTCTGGAAGCTAACGGTTCAGTAGTTTGTCATTTTATATAGTAGATTCTGCCTGCAAAGAAAACCAGGACTTCAGTGCAGTTCATCCTAACCGCACTGAAAACGCTGTTTTTCTGGAGTACCACCCTGAGCACCACTCTGGTGAAAGGGGATTTTCAAAGCAGGGAGGAAGATCAGGGATGCAGAGTTGTCAACCCAAAAGAGAATCCCTGAACTAGGGGCACCATCTACAGGGGAACAGCCTGACACCGGCTCAGATCTGTCCTTGCGTTACACAGCTGGCATCTGAGCAAAGCACATGCAGGTTGGTTTGACTACACTTGAACTCTCCCTTGTAAAAGAGTATTTCTGTTTTCATTTTCGTTTATGTTGCCACAGCTTCCAGGAGCCCTGGACGCAGAGCAGGAGTTCTCTGTGTTAGCTGCTATACAAATGCAGATTAAAAGAGACCATCTCTGCCTAAACAACTCAGAAGCAGCAGCAGATGTGTACAGATCAAACACAAGAAAACAATTAAATCAAATGACACATTGAGACAAACATCAGTCAGCGGACTAACAAGTTATTTGATTTTTAGCTAGAATTAAAACCAAAACAAAACCCCAACACTTGTTCTCCACTGCCTCTATCCATCTCGCAATCTCACACAGTTCTCCATAAATCATCTTCAAAGACTTACTTCATATGACGTTTTTGTTAGTTGTATAGAGCTGAATAGTTACTCCAGTATTTATTCATTTTACTGAAGGTTAATTCTCACTTTTGGGACTTCGCTTTCTCACTTTGCTTTCATGTCTTTCATGTTCTCCTGATGCAGATTTGGCTTCCTGACTAGGAACGGGCCTTCTAAATACATCATCATCACCCAGCATATGTTATGGAAACTTCACTGCAACCAAGGGTGGCACAACAGGGCACTAAAATAGGATTCCAAGCTATTAATTTTCAGCTGTACATACCAGCCCTTGGATTCCCAGTCAACTGGGTAAAAAACAATGAAGAGTGGGTATTTAATTTGCTAAAAGAAGTTTCAGAAATGTGTACTTGACCTCATGCAATTGGAACTTCATTGGAAAAGCTGTCCCATTCCCCTAAGCAAAAGCAAATTCATTTGTCTTCAGGCATACAAACTACTCTCAAAATGGAAAACTCAAGGATAGAAAAGACCAAACCAATAGCAAAATAGGAGTAAAGTAACACGACAATGAGGAACAAAGTAAAAACATCTTTCTGTTAAAAATAGGTACCTGTGATCTCGTGCAACACCAGGCCAGTGAATAATTTCATCACCACAGTCACAGTTCAATCCCTGTTAGTTTACAGTTCTAAACTCTGCCTGATAAGTAAATTAACATGCCACGAGCATCATTTACTCATTCGCCTGCCACTGCCACTGATTTGCCCTCATGATTTGCCTGACTTCCCATCTTGTACATCCAGTCTTGGCAGTTGTGATACTTGGTCACTCAACGGCTGATGTGAAAAAGAAAACCGATGGTAGCTTGGGCCCAAAGCCAGAGCCCCAGTTGCTGTTTTTGACGTGCTACAACTGCTGTTGCTCCTGAATTTGCCTCAGTTCAGTGATTGTCATTCTAGTAGCTGCTCTTTATATGCCATAAAACTTTCCAGGACAGGCCCAAGAATATTTTGGTTTCATTGGCTTTGGCCTAGGATATCTCCTTCTTTATGGAGCAAGCCGGAGTCTTTTACTTTCAAAACCTAGTTTTTATGGCTCATATTGCTTTCTGAACCTAAGGTTTTATCTTGAAGTCATAGTATACAGAGAGTAAAAAATAAAAAAGGCAAAGACAAACATTGCATCATTTCTGGTCTTGCTTTTTTATTCAGATTCTTCCCAGATGCTCTACAGGTACAGCCTCTGGCTCAGTCAAAGTCTAAATTAAAAACAAGGGATATGAGGAATATAACAGAGTCTAGTTCTTGATTTGTATTTAGCAGGTTCCTGATGGGACTTCTGAATGGTAGACACTATTAAAGATTCTCTTTTGATGTACTAATACATATTAAAAAAGCAGAACAAAACAGGTGTTGGGTTTAGAACATAATTTCTTCTGGCTTTGCATGTTTCTTCTTTTTTTTCTCATGATAGGATACCTTCTTCTTCCCTTAGCACAACTGTGGAAGACATAACAATAATAATCATAAATACAATGATCTGTGTTTCGTGAGTTTAGTGGCTAGCATCTGGCTAGCACTCCAAGCATTCATCAAATGGCTCCTGAGCTCTTCTAGAGCATCCTTGTCCATTCAGGATGTGTATGTCACCCCTCAAGTTTCACAGCTTCCTTTGGTTTAATTAACCACCATGCCTGGACAGTAACTACCTATTTCCTTGCGGATGCAGTAGAGAAACAAAAGTTGCTCACTGGACTAGAGACCTCTTTCTGTATGAATACGCTTTTGGGCCTGAAAGGAACTGAAGGAAGTATGTGTGCTAGAAGGAATGCAACTTTGGCAGCAGTGCAAATTACCAAGTTCAGAAAAGTTTAGGTAAAATCTCTCCCACCACCCTCCCAGCCCCTATCCCACCTGACATTTTATTTTTATTTATTTAAATCTAGCAGAATAACCATGTACGGACTACCACAGTCAAAAGTGAGAAAGCGATGGTATACTCTTCAGGGCTACTGCTAGATAGCACTTCTTTTTCTTACTGTCTGTACACTCAGAGAGGGCCATTGGGCTTAAAAGATGTTTCTTGTCTCTGTTCAAATATGGAGACAGGGTATGATGTGTCATGTCTTGTGAATGCCAGACTCCCCCAGACTTCTGGCTGTGTGGCTGTTAGGAACACAGCATCAAGTCCTCATAATTATTAGCATTGAAATCTGTGGGTTTTTTAGCTGATCAGATAAATGATCCTAGAGAAAATAGTTGTTGATATCTATTGTATTGGGAGAGAGAAAACAGCCACATTTTTAAATCATACAGGGTAATCTGGGCACAAGTGCCCACTTCTGCATACGCAGTTTAAATTATGTTGTATCCTCCTTGAAGTAGCTCAGCAAGAGCTGGTATTTGCTTTCCTTTTCTCTCTCATGACCTAATGTGCCCATACAAGAAAGACTCATATTGTGACTAACAGACCTAAGAACACATGCCCAGCACTGACGCGATCAGAAAACCTGTATTTGAGCTGAACTGGAAAAGGGTTGTGATTTTCAGAGGCAAATCCCACCACAAAAGCATGAGTGGGGAATGGCAGGACAACGCTCTGCTGAAAGCACAGTAACTCACTTCTAGGTCATGCCTGGGAGATTCTTGACTTTCTCAGTTACTTGCTATGATGGCATAGGGGCTCCCGTCTTTGCCAACATTTGTTACTTATCATATTAAGCTATAATTTAGGTAACTTTCACTCTCGTGTACTAAGTGAAACCAACTACATGGTTGAGGAATACATAACTACTTAAGTTTTCTTAGAATAACTGTAATTCAGCAGCATCCTGTACTACTATGTATCAAGTCTGGGCTAGAACCTGTATGTTTGGTACCCTGTGACCAATTACAGGTTATGGGAAACTCTTACAGAAATGCCACTCTATTATTTTTACAATTTTGCAGCTAAAATTATGTTTCCCTTCTGTGCCTTTGAGGACATGGATGCAATAGTAATATATGCTGAGGAACAAAGAACTTCAGCCTGTTGTGTTTTTAAAAGCTAAACTTACATCTAAATCTATTTCCATTTCCCTCTGGAACCTGAGCAGCTTTTTTATGTTATATTAAACATTAGACAAATAGGGTAGATCTAATTAAAAGTTGAAGAAATGTGCTTCCCTTAATTGAATTTGTTACAGTTACATTTTGCAGACCAATGTTAATCAAAGCTCCGGTTCAGAGTGGATGGATCAAGGGAATTAAGTTAACCCTTGCACGTCCTTACCTGAACACGCCACTCGGGCTGCTCTCGCCTAAGCCACAGACGCCAATCGCGACTCACCCCTCTGTCGCGACTGCCCGGGGCGGGCTGCCCACGGCCCCGCCGCAGCGCCAGGGCTGCGCACCGCAGGCTCGGGAAAACTACCGAGGACC
>VYZM01020484.1:36768-60030 GCA_013398915.1 Dromas ardeola
CGGGTGCAAAATGTAATAGTGGAAAAAAATCCAGGAAAATGGCTCACCTCTCCACATTCTCAGTTAACATGGTGAATTCCAAATGTGGTTGTAACTGGTGACAGCTGTTTCATAAAGAGCTGCTCCATGTTTGTGAGATGCAGTGTTTGCTCTGCAATCTCTTTAGAACAGGGCCTGACATATCTTATAATGTGTTTATACTGTGCCTAACGTAATAGGATCCAGATCTTTGACTGGGGACGTGGGCTGTTGTGCAAAACAAATAATAATTAGTCCAAATGTTGAAAAAGTGCCATTATTTAAGGCCCCCAGAGATCAATAAACAATTCATTGCTGTAACCATATCAACCTTCTTCAAAGGGATTTTAATTGTATCATGGAAACTTCATACTTGCAAATGTGAACGCTTGTCTTCTGGGCACTCTGCTAGATACAAGTATATTTTGCTGGTCATTAAGGCTGTACTGTTCGTACTAGGGGACCTGGACACTCAGTTTAGAGCTCTAATTGGAAACTACGCTGAGTTACTTTTTACAACTTCTTTACCTACATCCTGGTATAACTTATTAATTTATCATTTTTCAATAGACAAAAGTTTCCTGTTTCCCAATAATCTGATTTGCCACTTTCCACTTGAAAACTGGGTAAACTGTTTGGCTTGCTACTGAAGAAAGCTATTTTATGCATAATGGCATGCTTGTCGCTGGGATTTGAATTATTTGCAGGTGGGATGGCACAAAGGGGCTGAATTTTAGTCTTGTGTGGTGGGGAGGGAATTGATCTGGCATGAAGGAGATATTACTGGAGCTGGAACTAGTTTATTTAAGAGACTAGCTACTTCACGCCAGAAAGCAATTTCTAAAGGTTTCTATGATATAGGAATTAGAAAAGTTCTGCTACATCGGCTTTCCCAACACCGGAGCCACTTTATCTGTCTGGAGGTTGATGTAATTACTGAGAATTTCTGTTCCCCCCTTCAATGAGAAGTTGATACAGGAGAACATCTAGTCCTACTCTGATACATGATAGCATAGATAGGCAAAACAAATCGAAAGCCAAAACCATAACTGCCCACATAGCCTGTCTTGAGAGTAGACCCGAAGATTTCGGGTAAAGACTTTAGGATTAGTTTTTTGTGAAGTGCACAAATCTGTACACATCAGATCCTCGTTTATATTACGTAGGAGCCAGTCAAAGTAGCAATCAAAGTAGTGTCCTATTGATGTGGTGAAACACAAATCCCATATGACAGATGGGGATCAATGGCAGAGGGAGATTAAGGATGGGATTCATCTCATTTAACTTTAAATACCCTTGGAAGGTGATTCATTTGACCTACCTTAGGCATCTATTTTGGTGCGAGACAGACTGCTCTCTGGAGGTATGTCTTCCTTTCCAGGGACTGTAAAAAGTCTAGGATCACTAAATGAGACTTACTCAGCTAATTTTTAAGACACCTGACATGGGACACTTGAATCCTAAGTGATATGCCTAAGGCCTTACATGGGAGCCTGTGGCAAGGCTGAAAACTGAACCCAGGTTTTCTGAATCCAAATTAATAGTGCTTATCACACAACCTTTTCTATGAAGAGGAGAATTTCATCTGTGTCTAAAACTAGTGTGTGATGACTGCTTAAAATTGCCTTTAACAGTTGCAAATAAAAAAGTAATTGGCCCAAAGGGTGGTGGTGGTCTATCTGGAAGTACCCAATTAAAATCCAGCTCAAATTATTTATTTTACTGCAGTTAGTATGACTGTATTTGATTCATGGGAATATGACAACCTCAGTGTGCAGTAACTGTGCAAGAGACTAGGCTTAAAAAGAATATTTGGAGGTAAACGTTCTGATATATAGAATAGCAAATTTGTCTGCAGAATCTGTGTAGTGCTGTCAGGAAAGAATAAACTTTATATCTTGAAGTGGAGTTCTTAATAGTAATGAAAACTTTACTATCAGCTCCACAGAAAGATGGACATCTTGCCAGTAAAACTGTAAATAAAGGTCCATTTTAATGGGGGTGACAATATTTTATTCATAGCTATGGGCGGTTTGTTGAAGTTGATCTTGTCCAGTCTGTGCTGATGGAAGGGGGCTTGCATGGGAGATGCCTTACACTACTGTGAATCACAACAGTTATTGTGAAACCTGAATCCTAAAGCTGGTACGGAGAGTGCTGTCAGCTTTGCCAGGCTTTGGATCTTGCCTGGAGCGTGCAGGAAACCAATAAATGGTAGCGATGGAAATAATCACCCTTGGCAAAGTACGGGAAGGCTTGTCCTATTGCCTCTCCTCTGGTCAGCAGAGCTGTTGGAGGAGAGAAGGAAAGCAGCAGCTCAGGTGTTGCTGGAGTGTGGTTCCCACCCCCCGACCCCCCACCCCCCCGAACTGCAGTAAGTTTTGCACCTGAATGGGCACAGTGCTTTTGGGGGTTAGCTTAGTTCTTCCTTGCTTGCCTCCTTGCACACACCCACCTACCCCCTTCCACCTTTTAAGGCTATAGTTTTGGTGTGGTTTGTGACTGAGATGAAATCGTGTTTTCTGAGCTGTAGTGCAGAATCTCTTTAAATAGTGTTGTGTAATTTGTACGTATGAGTCTGCTCAGGTGACCCTGGTAATACGCGACCACCTTAAATTCATGGCGTCACATCTTTTTATGTGGGAATACGCTGTGATGTTAAAGCTTCAGGGTGTAAAATATTTTCTTTTTCAATGAAGTACTGTGGAAAAGAAGCAGGGGAAAAACTTGCTATGTTAAGATAAAACAAGCTGGTAATGTGGAGAATAAAACAGGATGTATATTTTAAGTTTATGCAATTTCTTCCTCTAAAAATTGGGAATTGGCTGTTGGTTTCACAGTACTGTGTATAGTAGGAATTGTATCTTCATGTTAGGTCTGAAGTAAAGTTAAATTTGAATAGTCTAGAAAGAAGAATCCAGTACTCTGGAAAAACTATATCACAGTAAAATGGTTGTCTTGTTGACCTCTTCGGTCATGAGACTTTCTCATTCCTTTCTATCCTTCTTTGAGTTAGCAGCTAAACATGATGTTTTTCTAGCTAAATGAACCTTTATAAACTAGACATCAACTGTATATAAATGCAGAACAGTACATCTAAAATCTGTCACGCTGTCAGAGTACGACTGTTTTCTCTACGAATATGGAAATTGTCACTTATCTGCATTCTCTCCCTGCCCTACTTTCTCCCCCCATATGTTGATATTCACCCATGTGAAAGAGGCCAATTATACTTTGGCTGTTATATAAATAATGCAGAAGTTGTCAGTAGCAGAGGAAAATTTATGTTAGAAAACTGAGGGAGTGAATAAGGAAATAAAAGCACCTTTTAATGAGGGCAGTGACCTCTGTTTCTATATCACTTCATGTTAAAAAAGGTATTAAAAAAAAAAAAGCTTTTAGCAGTTATAATTCTTCATCTGAGGACTGGCTTTAATAATGAAATCCTGGTTCAATTTTCTGTCAGAATATTTTGCTTTGTAGCATTTTCCCTTTTGGTTTTCTTCCCCCCCGCCCATGCCCTCCTCTGAGGTCTTTCCCCTCGGCCAGGAGAGATGCTGAGCAGCGCTGGAGCTGGAGGGATGCCCTGGGATCACGGCGAGGCTCGCAGGGAGCCCGCATCTCTTCCCCCTGGCTTTATGGAAAACATTTGGAAAACATAGTGCAATCTGGAGTCAGGCTACCTTGGAAGTAAATTAATTAGGCTCATTAAAGGTGGACTTCAGAGCAGCTGGGGTTGGCTCTTGGTGGCTGTTGTTGGTAGAGGCAGGGCCCAGGCGCTTGTTGGGGCACAGGCTGACTTGGAGTTGCTGTAAAGTTGGCCAAGCTAAATAGTACCTTGTTAGCGTGGCTTATCGACAGCCACCTCTTCTGGGAGGTGGTCAAATTGTGACCCCAGATGATGTACAGAATTTGTCGAACTTCTCATCTCCCTCCTCCAACTGCTGTTTCTCTTGAGTATTATTCTGAGAGACAGAGGGAGGATGCTGGGGCCTTAAATTAAATTTCATATAGGCCACCACTCGGAGGGTCTTGCCGACCTGCCAGCAGTCTTCAGCGGAACGTGCTGGGCTGCACGTCTGCTGGGTCTGCAGTGCCTCCGACTGGGGCATCAACAGCAGATGAACCACGTACCTGCCCTTGCCTCTCGTATCTGACTCTGTTTTCCAACGGTGATGCTCTTAATGTAGTTGTTAAACAGGATACTTACAGAGGGAGATAAAGAAAAGCCTGCATCTTTGGTGAGACTTAAAAGAGGAATAATAAGGAGATAAGCAAGTATCTCTCTTTTTTTTTTTTGATCAGGGAGATGAAATTTTCCTCGTTATCTTTACTCTTTCATGATTGAGCTGTTTGTTTCCAGATGGCTCCTGTGCATCGAGGACAGGGACAGACATGTCCCAATCTGTTCAGCTGCCGGCCTCTCGGCAAACGCAGCCCAAGGTGCTGGGCACACTGGCTCCTTCCGAGCAGTTCGGCGGCCCATCCTGTAGCAATTACCCTGGTGCTTTCCTTTCCAGATACAAAGGCTTTGAAGCAGCATTGGTTTTGTGGGAGGAAGAGATTTCAAGGTTTAGAAACTGAATTGCAAAACTGCAGCCACCTATCACCTTCCTAATGAAACTGAATTTATCAGCGTTTCTAAATGTGTCCACAGTACCAAAAAATTTCAAACTTTTTTGTCCAGGTGTTGGTTTCAGTAAACTATTTCTTTTTTTCATTCTGCTATAGCAGAATTCTTAGTGTAACATCAGGTATGTCAGGTGAAATATGTAAATAATTATTTTTTTTTTTTCCACTTTTGACAAAAGTCCTCACCGGAGAAGAGAGATGCTATGTGAAAATACGAAGTCAGCACCATGTATTTAAGGGTACGATGTCACTCTCTGAGACCTTAAACAACACTTGCTCTTTTTTTTGGAATACCCAAATATGATTCTGGGATTGGTTTTACCTATGGCTGTGTTAGAATTTGAATTGACCAGACATTTTCCCCTGCACTTTTCTTCCCTTACACAATTCTCTTCTCTCCCATACTTTTTTTAAAAACTGTAAGGGGAGAAGGATGGCAAATATAATTAAACAGAGGTATTTGCAATAACCTCTGGTTAAAAGGCAAATAGCACTTAACATACTGGAAAGGCTAAAGTGGTATCCTGTATATAATAAAAAAAATAACTGCCTTAATACAATACACAAGGTGATTAAGTGTCACCTTATTGACCTGAAGTTTGTCACTGATTCAATGGGTTAATCAACTGTTCTTCAGTGATTAAAGTCTGGATTTATGGGCACTCCTGTTGCGTTCTCCCAGAAGGCGTGGTGGTGGTGGTTGGGTAAGCCCTAAAGTCCCTATGGTAAGGCACTCATCCTGTACAGTGCTGTGTGCATGTGAATATCTGGGCATCTGGAAATCTCTGATCTTAAAGTAATTTGTACAAGTGAAAGTGTACTCCTATTTAATAACAAAAAAAAACAAACCCAAACCCCAACAAACGTCTGAAATAAAAGCATGAGATACTGCTATCAAATGGCTACTGTGTGTAGACTTAATTTTGCTGGGAAGAGATCTTGGGAAACCTTTCACCATACCAGATTATTTTCATAAGAGAAACATAGCATGTCTGAGCTGAGAATCCCTTCAGACAACACATTATTGATATGTCTGCTTGTGAAGGTATACGAGAAAGATTAAGAGAATTCTATGAAATATCTCAAATATCTTCTGAAAAGGGCATAACTTGCTGGTTTTTTTGTTTTCCAAATAACTCTTTTAAACTTTTAAACAATTACAGTTGCAGAGACACTTACAGCTTTAGTCTAAGTAATAGTGTTGAACCCTAGAGCTTCTCGTTACGGTTTAACAGCAAATGTATGGTCTTCTGAAACCTTAGTCACCTGGTTGTTATTGTCTCAAGACTTTTGTGTGGTTTAAATTTTCTGAAGTTTGTTTAGAAACTTTCACTTGGAAATCAAAGTTGGTTTTACCTCTGCTGTATTATAGCGGTGTTTAAAAATAACTAAGTATGTAAGTTCAGATGGCTGTCACTTCAAATAGCTGCAAAAGGACATAAAAGTCCCATGTGGAAAACATTGTCATTGGTCACATGATCTAAACATTTCACAGAATGCCAGATTCTTTTTGAATCCTTGATACCGAATAGTAGTAAAATAAAGCATTTAGAAATAAATTTCTATTGCTTAAGTAGCTTTAGTTTCTGTTCAACAGCAGAAAACCAGTCATTACTCAAATCACTTGGTGACACTGAACACTTCAGATGTCAATTTTTGTCAAAATAAGTAGTCATTTTTAATTCTGCATATTATAAAAAGAATATAACACTCTAAATTGTTCTTGTCCGTACTTGTGATGAACAGCATTGTACAAACTAGAGTTCATTAAAACTTCCAAATTCCAGTTATGCAAGTAATTGGGCCTTAAGATTACTATCCTTATTGTGGAGCAGAATGTCTTAATACTTTCTGTTGACAACTGAACAAAAACTAGGTGCATTAAAAGTATAAGTAGTTTATACTTTAAGAATGTCAAGATAGGTGGGGTTTTTTTCCTACCTTTTTTCATATTTTGACTTGGAACCAATTTCATTGTAACATTTATAGAAATAGGCAATTGGTGGGGCTGGGGAGCGGGTTCAAGCCGCAGGAGAAACTTGAAGTGATATAGAAACCTGACACAAAATAGCACCTCCAGTTTTTACATGGAAACTTTTCAACACTGTTTCAGTTTTCAGATTATATTTTTGGAAGGAAAAAATCAATTATACTGACGATAGCAATAATCCCATTACATGTAAGAAGTTCAAAGGTTACTTTCCCACAAAGAACAGAAGAAAAAGCTGCACAGGAGTTCCCTGTAGAAGATAGTGACATATTGTTCCATTCAATTTTAGGTTGTGCTTCATTGCTTTCAAAATAGATCTACTTGGGACATATGCCCAAACTCAAGATGTGGTCAATGTGCTACTATGATTTTCTTGTTGAAGAGCTCTTTTTGCCAGAGAAAGAATTATCTAAGACAGATGCTACTGTGACAAACAGCTTGATACTCACTACAGTAGATGCTGAAAAGTTTAGTATGACAAGAATGTAGCAGTGCCAAGATTATAAATACTTAACAATCTTGTCCATCTTAAGTATATATGAGACACAGTACTTGACAGAAGATCTCACTGAGTTTTTGGGGTGAAGGGCAAAACTGAATAGCTAAATTACTATTACTGTTTAAGCAGGCCAGGGCTTGTAAATGACTGGTTCTGTCAGCAGTGCCCAGCTTGAAGCACATTTGGAAGTGCTGTGTTTCAGCATGTGCTGGACATGCATCCTGCTAAAATGAGGCTTAATCCACGCTTGACCCAAAGGCAAGTTTTATTCATATTTTAGAGAAACTATTAGATAGAGGCACTTTTGTGCACATGACTGATATGACTGTAGAGAAAGCTGCCTGATGGGAAGCCTGATTTTGTGTTATAGGCTGATCTTCCCCATTCAGGATGTCCTGGGTACTGGTCAGATGCATCCCATGTAAGGTCTTTGAGATAAGCATATCTGTACTGTGTAACACATGATTAATAGGTCAAACACACTTTGCTAGACCAGTACAGTGGCTTTTAGGAGTTCTTTCAAGTTGGCACCAAGCCCTTCGTCTTCTCAGTACCCACTGAGTAGGTGCATATGAAAGTATTCCTATAAATTTGGTATGTCCTCAGTGTCACTTGATTTAACCGTCTTAAAGGTAGCTGTCTAGTCCAAGCTGTGAAGGGTGACTTTCTGTCATTAAAAGACAGAGAAGAAGGGATACTTTGTTGTCCCTGTATTAGCTAGCCATTTTAGGATGGGGAAACATCCTTTAATGCTGGAGCTTTTTCACTGTTGCTTACAGTGGGAGCCAAAGTAGCTACCCTTGGTCTGGGAGGATGCAATGTTTGCATCAAAAAGATTCATTAATTCCCACCATTTTGAGGGGAAAAAGTTCAATGTCATTTTTAAAGTGTTCACTTAGGTAAACATTTTTCAAGAATTTTTCTAATCTTCTATTTGTGAAAACAAGTAGATGGTATCGACTTCTGTTCAGCAAGAAGAGTTACTTGAGGGTAATTTTCATGATAAAAGGCTTTGTGGCGAGTTGTACTGAAAGTATAAATGGGTAGAGAAATGAAGGCAATAAGGTACTTTCTTTCTCCTAATTTACATGTATGTTTTGATTCTGGGTTTTTATCGTATTGCTTGGGTTTTTTTAATGTGTCTTGGACTTTGTGTATAGTGTCTTAAAGCATGATACTGAAGATGACTTTGAATATTAAATAAGGAAAAAATCAAATTAATCAGTGTTAGTCAATTCTAGTTGTAGTACGACCATTTTCCTGTATCTGATATTTTTTCTAATCTGATCAATCTTCCAGACTTTAGTGTGTGTCTTACATTGCTTTGTCTAATCATAGTTTGGAAACTTCTTTATGCACAGTGGCCTAAAAAATGGACTAAGTAGGCTTCTACTTATTCACTGTCACAGTGCACAATTGAAAAAAGACAAAAAACATGTCCACAATACTTACTTAGTGATCAGGATGCATCTATCACGTGTCCATGTAATTTTCATTTTATTCATACTTGTGGCTGATATGTACTCCAATGAGTGTTCAGGTACAGATTCTCATATATCATGTTTTGGTTCTACAAACCTGAATGAATTTCTAAGTCTCTTAAGGAACAAATAAAACACAAACTGCATGGTGACATAAAATGTTACTAAGAGGTTTCTGTTGAGTACCTTTCAGTGCCCTGCTGTTTACATGATCACTTAATGGGATCCAGAGAGACCAGCCATTAAGCTTTTTTTTTCTTAAGGTCTTGGAACCAGGATACCTACTGGTGCACCAAAACAGCTTTCTGAAAATTGTATGAAATCTCGGCAGAAAACTCTTGCTCATGCTTCTTCTTTTTTTCTGACTGCATATATGTTACTGTGAATCCCACATATTTAAGTAATAGCATTACTACTTTAGCTGAGTTGAATGTGCACACATGACTATACAGATCTAGGTACAGCATACACTGGTACTGCACAACTTGCACTTGTCTAACAATAATAATGCTTTTAGCCTGGCCTGGTTGTGGTTTTTGTGGCCCTGGGCATGTCTTTGCTATTCTTAGGAGCTCGCGTCTTCCCTCATATTCTCTGTCACTCCATGTTTGTGAGAGAGAACTTGGAGATGCTAAGTAAGTGTCGTTTAGCCAGGATACCTCAGGAGCGTCCTTGAAGCATTGTCTTGGGTAGCCACGCTTTGAGCATTGAAGTATTATGCATTCAGACAGCCTCTCCAGTTCTTCAGAGCTGAGCCTTTGATTATAAAGTTTTTATGGATGTACAAACTTCAGGGTAAGTATGCACACACGTTTACATACACATATTTCCAAATACTGGCTATTTTGTATCCTTAACGATAGTGTGAACATGTGTATTTAGTCTGTTCAAATTACCTGTATTAGCTGTCCATCAGTTAAGTTAAAACAAAAAGGATAGAGTAACTAATGTTTTAGAGCTGCTAAATTATTTTTTTATGGAAATAAGATGTTCTTTTAATAAAACACAATAAATTGACGAGTAAAGAAGCAACTACAAAGCCTACAAATTGATGATGGTAATGCCAGTGTCAAGCACAAAAAATAAGAAGCCTGGAGTTATCCCTTGTCACTTGCCATTTCTTTCCCAAACAAGCTCTTCTCCACATCATCAAGTGCTGAAGCCTTTTTTGACAATTCTGTTGGTGGAACTTTGGGGGAGGAGGGTCAGATCTCAGGTTTGAGAATACTATAAAGTTCTGAGGAATGACTGTGCAACAAACAAACATTCCCCACATGTTCCCCAAACAAAAATAAGTCCTTCGGCTTTGGTTCCTCATGGTAGCAAGTACACCTCAGAAGATAGTTCTAAAGATTTAAGTGATAACTTCCAGTAATGGTCAAAGATTTTAATACCTCATAATAGTTGGAGAAAGCATTAAAAAAACCAACCAAACAAAACAAAAACCGAAACAAAAAACCCCAACAAACCAAACAAAGATACAGCCAACTCTTTTCTTTTTCTCTTTTTTACCTACCCCTACCAGGACCCTGGTCCCTAACAACATAGTGATGCTAGTAAAGGACACTGATTTTAAGCAATCTAATAGTAAAATGTTTGGACAATTGATGGCTGGGGTGGTTGTTGTTTGTTTAACCTTGTTCTCAGGTTACTTAGTCCTGTGTCCTCAAAGAATCTTAAGCACTGTGATGCTGAAAAATCATAATTGTCTTGCCATTAAGTACTCGTGACCTAGTATGGAGTTTAGAAGCTTAGCACAGGAACCTTAACTCCGTATACAACGAGTTGGGCATCTCAGAACAGGTTTTCCAAAAGCTGGAATGGTAATTCTCAATGCTGCAAAGACACTTCTGATGTAAAGACACTTCTGTCTTGGTGCTACCACCTAGCTCCTATCTTTGGCAAGCGTCCTCAATGACTTGGGTTTCAGCAGCCCTGGGCCCGCTTCTGAAAATAAGTGCACATGTATCACTTCCATAAAGATAGCTTTGTCCGCTTTCCTTTCCTTAAGGTAGGAAAAGATAGCGGTGAACATTCCTCATACGCTGGTCTGTTCTTTCAAATCAGTCCTCTCCCAGGAGGAGTTCAGAACGAAGATACTTGGCTTTCCAGTCTTGTTCTTAGGAGTGTTTGTTTTTTACGTTTTTAAGACACTGGATAAGATACCTAAGTGGTCACTATTTCTTTGGTTATTAATTAAAATGGGAGAGAGGTTTTTCTTGTTTCCTTATCTGACCGTGTTTTTGGATTAAATTTGAGCACTAGAGATGCCCAAAACCTACCCTTAGGCGATAGGTAAGTCAGTGCTTAGCGTAAGTGTCCCAAGCAGGGTAAGAATGCCACAAGACAAACCTTGGTAAACAGAAGCAGCTCTGATGTATTCGGAAAATTTGGTGCCTGTGGAGTTTAACTGAAAGATGTAGATACCGAACACTTTGGTAAGGAGACTGGGAATTGTGTTCCTGACCTGTCATCCATTTCTGAACTGGTCGTATGCAGCATTAGAAATTCTTTGAGGCCTTCAGGCTATTTTTACGAAGGGACCAAAAGACAGTAGTCTAGAAGAGCAAGCAAGAAAAAAGGATCTGTTGTGCATGTTTGTTCCTTTAAAGAAGAATGAATCTCAGCAGAAGTAAAGTATCTGTAAGACCTAGCCGTTTCAGCATATAGACAAAAGAAGAGAGCTGCCAGAAACTTATTGAGGAAGGCTGAAGTAAATTGAACTGGGATTTAAAATGAACTTTTGGAACTGCAATGTGAATGAGAAAGGGTTGAGTTAAATATATTCCCTGTCTTCTCTTCAAAAGGAAGTGCATTACAGGTCTACATTTATTTTAATAAAGTTTGGAACTTTATCCAATATAAGTCTATCAAATAGTCTGCAAAAAAAAAAAGTGGTTAAAACCGTGGAATATCATAATTTAAAGTCAGTAGTTGTGGTGACATATGTTGTTTCTTGTCGAGTTGCTCATAATTTGAGATGTTCGATATCTAGCTTTGCTGTCTTGTTTTTATGAGCTACTTAAACCCTACAGATTTAATGAATCTCTCTAGACCATGCACTAGAAAGAAGCCTTTTTAATGTGCCTGAGACTTAAGTAATATGAAAAAAAGTTGAAAAATTGTTCAGATCAGTCAGATTAGAATGCAAGTCCACAAATTTAATTTTATAAAAGCAGAATATATTATTGGTGTATGACTGTCACTTTCTAAAAGGTTCAATTTAACAAATACATTATTTTGACTTCCTACCTCACTTTCCTGCTATTATGAATTTGCTCTGTGCCGATTCTTTCCAGGAAAATTTCACAAAAACAGTTGAATGTAGGGAATAGGGTTAGTGTGGGTATTTTGGGGATTTAACATTGGCTATAGTAGAAAGGGGAGCTAAAAGTGGTGGAGACAAACCTGAAATACTGTAAAAGGGAGGAATGAAGACATGAAAAAGAAATTAAGTATCTTATTAGTTGGTAGCATTGCTTAAAAGGATGTTGTAGTTTTCAAGTTGAGTAAAAACCAGTATTACGTGTGAATAGACAAATAAAGAACCCCCAGACCTGAGGAGCACAAGTTTAAAGTATAGGTATTTCAGAGTGGCGTCTTAACCAGCACTGAGGCTGCTCGCAACTATGGGAACATGTGGGTCTGGAGAACAGGATACAACAGGCGTACGATGTATGGGATGAGTGAGGAAATGGGCACGGAATGTGACAACCAGGAGCGCAGCGTTCCCTAAGGGTACCAGTCAGCAGGGGTGTAAAAGCTGCAGTGCTATAAGCCTTATTATGCAGCAATGCAGATGAAGTGATAAAGTTAATCCTGAAACTTAACTAATTTAAGAATATTTATCATAGGTTTTTTAGAAATGAATTAGACCTAAAATATTAAATTGGTGGGAAGTTTTGTTTTAAAAATTACTTTAAATGTTTATCTGCTCTTTGATTTGAGGACTAGAAACCCTACTACATGATCTGGATGCCCCATCCCTGGAAGTGTTCAAGGCCAGGCTGGATGAGGCTTTGAGCAGCCTGGTCTAGTGGGAGGTGTCCCTGCCCATGTCAGGGGGGTTGGAACTAGATGACCTTTAAGGTCCCTTCCAACTCGAGCCATTCTATGATGAAAAGTCACATAGTCATGATTCGTGGAGTTTAAAGGTTTCAGGGGAAACGACCCCAACTAAGTAGTACAATTACCACACTGTACTTTAAACTTGAAATGTATGTAGAATGGGATCATTTAGAAATGTAGGAATAGAGCTGTAGTATATCCTTTCGCTAATCCAAAGTCTGAGTGCAAGGAATAAAAACGAATTGATTTTTCAGACTAGCCAGCTCCTATTCCTGCCCACTACTCTAGCGGCATACAACTCCGTGGTATGTGACCAAAATACATCATATGAGAGTTTCAGCTAAACTGAGTTCAATTAATAGGAGTCAGTGTATATGCTGTTCACTCCCACAATTGCATATTGATCTGTTTGTGATTCTAATGCTCAGTAATGACTTCGTGCTTCTGTCGTTGTCACCTACACCCTGGCAAACTTGGTGTTGCATCTGGGCACATAAAAAAGGCTGCTACCCCATTTCTTTTTCTTGATACAATAGGTTCAATGTGAGTAACAACTCCTAAAAGCTTATTATATTATTAGTGGCAATTACTTATTTAAGTAAAAGCTGTATCCAGTTGTTCTTCTGGGTCCACGTATAAAACTGACATTGGGCTGTAGCTACTTCTTAGCAGTTATCGATTCAGAAGTCTTTGCTGTGATCTGTAAATGAATGAAAGTTGAAACAGTTATTGTAATATGAATAAGCGTATTAAAGTAGTATAGTGTTAGTAATGATTTTCAAGTAATAAACATGTCCAGCAAGGATGAATTCAGTTAGTTGTCTCCGTGAACTCAATGGCAAAGCACCTGAAGGAAAACAGGAACATGCCCAGGAGCTGGGACCGATGTCCCACCAAAATAAGTAATAGCCACTCTGTCTTACTGTTCATATATTAGTTATCCCAGGATCTGTTGTGACTTCTGTCAGACAGTTCAACTGGACTAGTGAGGCCTGGATATGGAAAGTGCGTATTACAAGCTCAGGAGAAATGGATTTTCCCTGCAGCTGCCCAGCCAGCGTGCGGAGGGAGCCTATCCCCGTTGTTCATCTTTGGGTGATGGCACCAACCTGGATGCAGATGCCATTCTTGGAGATGAGAAGTTGTAGGGAAGAGGTGAAAAGCCTGGTCAAAGGCGTTGCAACTTGGAGGCAGTGAATGTGAGTCAGGGAAATAGGAAGGAAAAGGAGAATGAATCTGGGAGTGAGTGATGGGAAGGAAGGCATGGAGGCACTCGTCTGCTTCATTTACTACACAGTTTCCTATTACTGCAGCAAATGAAGCTGGAATTCTACTGACAGTCTCCTTCACTATATAACCCAAATTAATCCCCAGAGCATCCTGTGCACTAAATGAAGCAGGATCCTGTAGAGAAAAATAGTAGAGCCTTTAAAAAAAAAAAAAAAAATAAAAAAAAATTAAAGACTGCGTTGCACTAGGGGGTTGAATTAACTTTGCACTAGCAATCTCACTTCTGGCTTTTCTTAACTTTAGAGTATTTATCTTAGCAACTGTAGCATTATTTTAATCTAAGCTTGGGGGAGAAGAGGGTTGTGATAAATATAGACAAATTATATGCACAAGTGTAGAGTATGCAGGAAACATTCAACCTGCTATATTCCTATGGAAGTACAACTCTTCCTGACCTCATTGTGTCATAGCTTTGAGGAGACAATTTGCCCACTCCTTAATTATTTTTACTTTCAAAATGCAATGAAAAGAGAAGACTCACAGGCAGAAATCTAGGAAGGGAGTTTCTTAAAGAGGGACTTGTGGAAGGGAGATACTTGCAAAATAGCTGTTACAGTTACCATGAAAACGATGTATAAATCCTAGCACATCTCTTCAGCGGTTTCATCTGTATTATGTAAATAGCTATTGCTTCCAGGTGTGTTGACCCACCTAGCAGTCTGAAAGTGAGCACTCTTTGTGAATTATTTAATAGTTGGATTACAGATATTAATCATAAAAAGGACCGAAGCATATTCTTAGGCCACTTTTTGAATCTGGAGCTTTGTTTGCAGGTCTCTTACTGCAGCCTAGGACTGTAACTAATAGGTGCACACGAAGAAAAACATTTCACTCTGCAGCCTTTTCCGCCCACATCTTTAGGGTTGCCAGAAATCCTATCTGTCAGCTAAAAAGATGTTAAAGTTCTACCCTGCTCTAATCCAAATATGACAGAGAATAGGATTAGCAGAAGCTGCTCAAATGTGATAAAATAAATGAATAAAAATGAGTTGAAGAGGAAAGCATGATATTAGTGGAACATGACCCAATTATATATGTAAAAATATACTCAACAAAATAGGTCAGAAATACTTGACTAAATGCATTTACATACTGTTTTGAATGTGGAGTCTCTGTGTAGCTGTAATAGTATTATATAAGATTTTGATAACTGTGTGTATTTATCTATAATGAACTCCCATAAATATATGTAATTGAAGGGAGACGCTGCAGTCTGACTCTTTCCTAGAATATGAAACTACATAAGCCAGGACATCGGGTTCCTGCATCGATGCAGACTCCGTATCGCTTCCTCTTTCTCTTCCACAACTCTGACAATAAAATTTCAGTGGGTAATTTATATAAATTCAGAAAATAAATTTGTTGATCTTGAAAGACCTGGGGTGCAACAGAAAGAAAAATGAAGTTAATTCTGCCAATAATGAATTTCCCCATGAACAAGCTTTAATAGTGCTTCCAGATTAATAATACGATCTCGAAGATAGGCATAGCTTCCTAAATAGTAGTTGAATGTAACCCTTTAACTCTCAAACTGTATCAGGAATTGTTTTATACTGAAGAAATGGTAAATTAATCTGCTAATTTAAAGAGGCAGCGCGCACAGCTTACAATTTGAAGTTGTTACCCAGTTCTCCTGGCAATATTAAGATATATTACAATCAGCTGCTCTCTTTCTCTGATGGTAATAAAGGAAATATCTGGCATGGACTGAAAAAGAGAAATGATGTTCAAATCAGACGTAGCGATTTATTTTTGGCCCCCTTATTTTCTTATCATGAGACTGACCCATCTCTATGGTTAGAAAAGTCTAATTTTTGTAATCGTAAAATTATAGTATCTTTAATTATTTTTAGGTAACCAGAGCTACTGCCATTAATTGAAGAACATGGTAAATTAGAAATGGGATTTGTCTTAAAATCTGGGTTTATTTTCTTTGTTCTATAAATAAAAGTAGTCTGAAGATCAGTGTCTTTAAAATAGCCATTGAACTTAAACTCAGAATTAGTTGAACAAGCAAGTGACCTTTTAGTGTATTATGAAGCTAGTTGAAAATGGTCTTTAAATCCTGCTTTATCTTTCTTTAGTTAAAGAAAGCTCACAATTAGAGGCTGAGTTAACTCTTTCCTCAAGAAAGGTGAGAGCAAACAAGACAGCAATGAACACAAGAGAACAGCAGTAGGAAGAAGGAAACTTATAGTATCAATCTGCCAAAAACTGACCAACATGGATTGCTTTTACAGATAAGACTACTTCTAATATAAGGAGACTTTAAAATATTAGCACTAGTAAATTCCTGTTTCCTGTATTAAGAGTTCTTTTTTAAATATTCAGGAGAAGAATATACTTTATTGTTTTATGGATGACTATTTAGAATAACTAGCTGTACCTTAGAAATCAGACATATATTTAAAATAAGTTTTTCATAGCTTCATTCTGGCTTGGTGTTGTTGGAAATACTTTACCAAATGGTACAAATCTATAGGAATTCATTGTCTTACCCACTGGAAATCCAGATACTAATAATGAATGGTCTTCTTCTGGTGTGGATTTAGTCAAATGTAAATAATTATATCAGGCAGAGGTCATATGTTTTGATTGTTAATAGACATCACACCAAATTTATGAAATGTATGTTTTAGAAGTGACTTCCTCCAGTTATACCAGGATTGGTATGTACTTGTCCAGTGGCAGAATTTGTCTCCCCATGTGTAATCAACTGTGTAGTATACTGTGGTTTTCTTGTGATGTGGTATCTGGAAGGAGACATCCTCCACCAGATTAGGGGGAGTGTCAACCTACAGTAGCTCAGCTTGGGCTGCTGTCGAACCTTCCCTCCTCCCTTTCTCCCCTGACTTTGCGGTCCTGCCCCCTCGTATGCCATTTCTTGCTCATGTATGACCAGATGGTAAGTCAGTTTAAGGAACTAAGCCAACAGAAAGTGGATCCAGGAGAGGAGAAATAGTAATTATTTGGCTGGCTCAGATCACTGGAATTGCTCATAACCTACTCATTTGAGTGTGAGTGCCAGTGCATGGCCAAGTGCACGACTGCATGGCCAAGTGTAGCGAGAAGAGCAGGAGGCTGGAAGCCTTCATTTGGATGCGGCTATGGACCTGTACAGTAATTAGTAACTTTCTAGAGGAGTTGAGGAGCTAACAGCAGTCAGGATTGATTTTCCTTGTTATGTGCTTGGGGAGGGAAAGGAGATGATTGTTTCTCCTTGTTGCAAATCTACATTTAGCAATCTCTAATAGAGCAGAGTACACTTATTCTTTTATTGCTAAATTCTGTCTCTTAAAAGGGTTGATTTGGCACTTATCGAGAAGGAAGTACCTCGCATTGCATTTGGGATGTCACACTTTCCCGGTTTGGCATTCCCAGATGTCATCCCCTGCATTACTGCATCTGTAAAGAATCTTGCCTTTTTGGTGGTGGTTTTTTTTTTTGTGTGGATAGTCATTCTTCCCAGTGTGAGAGGCTAATAACTGACAAATGATTACATCGGTACATTCATGCCTAGAAGTAAAGCAAATCTACTATTCCCGTCTGTAATTTATCCTGACCATGTTATCAGTCCAGGGCGCTAGGCAACTCAGCACTTGATGGTGCAAAGTGCTAATTTCAAAGGGAGATCTAGATTTTATGCCTTGATACAGTTCCTTGTAAATCCAAATACGTATTCAGACAGAGGAAAATACGAAGTTGTTGCCTGTACACTGTCAAATGTCACTTCATAAAATTTCTGATTTCAGGCGATCAATGATGAGTGTGCTCACACAGTATAAATGGCCAAAGTCACTTCTGTCCACTTGCCTCTCATTTGCTTCAGTAAATAGCAGCTGAGAACTGGCATTCTTGGCTTTGGACCAGTGCACAACAGAAGAAACAGGATGGATAAATAAATAGCTTTTTATCAATGAATTTTCAGTTTCCAGTCTTTGTTCTCAGAAGAAACTTGTATGGGACATTCCTGTATTTATTTTACCTTCTGCAAATATTAAATGTTTACTCTGCTAGGAATATCAACAACTTCTAGCGACCTTCTTAGCAGAAGTTCTACTGTGTCCATGTTTCAGTTGGACTTGAAATCTGACTTATGAATAATTGGTAGTGGACAGGCTTAAAATCAATGGGAGTTGTGTTTCTAAAAGGCTTTTACATCAGGCTTTTGCAGATAACACTTTCTTACCATTGCATTCATGTTGCATATGCCCCCTTAGCAGTATGATCAGGACTTCATTTGCAGTTGGACTTCTGTGTTTTGGATTTTTTAATTATTTGAGGCATTGGAAAAGTTGTGTTTCCCATGATCTTAATGGATGACCCCAACTATCTGGGACTTGCCATTATAGAGAAGGAATAAGATAACTGAAAAGCAGAGGGCCTGGAAGGTGGATCTGAGCAGGGATACATGGGAATGAGTAATCCGAAATTTCTCTGTAAGACTGCTTTTTTCTTTGGATGGGGAGAATCTAGAAATTTTCTTTAAGTTCAATGTGAAGATATTAAAAAATCATTACTTTGAAACTTCTAAATTGGATCATCATACCTGCTGTTGCTTCACCTGGGGAAAACTGTAATTTAGAGATCTCTTGTCAAAGATACCTCAAAATAACCAGGTGTTCTTTATAATTGTAAGCACAAAGCATTATTATATTATAAGTTTTATATGACATCTGAGAGCCTGAGAAACACTGAACTAATGCCCCAACTTCAAGGTGTGATCTCTTTGCTCCATCCATGTCATGAGATCCCAACTCCCGAGAGAGTCAGAACCACTGGTGTACCTAGTTCCACGCTCAAATAAGACACTCACAATCTATTGCTATTTATTTCATCGTGGTTTAACTGGCTTTTTGAAGGCCATCTGCTGAATTCCTTGCAGAGTTGGGAACAGACTCTTCATTTGAGTCCAATTTCAAAGACTTTTCCACTTACACTTAATCTTATTGTTGAAACACTTAACAAATACAGTGTCATAAACCTCGCAAATACCTAGCAGAGCAAGCAAGTACTTTTAGCCACGGTTTACACAGATGACTAATCTTAGAATATGTGCTTGTTTCCTCTTTACTAGTACCACAAACAGCTTTGCTGGTGTTGAGAACTCCTGTCTGGTAAAACTGGGGATGGATGAGGTTCAAGTCTTCAGCTGCTGCTCTTCTGAAAACAAAATTTAATTAATTGTCGACTAATTTCTCCCTCATGTTCAGCTAACTGTCTAATATCCATACTGAAATTAAAGTGAGATACTTCACTATTCAACAAAATTTAAAAAAAAAAAATTACTGAATAAAAACTGCTAAGGTTTTTCTGCAGTGATTTATATATTATTTTTTTAGATGTTCTTGAAACTTTTAAAGTCTGAGAGACCCAAAGAAGATATCTGGGGCTTAAAATATTCTCTCAGTAATTTATTAAGCTAAGCTGGAGCTATTTCATCTAGGCAAGCACCTTGGCCTTCCTAAAACAAGCTTTGATAATGTTACCTGTCAAAAGACCTGACAGAGCCTACTGTCTGCCTGGCAGTGAAAGAACTAGGTCTAATAAAATGTTTCTAACAAAAACAACAGGAAAAGGAGCACCTCTTCTAGGAAGACGTATGCCACAATCTTGCTTATTTTTGTTACCTGGTTTGTTTTCTTGTTTTATGAAAGCTGTAGGTACTGATTTAGGCTGAAAGAGGGGAAGGCAGGAATGTGCCTTGAGCATATGTGGTGTGGTGTTTTTTGGGGGTTTTGTTTTTCTTCTGTGTGTTAAACCCCAACCCCAAGTATTTTGATGCTGAGTGTTTCTTCTCCATTTATAGCGGAAATACAGAAACTTGGAGGGGTTAAAAAAAAAAAGGTAATTGGGCTTTGCAAAGCTAAAAAGCAACTGTGTGATGTCATGTAGGCCAGGGCATGAGAGGCGGTTGAAAACTGCTTGTGGCTTTGCTTTGTCTGTATAACTTGTGGTGTTTTGCTGTTGTTATAGCACCTTTATCTCATAGACCATTTGACTGAGTGCTCGTGTTGAGAGTGGTTCTTAATGGAAGACGGTGAATGTTTATCTTGCTCTGTTTGAACAGGGAGTCTTGCGAAACAGTTGAGAACAATACGCTGGTGGCAGTGATTGATTTAAGACTTAGGATCCTTCCTTATTTTTGCTAAAGAAAACATGTTGACGTTATTGAAGTTTTCCTCCCTTGGATAAGGGAGGAAAGAGGGTCTCTAAATCCAAGCTGAAGCTTGGGTTGTGCTTGTCTGAGAACTCGGTTTTTCACACAGCAGTGGAATGACTGCGAGTTGTGGGTCAGGACAGACATCTCCTCGTCAGACCGACTGACCTGTTGGTGAGTGCCTCCACGTGACGCTGATTCATCTTCACCTTGAGGGTGAAATGTGCAGAGGCAGCAGAAGAATTATCATCCAAGTACTGCATAAATGTTATTCCGCCTTGAGCTTTGTGATTTATTTAAAATACCTTTTTTTTTATTTCATTAATGTTTTATACATTGATGATAGGTTTTTAAGAAGAGGTTAGTACGCAGAAATTATTAAAACTAAAACCTCCCTCCCTGTCTATAGCTTATTATTCCTTTCATTCACTTTTACAGCAGTACCAGGCCGACAGACTACACTTTAAAATTTGGAAGTATACATGGGATTTGGAAACAGCATAATTCTTTTATATCATCTTCTTCATTCCTTTCTTCTTTTCATTGTGTCATTTCTGTCTCTTCATCAGTAAAATGGGGTTGTTAAATCATTGTTAATAATGATGTTGTTAATGCTGCTCGTTAAAACATTTTGTTCCACTCATACTGAGCCGAAGCGGGTTGTAGAATGAGATAGTGACTAGAAACATCTAATTACCATCAATACTTATGTTTTCTTTCACAAGGAAGATGGAGATAAAGCCAAAATATAATGATGCCTTCTCTGCCTCTGAGGTTCTAGGAGGCCTGGTTGCAAGGTTCCACCAAAGAGATGGGTGGTATTATACCTGGTGTCAATTATTAGCTGTTATAATATGTCCACTTATACTTGGCTTCAGATAGTGGATTTTAGCTCAAGGAATAATGATTGAAATCTTAATAGGCCAGTGTTTTTAGTGAGTTGGCCTGATAGTGGCATTTATTCACAGCAACTGTTAATATTTTATACTAATTGTTGTTTAAGTGTGTGTGTGTATTTGTGATTTGAGATACAAAGAGCTGCTGAGGTATGTAGCTCCACTGGAAACTTTTGGGGCTTTTTATAAACAGAGGAAATAGCTCACCATTGGATCAAAAAGAAGAGGGGCCTTTTTCAAAAGCTCCCCTCAAAAGTCAATTTCTCTTTGAATGAAGAAAATACTATAGAATTTCATATTGCCGTTACCTTATAAGTAGCGAATGTCTGAGAGCCAGAGTTAAGTACCAGAAACCGTGAAACCAAAGCTCTAACAGAAGGAAAATGGTAGACAGACCCTGCTCTTCAGGCGGCATTTACCAGGCTAAATGCAGCTGCTGTTCTTTCAACACTGCTACCCCCTTCAACATGAAAATCGCTAAAATACGCTGATTACTGTTTGAAAGATAAGACAGCTTGCAAAGAGATTATCAATACTGTATCTACTTAAAAGACTATAGTTTCAGGCTCTCAGGTTGACAATGCAGCCTTGAAGAACAAAAGAATGGTTACCGTTTATTAGTTCATAAATCCTTATTTGAGGCTGCATGGGCTTTTGAACTACACTTGAGACTGTTCTATTTATTTTACGTTCATTTATTTCCATCACATCCACCTTCCATCCAAGCATTCTCTGACAACTTTATTTCAGTTAACACTGCATATTGTAACTTGGGCCACTGGCTTGCTGAGAAATGTTTGGATTTATAAAATAATACTTTTACCCATATCTTATTTCAGCCCATTTAAAGCCTATGTCTCAACAAAAAAAAACCCACATCCTCTTTCCAATCAGTAAATCTGTGACTCATGTTGAGTCTGACATAAAATACGTATAAAATAATAAAAGCCCTTGCATGCCAAGAAGGAAGTTTTTGTGTTGTAGCACTTGAGATAGTTTAACTCCATCTTGAAGTCATATGAGGCATAGCTTTGTTCTGGGATATGTTTGAAGCACGTTGCATATCCTGCCCATGAAAGGAAAGAGAAAGATACGTCATGACATGGTCTCCTCCCAGGTAATCTCTGAGATGGTAATATGCGTGATAAGAGGAGAGAGAACTGTGATACTTTATAAACAAGCACTTTTTAATTAAAATTGTCTCACGAACGTGTTGTTGATGATCACTCAAGCTTTGATTTAACAAAGAGCAAATTCCAAATAAAATACTTTTTAATTACATTTTTATGGAAGACTGACTTATCTGAGGGGAAAAAAAGTTTTTGTGGCAACTTAAATTGGCTTTTCTTACTTAAATTTGAGTTCTTTGACATGATTTACAGAGTAAATTAAAATAATTGTGTAACTTACAGGTTAAGTATTAGATCAACAGTTAGGAAACACAAATGTGAGCTTTTGTACAAAACTTATGTGTTGCTACTGCTGGGTTTTACTGAAGTAATTAGAATGATCAGAATAGGAATTAGTTTAGGCCATGCGTAAAATGATCAAAAGTATATGCTTGTTTATTTAGAAAATGTAACACATGGAGGGTTACTTTTATTTGTCAGAGTCTTCACAGAGCTTTTTCTTTCACCACAATAGCTGATGAGTTTTGGGATTCATCATCTTTTATAATTTTAATTTTCTATTTGAAGTGTTGCATTTTTTAAAAAAGTTACTGATCAGAATAACTTTTTGACAATATTGATTCATCTTGGTTTTACTTCTAGGTAGGTGTTTGAAAATGGCAATCAACTTGTTTAAAGAGGAAAAAAACCCACCACCAACAAAACAAAACAAAGAAAACCCTTCAAAAGCACCGGGGCCAGCAGGATATTAATGTCTGTGCATGATTAGCAATCAGCTCAGAGAAGTAACAAATGCATCACAGGGCTCATTTACAGGGGGGACGAAGCCCTGCAACAAAACGTTTTATAGGCACACCCCACAATGCTACCCAAAATGTGTTATGAGGTATAAACATCTCTTCTAATCTTTCTGCCCAAGGCGGATTTTTGTTTGGAAAGTGTAATAAAGTAGCAGAATAATTAAAACTTACAGTACAAAAGATTAAGCAACGCAGGATTCTAGATTAGTTCCAGTTGTTCCAATTTCAACATCAATAACCCAAAGTAGTATCTAGCTGTTCTAAAGATGAATCATGGAATCACTGAATTTTCAGAGTT
>VYZM01020503.1:19585-38779 GCA_013398915.1 Dromas ardeola
GGTGGATGAGTGGGGGGAGCTGGCTGTGTTGAATCTATGCTTCGCTCTCATGTCTTGTCCATGAGACGCTGCCACAGGGACTGGAATGGGCTGGAACACACACTGCATATCCCTTTCCTATTGGAAACCTGCTGTTGCCATGGAAATAACAGTGTGGTCTCTGCAGTTCCTTGGCATCCAGTTAGTGAATGATGTCTGTAAATCAGATTTAAAAAAAATAAAATAAGATTAGGAGGATCAAATTAAAGTCTGACTGTGGTTAGATATGAAGTCCTCTTTTCTTCTCAGCTTGCCTTCAGGGCTATTTACCCTTTTAAAAATTAAGGAAGACGACTTAGAGTTTTGCAATGCTGAGAGTACTTTTTATATCCAAAATTAACTTGAGGTCTAGAGCTGAGCACAAACTTTAATTGCTTTGTGTATTATGTAAAGAACTTTGAGAAGAATTTTAAAACAGCGTCCGGGATTTTCACGCAGGAATCTGAGAAGATCATCGCGGAGCTGAATGAAACGTGGGAAGAGAAGCTGAGGAAAACTGAGGCCATTAGGATGGAAAGGTCAGGAATCGGAAGTGCTGTAGATGTGGATGGTATCTAGAAAATGGTGAAGTGTGGAAAATAGAGAATGTTACTCTGTTCGAAAGCAATGGAACAGCAGAATAGCGCTTAGTGATAGTTCTGCTGACCTTTGTGTTATCTAAAGCCATATTCTTTCCTACATTTCCTACAGTTAAAGCGTTTACCATTGCAATTCAGGTAATGTCCTAAGTTGCTACATCAGCTCCTGCTGTGAAGCAGCGTGGAGTCCTGGTATCTTTCTTCCCCCTTCCACCATTCTCCTAAATTCCAAAAGTTCTGACCCTAAAGTTAAGCAGAAAAGATCAAGCTTTCAGCACTGGAGTATCTGAAATTATGAAACAGCTCCAGCTTTCCAGCTTTGGCCGGAATTGTGTCTTAGAGCCACTAGACAGTTGCTTAATAATTGTTGGAAATTTGGGTGCAACCAAACAGAGCATTACTTATTAGAATATTAAAAGCTTGCAAAATATATGAGGGGAACATCTTCGCCTGGAAACAGTGTGACTGAGCAGTCCATAAAATCCTGAGACGTATATGAAGAAAGTGGATAGAGATGGGTTATTCACTGACAGAGCTAAGGGACTCTCAGGCTAACAGGCAATTTGAAACAAATAAGAAGGTCTCACAATACATGGGTAAGCTGTGTAAGTCTGTACCATGTGATGTTGATGATGCTAGGAGCTGAATTAAAAAAAAAAAAACAACAAAATCGCAAAAACCAACGAAAACACTTTGGATAGCTGTTCAAAAGAAATGCCACCATTAATTCTGGAAATTCCTTAGGAAGAAATTGAGAGACTGTGAGAATACTTTGGGGAAAATATCACAGTTTTTGCCATGTTCTTATTCTTCTGTGTTGACGTCACTGTTGTGCTTTGTCAAAGCCAAGAATACTGTGTTACATGAACGGTTTCACCCAATACAATCCTTTTTATCTCTTAAGAAGGAGAGAGTGCTTTCTGTATTAGCCAGTTAAGTCTCTGTAAATTAATTAATAGTGGTAGCTCCTTTTGTGTAAACTAAATATTTGAATTTAGAACAGACTTTAACCTTCCTTAAGGAAGCAATGAATGTAATGTCCTAACGTGCACTTATCTTGTGGGACATTATTGCACTAAAATGCTGTTAAATCTCTGTAAAATTTTTGCTGTTGTCATTCTGCAGGCCTATAAAGTCTAGGACTAAAACGAGACTTTAGAAACTTGCCCTGTTGTGATATGAGGTGGTGACAGTCCTGGTTGTATCCATCTGTCTGTGGATAGGCTGGTTGAAAGTCTTGAAAGTATTTCATTGCATGGCTTTCATTTGACCTTATTTGTCTAAGAAACATAAAATATGGTAAATGTCTTGCTTTTCTCTCTCAGGGAGGCATTATTGGCAGAAATGGGAGTTGCCATTCGGGAAGATGGAGGAACACTGGGAGTCTTCTCACCTAAAAAGGTAAAGTAGTAGATAACTATTGCATTGTGTCTCCAAAAGGCTGATCAGTCTCAGAGGAGAGGGCGATGAGGGAGCTACTCTGTAAGATACAGAAGAACACAAGTGAGCTTTGGACACTTAGTAAGTTCCTTTTACAATATCTTTTTGGAAATAGCTTTAGTGTTAGAATCTATCAAAACACTCTACATCTAAGGATTATTTTGCCCATAATAACGAAGTTGGACACTGCTCCTCATGCAAGCGATGCAATATAATACTTAATCCTTTTAGGGAGCTACGGAAAGAATTGCGGTAGCTTCTATTGGTTGTGAAAGTAGGGAAGCATGTGCTAGCTTAATACGATGATGAAATAGGAGCAGCATGAAAAGTTCATGGGGAGACTTCTGATACCAAAAAATGGTTGAACTTTTTTGTACCTTCCTTTAGAAGAATTTGTGCTGCAAGTAAAAGCGTTTGCAGCTCCTTGCATATCTGTTGATTCGGCAGCAACTCAGAAATGCTGCCTCTTAGATTGTTGTTGCCATTTTCTGCAGTAGCTATGTGTGACCTTCATGTAGTCTACCTATTCTTCTTTGAGATACCCAGAAGAGTTTGAAGTCTTGTTTAGGTGCACTTCCTTGAATTTGTCTGCTAATCCTTTTTTCCCTTGGAAAAAGGGATTGTGATCTAATGAGCCATGGAATATAGAGAATGCAGGGGAATATTTCTTTCAGTACATGTCAATAGTTCTATTTTCTGAAATTTGAAAGCAGCTGAACTGTGCAGGAAAAGGGCATAAATCAGCGCTATAAATATAAAATGATCAAGTTAGTAAAGAAGTTATCTATGCAGTTAAAGCAGAATTATGGAAGAAGTACAAGGAAAGGAATGTACTTTCTTGTATCTTGGTAATCTTTGAACAAAGAGCACGGGGTAATATTTTAGCCTGAAACTTGCATGTGGAAGTGAGTAACAAACTTGATCAAAGGTTAAATTGGAACCTACCTAGAGGCACTGTACAGAAATGTAGGACAGCAGAATTGGTTAAAATGTTTAGTCCTTCACTTAAAGTAGTGTAAGACTTTTACGCTTGGAGTAGGTAGAACTCTGGTTTGCTTTTGGTATCTACTCCGGAAATGCCCAAGGTTTGTAAAGACGCGAATTCGTTGAGTGTTCTTTACGTTTCTTTCTCTTATGTTACGGATCCTCATCTTTTAGATTTTCCCTCAGAGGCCCTCAGCTCTTTTTGATGACTCTTTTGGTGCATTTTCAGCTGATCAGGTTTGTGTATAAATGCCATCTGGATCAAGTAGTTGCTTTGGTAATAGATAGTATTTATTTTTCCCATGTAGGATTTATTAGGAGAAGTAGAAGTCCTGACCTAGTCCTGTCTGCTTCTGTTCTTGCTATCCTTGCACTTCAGTTTTATTAGCTCTCCTTCTAGTAACTGTGGCTGCTGTTGTGGAAATTTAGATGTAGATAGCAAATTTGAAGTTTTTTGATAAAGGCTTTACGCTTCTGAGGTACCAGTATATATCTAATCATATATTACTAGGACAGCACTGTGTTTTTACCAGCTGAGCTGTAAATTGAACTCTCTAAGGTAAATTTTGCCCACTTCACGAATTAAAAGGTATCATATTGTGCAGTCGTTGCTGTTTCTACCAGTTCTGCCTTGGATGGCAGGAAAGTTTTTGAAAGGGCTTGTGTAAATTTAACTGCTCGTGCTGTTGTCAAAGATGGGAGCAGGGAAAATCCTTCAGCTCATGCTTGAGGAATGCTCAGTTTTACTAGCATCATCTTTCAAGTTGTTGGGCTTTTTCTTACAAAGCTCTCTGTTGCCTCTGAAAGACCCATTCAGACTTTGATTTAGTGTGGTCAATGAACTCAGGTGCTAAAACGTCTATGTATAGGGAACAGCATTATACTTCCAAGTGTCCAAATGGTACAAGTCATAGTGGTGTTACAGCATTTGACTGTCTGGGATTTGGTTTCTCTCCAGCTTTCTCTTGATTTAAGAGCTTTATACAGCTCCAAAGATTGATTTGAATGCAGTGAATAACGATGATGGCATGGGACATCTTCAGCTGCGGTTTTAGGTGGCCCCTATATTTTTAGGGGTGAAAAAAGTATCTTGTTTTTTCCCCCTTTCTGTCTTTGTAGTCTTCCATTGGGCAATTGACAGTCAGGCTTCTTCATGCAAAGACAACTTTCATTGTTAACATCCGGTAATTTTTGAGTTTCTGTAAACTTGAGTGCTGTTAACATCTCTCCGAAGTAAACTTTTTTGCAGCTAGAATAAGTTGATGGAAGCAGCGTTCCCAAGGAATCTTATACAGATATATTTCCTTTTGCTAAATCTATTCTGTTTGAGGGTAACAAAGGGACAAGTGGCTTATTAACAGTTTTATTTCTCTTTTATCATGTTTCTTCTTTAATTCTGTTTAACCATTTTTGCCTTTTCTTTTGTGCTTGTGCTTACTGCTATCTCACTGGCTAGATTTTCACACCAAGGCCTTGTGACTTGTTTGCTGATTCCAATGGGGTTTTTTCACCAAAGAAGGTTGGTTTAGTAACCGTAGTGGATTTAAATTTAGAAGAACTTTAGATGAAGAGCTTTCTAGCTGTTTGTATCAGAGAATGTTGGTAGTTTTAGATTTTTAGTTTTTCTTTTGGTGTTAACAGACTTTGACAAATGACCACCTGACCTGTATTGCCCAAGAAAAGCCAAAGTTGATTCCACATCAGTTTCAAAATTTTACTGAAGCAACCTTTTCTGCTGTTGGACTTCCTGTATCGAAGTTTACAGAGCCTTTACAAGGAATCTTTTTTATTTTTTTTTCCAGCTGAAGCCTTTATTCCCTCTGTTGATTGATATTTCAGATAACTAAGAAATCTGAGCTGTATTTCTGCTGTTACTTTGTAATGACTTTCAGTACCGCAGGAGGTTATGTTTGGAAAAATGCATTATGGAATAACCTCGATATACATAACAAGACTGCTGGATTAATATACACCTTCCACAGCTGTGGGAAGAAGCCTGAAAGTAGGTCCTCAGTTTTTAATTAGCTTTTCTTTTTGTTCTTTCAGACTCCTCATCTTGTAAACCTTAATGAAGATCCACTCATGTCTGAATGTCTGCTTTACTACATCAAAGATGGTATTACTAGGTGAGGATTGGTGCTAATACGCTCTGAAGTCTGCTTCTTTGCTTGCTTAAATCCCCATGCTGGAGACACTGTGAGTTTAAATAATAATTGTGCCTTGAGCTATTCAACTTGCAGGTACAAACGAAGCATGAGATTGCTGTAGGTGGAAAAAAGTGCAGAAATGCTTTTTTTTTTTTTTTTTTAAGTTGATTTTGTGCTTTAAAAGTAACATGCAGTCACTTGGCTCTATAAGAAGTTCGTTACTGCACCTGGGCAGTAAAAGAAAGCATGATATCCCTTCTAAGAGATAAGAAAGCAAAAGTAATAAAACTTACTGAAAATGCCTTTGAGATTTTAATGGGTGGAGGATTGAAAACCATAGTCTTTGATAAAAGCAACCGGAATATGGATGAGTGTTCACTTCTTTATTTAAATAAACTGTTGTCTATGTGCCTGCACAATTAATGTATTCTGCATTCATATAGATGAGATGAAATTTAATGGCCAGATTTGGAATTTAAAACGTATTTTATTCCAAAACTTGTCAAGACATCTGGTAGAAGAGAGGTAGTTTTTGTTATCTTTGGAGCACTAAGCCACGTTTGGTTGCTTAGTCTGTATATTCCTGGGGAACAAATAGAGAAAAGTACACAAACAGGTGTTGTTGTATGGTACTACTCTGATAGGCATTGCACCTACTGAAAACAGTATCAAACTTGTCGAAAATTCAGCACAGAATGATGAGTAGAATAGTTTTGGGCTTAAGAAATCATAAGTTTTGAGCCTAGCTAGCTGACATCCAAAATGTGTAGAGTAGTAAGTAAAGCAAGAAGTTCATAAACCTTAGGACTGAAAATTAAGTTGTCTGTGTCTAGAATTGCTCAAATATTTGATTTTGGAATGGACATAAATCTTCATGCTCCAGGGATACAGCCAACCTCTCGCTGTCTGGAAGCTGGATGAAACTGCTTGTGGCATCAAATTATTCAGTAAGAGTCTCCTGAGTAATTTTTGCTCCATTGTTAAAGTGCAGATGGTGATTATTAGAAGGGATGATCACTGTATGCCAGCTGAAGCACACCACTGGAAGTTCCTGTCACTTTTGGTTTTTTTTTCCCTTCTGCGTCCCTTTGCTAAAGGGAGAAGGGGGTACAGAAGAGGGAAGGAATCACATTAAATCCAGAGGTGTTTAATGTTTCAATTCTCTCTTTAAATTACATGTTTTAAGAGAAAGAAAGCATCTCTTTTTCTTTTGTCAAGCTGTTATTCTCCAATTCACGCTAAATCTGGTAAGTTCTCTGCAACGCAGAGTTAAGCGCTAGTTCAAACCTTTAAACTTGAAGGATAGTCTTCATAGTTTAGACTTTTTTCCTGGATATTTCTGGGATGTATTGTCCTACACAGAGTTGTAGAAAGTGTCTGATTTGCTCTTGAAATATCTTCTGTTGGACTCAGGGTTGGCCAAGCTGATGCTGAGCGAAGGCAAGACATTGTATTGAGTGGGGCTCATATCAAAGAAGAACACTGTATCTTTCGAAGTGAGAGGAACAACAATGGTGAAGGTAAAAAACCTACTTTTCCTAGCAAAGTATTGCTGAATCTTTCACTCCTCACTTGATAGTTGTCCAGGGAATACTGATATTTGAAAATGTCTCTTACCTCAAGAAAACCATCAGCTTTGACTCGCTGTTTACGGGAGTCTTAGGAGAAGAAAATAAAATTTGTAAGTGATAATAGCTTCAAATTGCAGGCTGCAGTCAGTGTAAGAGTTAAGTTCTAATGCTGGTTAACTATAAACATGAAAATTCAAACAGAAAAAGTAATAATTTCCAATATTGCAATACGTGGAGATGTCAGTAGCATTGACTTTCTCATGGGGCTTTATTTATTTTAACCAGCATGGCTGGTTAAAAGGAGTACCTTGTTTTGGTGTTAGTAGGAATATAGGCAGAAAATGAGAGGCCTCTAGGGTTTGCACACTTCTGTTTGTGTATAGTGCTCTCTAAAGTCTCATTCATCCATGTTGTTTTCTTCATAGTTATTGTTACTTTGGAGCCTTGTGAACGATCAGAAACCTATGTTAATGGCAAGAGGGTTGTGCATCCTGTGCAGTTGCGCTCAGGTAAGAAATGTTAGAAAGGATTTTTTTGTAGACTCTCCATCTAAGAATTGTCCATACGTGACATTTACATCATATTTAGAGAATGCTGGGTGCTGTTAAAGGACAGCAGTGTTACCTTTTTGGAGCGTAGCTTTTAAACAGAAGTTGGTACCATTTTTCTCTTGGCAGCAGCTAATTTTCTTTCATTCTTTGCTGCATTAGCTGTAAGTGTACTTAAATATTCACTGCTGCGCAGTGGCTTGTCCGTTTGCTTACCCTGATATTATTCAAATACATTCTTGCCCAAGCCTATTGCCCTTGGCAGTCTCAGTGAGACAGAGCAGACAGACTGCTAGTTGCTGATGGAAAATTCCCAGTTTCCTGGCAAAGCCAAGATGTGACCCTCTGCAGGAGTACAATACAAGCTTCCCTTGCTCTCATTAGATTTCCCACTCGGTCCCCTCCATTCCTTTAGAAAGACATGTTGGGGAAGAATTAGAGAGGAGGGAGTGACTTCCCTTAATTATGGGGTTTAACCTGTCCCTCTCAAGCTATGATGCTTTCTCTGTCCCTCCTGTATTCTTCTACTGGCTAAAAAAACACAAGCAAACAAACAAAAAAACCCGCCCCATCTCTGAATTATTTGCAGCAAGTGATAAGTGAGTACTTTGATGGAACCAGGTGTACTGACTTCAGCACAAGTCTAGATGATGAAGGAAGAACAATTTTTGCTGTCCTGTGCCTGCATATGGCTCATATTGAATACCATGACTTTATCATTCAGTAATGACTTTGTTTTTTTAAGTAGACTTTTTTTTTTCTTTTCTTCTGCGTCTAGATAATTGAGTTACTAGAAGAATATAGACATGGTCTCTGACATCTTTAAGAATCTGTATTTTAGTAATATATTTATAAGGACAATTTTGGTTACTGTGGAGGTCTGTTTACTAGAATGCCTTTTTAAAATTTTAAACACATTAATATGTTTTCTGGAAGAGCAGAGGCATTTTACTGTCTTCCATCACGTACATGTCTCAGGCTTTGTGGACATGTGATATCTCTAGGATTTAGCTGAAAGACTTAACAATATTAGATTTCTCCAGCTCTTTTGACAGTAGTGTAAAAGAAGCTGTAAAATCCTTCCATAAATCCCACTGATTAGGACGCCAGTAAAATCAAATATGTGTAAACCACATTTTAAAGGAAAGTAAGCACCATGTAGTCCAGTGTTTGAAGTTAGGCTTTTCCAAGCTGAAAGTTCCGCTGGAGTGGCTTTTGCCCATGTTTTGGCGTTGTCACTGGGCGAGAGGAATGGGATTTAGTGGTGTGTTTTATTTACTGCAGCTGTTGGTCACTGTCCAAGTTTGTCCTTTAATTTTTGATAAACTCTGCTGGGATATCAGATTGGACCCCTGAGGGTGGTGATGTCCTCTTATGAGCACTGCTTCTCATCAGCAGTGGCTTCTTCTGTACAAACCAGGCATTCTATTTTTTTCTCTTGTCATCTGGTTAACTTGAATGTATACAGAAATCCTGACAGGGCAATCTTTTCTTATGCTGTCACCCAACAGGATAAATGGGATGAATCATTCAGTGATGTTTTTCAATGGTTTTGGAATCCTTACCTGAAAGAGTTAACTTCTGTTCCTATTTTTAGGAAATCGTATCATCATGGGCAAAAATCATGTCTTCAGATTCAACCATCCAGAGCAAGCACGAGCAGAAAGAGAGAAAACACCATCAGCTGAGACTCCCTCTGAGCCAGTTGACTGGACATTTGCTCAGAGGGAGCTTCTGGAGAAGCAGGGCATTGACATGAAGCAAGAGATGGAGAAAAGGTAACAAAATAACTCAAAATTTCCACCTGAAACAAGGAGGAGTCAGCTGTAGGTTATTTGGGTGCTCTCCTTGCAAAACCCTAACCTAGGTTCTGCCGCATAGCATCTCTGCTACCTATTGTGAAAGTTCAGAAGGCTGCTTCATTATTTCACGTTAGTGTTTCAGTGCTCCAGCTCCTTTAAAAAAATCACAGGTAATCACCTACCACTAACCCTTTAGACCTTCTGGTGAAGGACTGAACTGCAACTTATAGGAGGTTTCACTTCTATAGTACTATAATAGACAAATAACAGTTCTTTTTAAGTGGAATGATGTTTACTCTTGTAACTGTAATTCAGTGGGCTGTGCATGTAGAGTAACACCAACATGAAAATAATGACCTACTTCTGTTGTTTTGTTCGTCTTCAGATTACAAGAAATGGAGATTTTGTATAAGAAAGAGAAGGAGGAAGCTGATCTCTTGTTGGAGCAGCAAAGGCTGGTATGTGTCCTTACTTCAGATTAACTATACCTTTGGCAAACAGTAATTCCTGTCCTTGCTTACCTGAAAGTTTAGAAAACCTGCTTGGGTTGTCTGCACAATGCAGTTCTCCCTTTGCTTTCAAATACTTTGTGTCTACAGTGAATTATTATCAGTGTGAGTGAGCTCCTTCATGTTAATTCAGAAATTGTAATTGACAATGAAGAGGCTTTAATCAGTTCTTGTTGGGACAGGTTGGATTTCTTGCAACTTAACCCGAAAAAGGGCATTTCTATGCTCTGTGTTTTTTGAAGTTCCTTTTCAGTAGGCTAAACAGCTACTTCTTGGGATGTTTGCCTTGATTTTTTGTCTTGGATCACCAGAACATACTAATTTTGTGCTGCCAAAGACATTCCTAGAACATTGATACACTAGGTTTATTTTTTTTGAATGATGTCTGAAAATGTTGCTGCATTGTGCATGTTTTAACCCTTCTCCCTCCCCCTGCATGGAGTTCCTTGTAAGGGTCTTAATGGTACACATGCCGATGGTGGGGTTACGACTAGGGAACAGTGTGCTAAGGGAATGCTGACTTGTTCAGAACAATGGGAATTCCACCATTCCACCTATTTCTCAAACAGGAAATCTGCTAATTTAAGTCTGCTGTAGGAAGACTTCAGTCTTCTCACAACAAATATCTGCTGAAGTGCATTACAAATAGAAACACAGGCAGTCTTCAACCACCCTGTGAATTTTAAAAACAAGACCAAACCCAGGAATGAAATCTAGAATTCCTTAAGAAACCTGAGTCTCCTGAGTCTGCTTTAGCTTTATTGGGTTGTCCTTTAGCCAGAACGCAAATGGAATTGTGCCTGAATTCTACTAGAAGTTTCAAATTCGTGATTCATTTGCTTGTAGTATTAGTTTGAGACCACTGAAAACTGTGGGTTAAATGCATGCTGGGTTTTAAACTGTAAAGCTCTTCCCCTTCTCCAAAACCAGAATGAAGCAAAGTACTGTGGCTTCCATAGGTAGAAGCTACATCTTTTTTTTTTTTTTTTAAATTTATATTATACACTTAAAGACTTCTGCATCTCTAATTATTTCATCACAAGGGACTAATTTCTTGGATGGAGAGGAGTGGCTGCAGACTTTGAATCAAAGCACCACTTAGTTCAGAAAGGAAGTTAAAGGGGACTAATGTAATGTTTCATCTCTGCAATTTTATAGTTAAAATTTGTGTAGCTGAAAGTGGTACGGCAAAAATCAGTTCAATATGAAAATAAAAATAGTTTGAGTATCGAGTAAGTTTTGGCTATGTGTCAAAGGAGATGCAAGTAATGGAATTCCCTCCCTTAAATTTTAGCTGCCAGGCATAAGCTAAGCCATTGTATGAATTAAAGATGTGAGAATTGGCGGTCTGGGGAGCTGCTTCAAATAAGGCTGCATTTATAAAAGTGTTGTGAAGGGAATTTGTTTCCCCACATACTGAAGATTAAGGGAAGGTTCTTTAGATAGTGGGTTGTTTAATACTGTAGTAAAGTCGCTAATTTCTTTAAGCTTGTTTTGGTTTTGCTGATTTCAATTAGTGGACAAAGGTGGAAGACGATCCTACAGGCATTACCAATGTAATTCCTGAAGGACGCTTTTCCTAGTTGTAAGAGATGATACCAAATGAGATGATTGGGCTCTTAAGCAGTATCCTGCTTATCGCAATGCTTAGTAAGAATCTTTCAGATGACAGCAAAACTTCTTGACGCATCTCGTCATTTCTGTGTCACTGTACGCAGAGTCTGGAATGGGCAGGATTAATGCATTCATACAACAGTAGTTGAATAATGATTGGGAAATCTGGGAATGCATTTCAGCTTGTGTACTTTAAAAGTATTTACATTGCTGCGATATCTAGCTGCAATATCAGGTTCTCTAACTTACTGCTATATAAGACTGATACTGAAATATAAATATTTTTCTTGTTCTAAATTGGAGTATAATCCTGGATATAAGAAGCTGGCTAATCCTGTTTACCAGATTGTTTTGGTTTTGTGCTGAGATTCCAGTCAATTTGGGTGTTTATTTGTTAGATGTGCTATACAAAAAAGATAGATAATAGCTCTTGTCCCCCCAAATTTACAAATAATATATATTTGCCTTGCTAGTATTACTAGGGAATAGAAATAATCGTTCTCCATTTTACAAATTGAATGTGAAAATGTGTTTAATAGAGCTAAAATAATCTTCCTGGTTTTCTTGGTCATAATGCCTTTGCAGTGACCACTTGATACTAGAATGTGGGTACATACCTATACTAATTGGTCTGGTTAACCTGGGCGCACACAGGGCAATGACCACACAGTGTCTCTTAATCAGCTTTTTCTACGCGAGACATGCTTTACCCATAAGTAGTAATACGGTAATTTTGTAACCTATAAGAATAATCCTGTGGAATTTGTGACTTAATGTTTGAGTAGTTTGTGTTTTGCCTTTCCGGACGTAACCTTGAATGTGTAGATTGTACAGTGTCTTCCTCCAGGGCATCTTTTGTTTCCACTGCAATATGCAGTTTGTTAGATGCTGTTTCCTTAGGCCACAAATTTTGTCGGCTGTAAATTCACAAAGAGTTTATGTGCTGTTTCTAAACCAGTGTTTTGCTTATATTTTGACCTGAATTTGGAGAAGTTGATTCTCTAGTGCTATCCATAAATATTAAAAATACATAAGGTCACAAGAAGCTCAAATAATGTGAATCGTAGGCTGTGGAGCTTGCTGACCCTAGGGCAGAACAGTATTTCTCTTACTCCCTTTCATGATTCCCAAAACAAATTATATTGTATTCCCCATTCTTCGTGGTCTTCTACCCGAAGTCTAAGGTCTAGGAACCTGTGGTTCTGAGTCAGTGACCTGGGTTTCCTTTGGCTGTTACTGTTCCTGATTTCTCAGTATTGTAATTCTCTATGTGAAAAATAGGGATGTTAGATAGACGTTCATTAGAGACCGACTGCTGTGTTTTATTGAAGATGTTTGGATCACAATAATACATAGGATTTTTTTTTTGTTAAAGAGATGTCTTAACTTAGTAATCCTTTAAAGAGAAGTAGTCTGACTTTAATTCCTGGTTACAGTAAGCAATAATGGATATCCTTAACTTCTCGTGGCAGTATACCTGAACAAACATTCCTAGCATATGGGAACCTGAAGCACTGCTTATTAAAAATCATTTAGCAAAAGGTGGAAAACTTGTAATGAAGAAGCAAAACACGCATAACTCTTAGCAAGTTGTGTGGAAGCTCCAGGCTCTAGGGTTTAAGAAGAGGATAAATCAAGGATATCAAATAGAGAATTCGTAGTAAAACAATTAAAAAAAAAAAAAAAAGTCATTACTGCTACATTCTTCTGAAACTCATTCTTCGGACAGACAAGACTGTTACTGTTTTTTTTCTTTACACTAAGCAACAAGGTGACAAATGGGAAAAAAAACCACCAAAACCAAAAAACCCTACAACCCACCTCTGAAACTTTGATTCTGGATATCTTTTAGCTTGTAGCAAGTCTTGGAGTATGAACCACTGTCTTCACCTGTCATAGTGGCACTTACAGTCCTTTTAACATTGAACCTTTCGGCTGCTTCTGTTTCATTTTTTCTTATCGTCTAACACTTCTCTGGCTGCTGTTGTAGTGAAGTGGATTCTAAACTTGAGCATCCCTGCAACCACGTGCAACGTTACTAACCAGTGTTAACCCAACTTACTCTGGCTGCTCATGACATCTTCTATGATGGCTGTTGTGTTCACCTACCTGGGGAGGATTTGCTGAAAGAAGCAACAGCAGTCACCAAGGCAAATGTGTGTGGCGGGGATTTGCATGTCTTTGTAGCATGTGTGAAGTGCAGTTTACACTTGGTTTTTAATTTTTTTTTAATCCGGAACTTGGTTTTACTTGATCTATTTAAAGATTTTTGGAAGGAATTGGGAGGGAAGAGTTTAGATTACCTGCTATTTTGAGATGACAAGACTTTTAAATATAATGTTAATCTTAATTTAGTGAAGAGCTCCAACTCTGACAGTCCATGACTCTTGAAGATACATTTTAATGTCCTAACGCTCAGTCTTCAGGGACTTCCTTATCACTTGTTCTATTTTGATTTTTGATTTAGTTTTCTTTGCCTGCTACTTCTTGTTTAGCTTTTCCATTTTCTTACAATTTTAATTTTGGTTATTTTGGGGCCACTTCTTGATTTTTGTTTTTCCAAAGGATGCAGACTCTGATAGTGGGGATGATTCGGACAAGAGATCGTGTGAGGAGAGTTGGAGACTGATCACTTCCCTGAGAGAGAAGCTGCCCCCCAGCAAGCTCCAAACCATTGTAAAAAAGTGTGGCCTCCCCAGCAGTGGGAAGAAACGAGAGCCTATTAAAATGTACCAGATACCCCAACGTCGCCGCCTTAGCAAAGACTCCAAATGGGTTACCATCTCAGACTTAAAGATTCAGGCTGTGAAAGAGATATGCTATGAGGTAGCACTCAATGACTTCAGGCACAGTAGGCAGGAGATTGAGGCTCTGGCCATTGTTAAAATGAAAGAGCTGTGTGCCATGTATGGGAAAAAAGATCCAAACGAGCGTGAATCGTGGCGAGCTGTTGCTCGTGATGTCTGGGATACAGTAGGAGTTGGAGATGAGAAAATTGAAGATGTCATGGCCAATGGTAAAGGAGTCACTGATGTGGATGACCTTAAGGTGCATATAGACAAATTGGAAGATATTTTGCAAGAAGTCAAGAAGCAAAACAACATGAAGGATGAAGAGATAAAAGTTCTTAGAAATAAGATGCTAAAAATGGAGAAGGTTTTACCTCTGATAGGTTCTCCAGATAAAGCTCAGTCAACCATAGCTAACGCTAAGTCTCCAAACTCTACCAGTGTGGTGGATGTGGATAAGAAGCCCGCGGATGACTTAAAAAGAAGTGAGAATGATGATCTCGCTAAAGAGGAGCGTGTTTCTCAGTTAATGGCAGGTGATCCAGCTTTCAGACGTGGGCGATTACGCTGGATGAGGCAAGAACAGATTCGATTTAAAAATCTGCAGCAGCAGGAAATAGCAAAACAGCTTCGTCGACAAAATATGCCTCACCGATTTATTCCACCTGAAAATCGCAAGCCCCGGTTTCCTTTCAAAAGCAATCCCAAACACAGGAACTCATGGAGTCCAGGCACCCATATAATTATCACAGAGGATGAAGTTATTGAGGTTAGAATTCCAAAAGAAGATGATAAGAACAAAGATGAAAACAAAGAAAAAGAAAGTAGAGCTGCTTCGAAAGACCCTCAGCAGCTGTGGAATCTTTATGGCCCCCAGAGGAATCAAGATAATATCCAAATTAACAGGCAGCAGTTAAACACACAGCCACAGCCTAGCAGCCAGCAGCAGCCATCGCCTCAGTTGCGCTGGAGAAGCAATTCGCTCAATAATGGCTCTCAGAAAAGCTTGCGGCGTCAGACATCAGGCTCCTCTGAATCGTTGCACTCGTACAGCGGGCAGCAGAATCCCGACCTGCAGGCTTTCCAGCAAAAACGCCACATCCACCAGCACCGACAACCTTACTGCAACCACAGCAATGGAGGCAGTGCAGAAGGCAATACAGCTAACTCCCACCCAAAACAGACTGACCGGCTTAACCACTATAACCAGTTTGTGACGCCCCCACGGATGAGGCGCCAATTCTCAGCACCTAACCTCAAAGCGGGCAGAGAAACCACAGTATGATTAGTTGGCCAAGAGTAGTCTGGGGGAGGAGGGAAGCGGGGACAATTCTGGCTTATCATTGAGAAACAGCCAGAATTGGCTTTGCGTATGTCTTTGGGTTTTGTTCGGCCAGGTAGAACTTGAGTAATTCGACATAAAAACACAAGGTACTGGCCCTTCAGCCCATTCCCTTTGCATGTGACGTTTGTTGCAGTTCTAATGACATTGATTGGAAGAACATTTTGAAAAATTGTAAGAACTTTTTTCTTAGACTAGAAGACTTGGAGGGAGGGATGTGGAGAGGAGAACTTCCCTGCTAGCTCATTTACCAGGGTTTTTTGTGTGTCTTGAAGTATTTTTCTAATGCTGAAAATAATGTCTGGAACTTACAAAGTGCTACCTTCCTCCTGTGTTTTATGTAGACAATCAAAAGAGGAATTTAGTTTATAGCATTGAATGTTTCTTGTGACCTTTTTCTTAGCAATAAGGAAACTGACCATCTGTTTTTAAATTGATCTGGCTCTTCAGAACAATATTTTCCACTCTTAACTGAAATTATTAATAGTAATAATAAACTATAAACCAAAAGTTGTTGGCTGACAAGATATGTGGCTTTTTTTATAGCGAAATTAAGAAGAGCTATTGGGTCACAACAGTCCTGCTCCCCGAGTAGGAGATGTCTTTTCGCCTTCTGCTTAAGTTCGTAGTTATTGGTATGCAATTGCTGCGACAGTTAAACCTGCCTGAATGGAATTTTATGTCAGAATATATATATATTGCTGAAGCAATACTTTGGAAATAAGCTTTTTCTAATTCCCATTGTATCTCTAAATATAATCATTTTTAATTATTATACAGAGATTGTGGAAAGGAACTAGGATTTTTCGACACTCTGGTGCAGGAAGAAGCCTCAAAAAGCTAATTATTTTTATTTTATGTTTTCAGCGTTCTCGGGCATGAGTCTGAGAATAGTTCTTGAAATAGTTATGAAGATTTATAGATCACTACTTTGAATTGGCTGAATTCTCCTCTAAGATAGGAGAATTGAACCGTTTCATCTGAACGTGATACCTCATGATAGTGCCTCTGGTCTTGGATTAAACCCCTTTTTCAAGACTTTTTTAATAAAGGAGAAGGTCATTTTGAGGAGAAAATAGGATTAGTTTTGCTTCTCACTCAAAATGCAAGTTAAAATTTTTAATACCTATTTTCATCTGAAGAGGTCTGTACTTGCAGGTGATTTGCCGTAAAACAAATGCTTGCAATCCCTTCTTCAGATTGTTTCAAACAAATTACAGAAAAACTGTTGATTAAGGAATAGGCTTTATGAGCTTGGGGATTTATCTCAATTGGAGAGTCACAATTTTAATTATACACTTTATTCTTTCTGGGTTTCTTAAAGCACAAGGCAAAATTGCGCGTACTTCAGAAAATCTGTGGACTTAAGTATAAGCCCATCTAAAGCTTCGAGGGCTTGTTTTGCTTTTAAATTTAACTTGAATACGAATTTAAAAACAAAACTGGCTACTGTACCCCATTTGGTAAGATAGGTCCACTTTGCGGTGTATCTGTATGGTTAAACGATTTGTGCTGTTTAGCACAAATTTCCTTAATTTACTTGAGGCTGGTTATTTTTTTGATAAAATATAAACCCTACTGGTAACTGTTACTTCTGCATGTTTCAGCTGTAGATGAGTAGGAAGTGCCTCAAGCTTAATTTCCGTCTTGTTTTTGTTTCCTGTACGATTTCCCCCCTCCCCGGCCCCCCAACTGTTCATGGTGTAGGGGCTGGTTGCAGCATGTATCGAGTGGCAGCCATGCACCATCTACACATCAATTAATCCAGTGTCAACTCTTAAATCCCTGCATGTGTGTTACTGATTGGATGCTGGCCCCCTGATGTAGGAGCTACAAAGTCCAACTGTCCTGAAAGAATGAGCTGATCCCATCACTTGGGACATTTTATTATTTTTTTTTTACGGCAGGTTTAATTTTGTGTCCAAATATGGCTTTGTAACTTGCATTTTGTCTCATGCTTTGGCCTACTTGAACGAAGGAAATAATAAAGCATCATGTCCAAAAATGTCTTGATTCTTAAAGAAAAGAAGCCTTGTAGACAAGCAATACTTTTTTTGATCTTGAGTCAGAATTGCAAAATGAGTTTTGGGCTGCAAATAATATTTTGCTGTTGCCTTTATTTTAGACTCTTGTTTTAGTACTGCATTGCACTTTGGTTTTGTGCATGTGGAGAGTAATGGAGTTCTTCCGTATCCTCACAAAGGCTTGGACTCCCTTCAAAATGCATCCTCGGGAAAATCCTCTCAATTTTGTAGGAATACGTGATCCAGGCAGAGTTAGTCTGCACGGGATGGGTCACCAGAGACCAGACCAGTTTTCTCTTGTGTCCCATTTTTGTTGAGGATTGTGGCTGCCCATGTGAAAGCACCACGTGATGGAACATGGAGTAATATTGAAGTCCATGCAACGACATGTACTGACATGAGATTAAAAACTCCCGCTACTTGATATTTTAACGCTAGACACTAAAAAAAGTTTTTGCCACCTTATTTCAGCCTAAAAATCTGAGAAGAAATATCTGTATATGCCTGGGTGGTGGTGATGATGATGAGGAGGAACAATAGGTTGCCATCAGTCTGTCTTACCCACTGGTTTAGTGCAGCACTAGTAAAAAAAAAAAAACCCTGCTTATTTTGTTCTTCTGAAAAAGGATAGTCAAGGCCAAAATGGAGTCATCTGCTCAGAGGAAGAAGCAGCTTTTTTCCTGGCTTTTTGGAGGATATTACAGAAAAGAAACTTGGAAAAAAAAAATTATATAAAAAATAATTGCCCGCTTTAAGAATTGAGTATTAATTACAGTCCAGTGCTTCATGTGATAAAGGAAATGATGTGAGAACTTGTGGATCTCCTTGCATTACTAAGAAATACACACACCTCTCACTCCAAATTCTGTATTAATAGGGCGAAGGAACAGTAATACAGCTGCTTCCGTAGGAGACTGTGGGAAAAGGCTTTCAGGTTAATGGAAATGTGGCATCCATGGTGGCAGTGCTGTTTTAATAAGCTTAATTGCCATTGCTAGGTGCTGATGTGCTGTGTGCTTTGACAGCTGGCTTGGATCCACCTGTGCCTTAGTGACGGTTTCTTAAGTGTCCTTTAGGACTCACTGGGGACATGTGGAATTGGCGGGGGTGGGTGGGGGAAAACGCATGCCACTAACGCTCCTCTGATTGACTTCAACATCCTTTTCTCACTGAAATTCAGCAATCTGAATTTAGGGATCTGTCGAATTAGAGGATGCTATTTTTAGCAGTACACTCAGCATAGTTCCAATATCTCCCTCACTGTTTGTCCTTTATCCTTTATATGTTGAAATTTGTTCTTTATCCTTTATCTGTTGAAATTTTACTTGGATACTTCCCATTGAACCACTTCAGGAGCTGCGACATGAGAAATCTATGCTGTTGTACCCATTTGTACTGTAAAGAAAGCAGTGAGCTGCCTTTGAATTAAATGGGATTTTCAGATCTGTCCATTGTTTAAGAAAATACAAGTTTTTGGATTGTTTTAAGAGCAAGCATCTGCCTTGTGAAAAGCAGAACTGGTTTGTATTGTAACAAGTGCTCTTTCAATAAACTATGAAATACTCTTGTAAGTGTCAGACTTGTCTCAGTGAAATGGAAATGGAACTTGATTACAGGCCTGTCCTGATTTTATTTTTTTGTCTTGGGGTTGGTATTGTTTCAGCAGAGTTGAAAAGGGTTCTTTAATTATTCCTCAGTCTGATTCTTGTAAGTCTGTCCACTCTGAGTTTTCTGCTGTTATGTGAAAAGCAGCCTACACAGATTTGTGTCTACTGTCACATAGCTTTTTTTTTTCCTCTTTTTTTTT
>VYZM01020503.1:38803-79026 GCA_013398915.1 Dromas ardeola
AAAAAAAAAAAAAAAAGCTTTTTATAGTGCAAGGGAATACAAGCCACACTCCTCTTCAGTGCTGTCCCATTGTACCATCTTGTGTGCTGTTTATCTAAATTCTGGAAGGAAAGAGCTGGCTGTTTTCTAGTTATTTTGCCCCTGAAGACAAAAGAAGTGATTTTTTTTTTTTGTATACCTCAAATACAGGAGGGAATGGCCTACACTACATACCTTTGCAGACATCACGTGGATCCAAAGAATCTGAGTCGTTATGGCAAGTGTTCTGCTTAAAAAGCTGGTCCAGTCTGGTTGTAAAAAGCTTGGCCTAGTCTGAGTGTATGACTGAATTTTTTTTATTTTTTTTTTTTTCCAGTTTTCAGAAAATCTGTGGTGGTTGTGGCTTTAGATATTTCCATGCCCCTGGGCAAAATAAACTTTGCGTTCCCTTTCTCCACATTCACAACACTAATGATTGCAACCAGTTTGAAGCTGTACAACAATATGCATTGGGTTCCAGGGAGTCCAGGGCATGGACCTTTGGGGCAGCTTCTAGGGGCGGGTTTTTTTTCTTTTCTAGCAGCTGAGGCACTTTTCCATCAGTACTAACAATTATGTGTGTATTATCTCTAATCAGATCTGGAAATGTTTACCTGGAGAGCTGACCAATCTCTCAGTAGAGCAAACCAACCCCTTTTGCAGTGCAGGCAGTGCACCTTTTGTGCCAGCCAGCCTGAAATTCATCCTTCATCTGTTGCTCAGCACCAATTATTTTTAAATACTACCATAGCATCAAGTGCCAGGAGGCAATCTTAGTCCTGTTTTTCTGCTTAGGGAAATGGTACTTATTTCTTTATTTTCATTATGGGAAAACAAACTTCAGTTCTTTTACTTAGTTTTAGAAGTAATGTTTATTAGTGTGGCATCAATAAAAAGTGTCTGCTTGTATTAAGCATTTATTTATCTAGGTATTTAAATGTACAGAAGATACACTTGCTTGGTTCACAAGTCTGAAAATAGAGAAGACAAGAAGCAGGTCTTTGTCTTTTGAACGAGTTTAATGTGCTTGGGTTTTTCATGCTGGAAGTAGAATTTTCGCAGTGGAACACCCCTGATTTTTGACCCATTGCCTCTGCAGCTTTTCAGTTTCTCCAAAAGAATCTGATCAAAGATTCTAATTAAACACTACTTGAAGAGCTTTTCATTTCTTCATTTCTACAATCTAGCCACTCAAAATGACAGCCTCAGATTATCCACTTCAGACTGCAGGAAAATAAATTATTTTGCCCTTCCTTGCAAGTAAGAGAAGCTCATTTCTGTCACTGCGCATCTGACCTGTTTTATCTTGTTTTCAAATATAAAAGTGTTATCTACGTGGATGGGGGGGGGCGGAGATCAGAGAGAGTGCCTTTATGTTAACAAATTTTTAAGAGTAAGCTGGGTATTTCAGAACTGTAGATAAGCCTGAAACTCCTCCAGTTTAGAATATTTTTTTGGTGACTCGTTAGGAAATTCAGAAGGAATATCAAAAGGAAGGATGTACGTTCTGTGGTTCTTTTGCTGGTGGGCTAAGGTTACTTACACCGTAAATATGGAGCCATCTTAGAGTGAATGGAGCAGACACAAATGAAGAAGAGGGAGCATTTTAGCCAAATAAAATTTCAAGAGGAAATTAGAAAATGAAAACACAGCCCTCATACAAAGGCCATATATCTTTAATAGTTCACTTTTCTCTCCCTAAATGTCATGGGTATTGAATTCATGGTATTGAAAATTCTGCACTTTCTAAGAGCACAGCTACTGTTTTTTAATGTTACCTCCAGGAAATATGACTTACAAACGTAAAGGAACATAGTTCAGGTTTATTTCCTTTCCAAATACCATCTAAAGGTCTTTCTCACTGAACTTGTGTTAAATTTGACGCAATCACATTGTGGCAGTGTTAAGAACTATACTTGCTGTATGAAAATATAGTAATGTAGCTGTTTAGGTGGGATGCTTAAATAGGATGGGAGGAAAATACAAAGCTTTGCTTCTACAGCTGTTAGACTTAAGAATGCATTACTGCAAACAGTGCCTTGGAGAAGAATTTTAGGATTTGGAACTGTGGAAGAGAGAAGGTTTGGAATACAAGAGGAGTGGCTTCAAGAATTCTCCTTACGAGCTCTGGAATGCTCTTAGTGAATTGTTGTAATTCTTGTATAAAAGTCTTGAGAAACCAGTTTAGTTTGTGTAATATGTGCCAAAGGATTATCTTCAAAAAATGAAATGCAGTTGTGAGGCAGGCTGAGAGACCAGGAGCACAGTAGCTGTGTGTGTTCTAAATATCTTGAATTTGTATTTATTTTACCAGCAAATAATAAAAGGGTCATTAGATCTTACTAGCATTTATTTCAAGGCATGATTATGCTGAACAGGAAGAAAATGCTCTTACACCAGAAGGTATTGTTGAAGTGCTCCTTGTGGGGAAACCTCTGCACAGACTTTTCTGCCTGCTTGCCAGGGTGGTGGCATTTTTTTCATCTTCTGATATTAAATACACATGTGAGAGAGCGATACTTACATCCCAAGAGGAAGATCTAATTGAAAACACAATGTCTTTTTTTCTTTTCCTAAAACCTGAAATGAATTTTTTTGTATCAAAAGGCAAATCAGTGATGCTGTTAATCCTTCTGTTTGAGAAAATGAAGGTGAATAATCCTCCCCTTTTAAATTTATTTCTGTACTTTTCTCTATTTCTGCCTCTTTCGTACCTACCTGAAAGCAGCAAGCAGGTTCTCCCCAAAATCCCCTTCTTCCAGTCTTTACCGAAAAGAAAAAAAAAAAAAAAAGCTAAACCTTTCCCTCTTATAGATACTATGAGCATGTATATCTGATGATTTTAAAAAACAACACTACTATCTTAAAGGTCCCATCCAACTTGGACTACTCTATGAATTGTTTTGGCCTCTGTCATCTCTTTTCAAGGACAGATTATACTAAACCAATAGATGTTGGTATGTGACCTCTGAGCATTAATGGAGATGTCCTTATGTATTTGTTCTCTGTGTCTGTCATTCCATCTGAGGTGTTAGTCTCTCTTAACTTTCTCCTTGCTTTTGTCTGTCCTCCTACACGGTATCTCCTCTCTCCCCACAGGACTATGAGAGTAAGCTGCAGGCCTTGCAGAAGCAGGTAGAGACACGATCCTTGGCAGCTGAAACAACGGAGGAGGAAGAAGAAGAAGAAGAAGGTGAGTTTGAAGCTAAAAAGAATGTGGATGTAGCTAAGCCTAAAGGAACAGTTGGTAGAATCTCTCTTGCAATAGATAGAAAACTCGCTTTGGAAAGTTGCGAAACGCTTCACAATTTCTTGATCTGTAATCTTCACAGCATAGAGATGTAAAATACCTAGTCATAGAATAAGTTCCACATAGACAGTAGATGTACATCCCCAAATTCAATTGATGCACAAACTAGATTAGTTTAACTGCAAGCTTTGATTTTGGGGTCTTGAATTTGAAGGAATCTCTCTCTTGGCACTAACATAATTCAGATGTCTTAAACCAAAATAATACTGTTGCCTTTGTTTCCTTGTTTTGATTTTGAAATTTTAATTTTCTCCTTGGTAAGAATTCTTAGAATTCATGCTGTGACATGTCTGTCTAACTCCATTTCTGGACAGTAGATAGAGTTTATTATTCCCATAATACTTGCTTTCATTCCACTGTTTCAGCATTTGGTTTTAATAATTGTTAACTAATTTAAAATAATAGGAGTGGTATTTATTTTGTTTTCTCTATTCCAAATCTCCTCACTTGATCATTATGTCTCCGCTGCTAGTGGTGAGGAAGTTTGAATCCAGTTTTTCCTCACTGAATAATAAAAATGTAGGGGTTTGGGTTTTTTTGTTCTTCTCTTCCAGAAAAGGTGTTGAGAACTTGATGCTACAGTCAGCAGTAGCATTAGGTGCTGCATGGGGTGGGTTAGAGAAGCAGCCACAGTGGTTTATTTCTGTTTCTTTGCTCTTCCCAGTACCCTGGACGCGACATGAGTATGAACTTGCGCAATGGGCTTTCAGGAAGTGGAAATTTCACCAGTTTACTTCACTGAGGGACCAACTCTGGGGAAATGCAGTATATCTAAAAGAAGCCAATGCAATCAGTGTAGAGTTAAAGAAAAAGGTAGGGACATGCAGGGGAGCTTTTTGAATTTTCTGACTCATCTATGTTGACTGTACAATCCCGCTTCAAACACGCAGAGTTACTTGTAGTCTTGAAAGTCATATGCTTCTTGCTTTTTAGTTTGGGCTTTAAAAGGGTTCAGAAAATCTTAAGTCTCTGATTCAGACTTCTGGCAGAATGAACAAACCCCCGCGAACGTGGTTGATATATTCTCCCCTTCTTCATTCCCCTTATGCTGTCCCTGTCAATATCATAAACACATGTACATGTACATCTCCCCAGGCCCCTGTCTCTTCCTTTTTGCTTTTAACTTCATATGGTCATTCATTTTTCAAAGAAAAGTGGGTGCTGCAGGATGTGATAGGTTTATAGTTTTCCAGACCTCTTCTAGCTGTGACAATAAAGGCAAGATATCTGTACACAGCTGAAAAATATCTTTTATGCCATCTCGAGACAAAAAAAAAAAAGGGGACGTAAAAAAAAACCCTGAATCTGTTTACAGAGATGAAAATCAAACTGGCTTCCTATATTGCCTTAGGTTAGGTCTCTGTCCCTTTTGTGATGCTGATATCGTGACTTCTTACAACTAAAGTAATTTTTCTTGTTCCATCCAGGTGCAGTTTCAGTTTGTCCTGCTGACAGACACGCTCTATTCACCACTGCCACCAGAGCTTTTGCCCACGGAGTTGGAGAAGACGCGGGACAATAGGCCTTTCCCCCGTACAGTGGTAGCTGTGGAAGTCCAGGATCTGAAGAATGGAGCAACGCATTACTGGTCCTTAGAAAAACTCAAGTATGTAAATATTACAACTTCCTTATATCCAAGGAGCTTCACTGAAAAATTTCCCCCCTTGCTGTTCATTCCCTGGTGTACTTGTTTTTTCTCTGTGTCCTCCCAAATGCCAATTTTCCAGACAGTGTGGTATGTTGTAAATATCAGTTTTCTATATTCTTTAAACAAATGTATTTGTTCTCCAGCATTTTACCTCACCTCTACATTTAATTTTTTAACTTGAGGTTAGATTTTATTTTTTAAATCTAATAAGGCTCATCACAGCCCGTCTCTCTGCATTAATTCTTTTCATGTTCCTTTCACTGCAAAAGTTTCCTTGCCACCTACTTTTATATAACCTAGCAGTATAGGACGTAATTTATAATAAAAAGTTTAAATAAAGAAGATTCTATTTCTTTGGAAGGTACACAAATTCTGACTGTAATCTGAATTATTTTAATCGTATTCTTCCAAATAGGCAAAAGACATTTGTCTTTTCCCCATTCTCTGTATACTGACTGAAGAACTCATTTTCCACTGATTAACTTCTGGGCAAAGGATCTTGCAGTGTAAAACACTTGTTTTCTTCAGTAAAATAAATGAAAGTCTATAATAGAATCAGTTCACTTTTGAATCAAAATACCAACATTTCTGGAGTGGAGTGCAAAAAACTGCCTAAATTAGTCAGCAACGTTGTCTGATGCAAAAAAGGAAGCAAAAAAAAAAAAAAAAAAGCCAGAACTAGACGTGAAAGAAGAATATTTAGAAGTTTGAATGAAATCCAAGATTTACATAAGCTTCTGCAGTGACCTTGCCTCGTGCTTAGTGGGCTTAGCCTACAAATTTTTTCCCAGAATCCCTAACGCATCAGAGAATTAGTACAGTACCGTACTTAGTGGTACAGACTCCCTGTTCTTTATTCTCCCTTTCCTATGTGTAATTTGGTATAGGTGAAATCAGTGCACCCCACTTAGTGTTCTCTGCTTTCTTCTTCACTCTCTATTAATTTTTTGATCCTGCTTTCTTCTGTGCAGGCAGAGGTTGGACCTGATGCGTGAGATGTATGACAGAGCCGGGGAAATGGCATCTAATACACAGGATGAGAGTGAAAGCACGATGACAGGCAGCGACCCCTTTTATGATCGCTTTCATTGGTTCAAGCTTGTTGGAAGGTATGTGACAATAATCTCAACTGCTGGTACACTGGTGACTCTTATCAGTTCTGGATGAACTTTGACTTTGAAAGTGGTTATAAACTGTATGGCCACTCGTGTTAATTGCGTGTGTTGTCTTTCAGGGATTTCTGATAAGGCTTAAAATATAGCGAAGAGCAGAAAATGCTCTTTAAATGTTGCCAGTTCTGGTGTAACCTTTTAGAATCTGATTTGACTGAATCCTTAGTAAGTTATAAGTTCATTTAAAGAAAAAAAATGTAGCTAGCTAAGTTCCATCTGAAATCACTGGAGCAGAGCTGTGAGAAAATGAAGAACACTGGAAACTGCGAGGAAAAGTGGCCCAGGGCCTTACTTACATATGTGGTTCAATTAGTTTGGTCATACCCTATGGAAATACCTAATATCTGATGGGATTCTTTAATATTTCCTGATGTTGGCTGCACCTTTACAGTATTTTTATTTACAAAAATGCTATGCTTTGGAAATAAGAATTGTAGCTCTGTTAAATGGATGTGCTCTCAAGATCTGATGTTCGGCCATGTTTATATTAATTTTTCATTTGCTTTCTGCTCAGTCGAAGGATGCTCTTTTCCCTGACTTTGCTAGCATTCCCTTCCCTTACATTTCGTAGCAGTCCAGATGGTTTGAAGCCTTTGCTTGTTGTTCAGGTGGGCTCTGTGCTGATGGCAACAGACGGCTGTTAAATGAAGCATTCTTCTTTCCCCTCACTCTGTTAATTGGTATTCCGTTAACTGATATCTAGCTCCCCCATTTTCCATGGCTGCGTGAATGAGCGTCTTGCTGATCGCACGCCCTCCCCCACTTTCTCCACGGCTGACTCCGACATCACTGAACTGGCTGATGAACAGCAGGATGAGATGGAGGACTTTGATGATGAGGCCTTTGTGGATGATACTGGCTCCGACGTTGGAACTGAGGAGGGATCAGACCTCTTCAATGATGGGCGCGACCCGTTTTACGACCGATCCCCTTGGTTCATTTTAGTGGGAAGGTTGGTGAGGTTACTGTGAGAATGGCCAAAAGGGACCAGCTCTTGCTGTAGGCTGCAATGGCTTTGCCTCGTGCTGCATAGAATATCTCTCAAGCCAGACAAAATATCTGTATACATAAATTGGAATTGCCAGAGAATGACTGTAGTTTAAGTTCCCATGTCAGAAGCCATGAAGACCTAAATATGAATTAAGAAAATAACCCTTAGATGTGACAATGTGAATAAATATATTTCTATTTCTAGGTACCTGTCACAACATAGAATGAATATGGTTTTGCATATGTACAGTATTTAAGCGTTATTTGTAAGAATGCTTAATTTAGCCATTGCAAGATCGCTAAGATAGTATCGTAGCGTGTCATTTTCTCCCATAGAAGAGAATCTCGGAGTATGGTGGAAAGCCTTCTAAGTCCAATCCAGTAAATCCATTTTTTGAAAACTCATCTAACGTCCTCTGTGTCTGAAGAGAAAAGTTGGCATGAGGAGAAAGAAGAATGGCCCTTTCTGGATGAGGAAAAGAGTATTCTTTGAGATGATTTGGCTTCTCAGGTTGTGTATGACTCTTGGTAGCAAGTATTGCGTAGTGAAAGGTCGTCATCATTAAAATTCACTGAATGGTGGTGTTTATCAGTGCTTCCCCATGCGCTATGCTTGAATTTCTGAAACAAGTTTGCTTAATGTATTTTAGAGTTTTATCTCTTTTGCCATTCAAGATATGATTAAGGCATTATCAGAGCCCAGTCTGTGGTGTAGACCCTAAGGACAGCAAGTTGCATTAAAAAATGTAATACTTTGCACTGTTTCTTCACAGATAGTCTTGCTCAAACATGTGACTCATGACAAGAAACAGAAAGATTTTATTTAGTGACTTTGTTCCCCTCTCTTCCACTCCCCCAGTTTTGCTTTTTTGCTTATTTGATCACTCTGTAAGCCAGTTTGCTTGTTGAAACAGTAAGGGAGGTGGTTACTGTCGGCCTTGGACAAAGGAGGGGGTAAGACTCCGTGGCTGGCGGAAGGGAGGAACAAAGGAGAAGGGACCAGAGCTTGACTTTATCCTTTTCTGTGACTAAGCAGGGAAGAATTCATGGGCAGGAAGGTGGGATCTTTTTGTAGTTTCCTCAAATGCAGGAAACTTGTTTGGATTATTTGTGAAAATGAGGGACTGAGTTTGTCAGCCTTTTATCGAGCCCTTAGATCAGTTTAGCTGTATTGTCTGACTTCAGTCTTTGTCTTTAGTGGACCTATTTGCAGGCTGTGAGTAAAACGTGGAACTTTTTTGATCTAGTCTTTGAAACAAAATTTTCAGTTACTAAAGATGCAAGAAACTGCATTAGTTCTCTTTGATCTCTGTGAGTTTGTGTTCTTATGTGCATTGATAATGTGTTTTATAAAATTGAATTCTTTCGGGTTAATCTGATCCACCAGAGTCAGTCTGGGAGAGCCACCTTAACTGGCTTGGCTGTGGTTGTCAGCGAGTTAAAGCATACGTGCGCAGTTTGCAATGGCAAGGACGGCTTTCTTGTACCCGTGCTGGCGTACTCAGCATATTCTCCTGTTGTGCGAGTTCTTTCAGAGCGGGACCTTCAGTGCTTGGGAAAAAGTTGAGCTATTCATCTTCATTTCACAAACTCTTCAGGAAGCACAACACAAGCTGAGCAAATACGGTGTATAATGAAAACAGTCGTGCTTCCTGGCAATTAAACAACTTGCTTCTCGTTTCCATGTATTAAAAAGAGTATTGAGCTCTGCCTCTATAGCCAGCCGTGAAGCTGCAGCAGTTAGGGTACATGAGCTGCACGTATTGAGGAACTCTACTTGGGTTGTAAAGCGTGTTGAGGAATGAAACTTAAGTTTGTATTATCTCCCAGTAGACAGCTGAATGACTTTATCCCAGTAGTTGGTTTTTATTCTGTTCTGTTTCTATTCCTGTTCTATTGTGCTGATTCTGTCAGCAGAAAGCTGTTAGACTGTTTAGCGCCACTCAGTTAGAAACTGGTTTGATTCCTCAGTGTCTTCCAGCATGGGAATTCTGCCTTTGAACAGTGTGACTCACAAGTATCAGAGGGTACATCCATCTGCATAAATATTGTCTTGAGCATGAGGTAGTGTTCAATTTATAACAAACGCAAAATTCTTTAACACTTTTAACTGCGTACTGGTTTATATGTTGTGGAATGTGTAGGACAAAACCAAAATAATTGTTAATATTTTTTGAGAGGGCCGTCAGCAATAATGAGTCCAGGTCACGAAGGAGAGGAGGAAAAATTGATCATGTAGTTATTCAACTCCTTGGGCATCGTAGTATTTTTTTTCTCTCTCTCTGTGCTGTGACTGTCTTTTATTTATACTATATCTATTAAAGAAAAGGGAAAAAAGAGCTGGTCCCTTTAGCCATCTCTTCTGGCATGCTGGGTTGTCTCTAAGGCTGATTCTATTGAATGGTGTGACACATCAAGCATTAGCTATTTTTTTAAGGGTGGTGGGAGAGGACTATGGGGTATTTTATTTAAATCTCAAATTGATATGTGTATTTAAAAAATATCCATCGTCATTCCGAGTTCTGTTGGTTTTGTTTTCATTTTTAAAAAAAAACCCTTGTGTTTGTTAAATTTCATTTCTAGTTTTGTTGTGAGTATGCCATTTTACCTCACCAATCTTTCTGCTAATACAGTTCCCCCCCTTTCAGTCTGCTGGGCTAAGGTGCAGGGGGCCACTTGCGTTATGGGATGTTTGGGGAGTGGGAGTCCTCCCAGATGCGGGAAGAGGAGGAGGATAACCTTAAGATTTCATCCACTCCTAACTTGGTACTGGCTTGTGATGAAGCAGGTGGAATGGGACTGGAAGGCAGCGTTGCTGCATAAACCAGCTCTTTTCTGTGTACAGCAAATGTACCATTGCTCTCCATTCTACAGAAGAAATCCAGCATTTTCATCGCCAAACAGGAAGCTTAAAACTTTTTGCATTATGTGCTTTTCTTTCTCTAAGTTAAAATAATTCCAGTGAGCTAGATGACTGGATGGAAGGAAGTTGAGGAAGATAAGAAATATTTTTTTTTATTTGGGATTGTCATTTTACTGAGGTGACAAAGTTGTAGTTGCTAATAAACCTGAATGCTTTGGCTGTCATATGTTGAACAGCAGCTTCGGAACTTTAGCCATGCAAAGAAAACCATATTTTTATTTTTCATGCAGTTAAGGCTTTCGCTTTCCACTAGTTTGGCTGTGAAGTGGGAAGGCTTCTGGAATGACTGCCTCTATAACTTACTGAAACTGTCTCTTCCTGTATACATATCAATTCAAGGCTCATTAGATTCCTTTCTGTTGGGGAAAATGTCCGTTCTCCCTAGCTCGAAATGTGGTTTTCAAACTGTGTGTGTTTTTTGTGTTGAGCATATAACTACATACCTTCCTGAACTCCATCCCTCGTCCAGTCCAAGTGAAGGATTCCAGTTTGTTAGTGTGGGGGACTGTTTTCTTGTATGGTGGGATGCTGCTTTCTCAAATGAGCATTACCTGAAATTTCAAAGCTAAAAATGCAAATGTTTTCTTAGAGGGGAAAAAAAAAAAACCAAACCTTCCCATTTTGTTACTTTAAATTTAGTCTTTTCTCCTTTCCCCTGCTTTATCAGTGCTTACCTCACTTTGGAGCAGACTGAAAAGGAATTAGATCCTAATCTTAGTCAAGTGTTACGTTGCAGTTGTTTTTTTGTTGTATGGTTTTCTTCATTTTTTTGTTTTGGTATTTTTCTAGCCTTATTAATCATTCTCTTCTCTATTGCATTTTGTCACCACTTTGTTTTTTTAGTAGCGTTATTTTTGTCTCTTTGGTTCCCAACTGACCCCTGTTTGACTGCCTCATCATTCCAAGAGAATTAATTCATTCTGGGAACGGGCACGTGAACCCACGGAGAAACACTTCCCTTTCCTAACTTTGGTCCTTAGCTGGGCGTCCCAAGGGGCTGAGTTCGGATCAGTCTTGCTGTGTCCACAACACAAATTCGGTGTCCACAGAACAAATTCTGCAGCTGATGTCTCCGGACAGAGGCAGTGAACATCTTCATTTCTCTCTCAGTCCTCTTTTGTCATGCAGGACTTTCCCTATGAGTATTAAACAGTAACAGTTATAAATTTGAGGAATTCACGATACTTAATAACAATGACTAAAAGAATAAAAGGACTGCAAGAAGGAAATCCAGTTAAACAAATGACTGGTGTTTAGTATAATTTAATATGCATAAATTCATAATAATTACATACATAATTGGTTAGTCACTTTAAATCTAATCACTGGTGAAATTATTGGTTAAACTTCTATATCATCTCAGTATTCTTACGAACTTTGAAACAGCTCACTCAATAAATAAAGCCTTCCATGTTTTTCCCCTTGTTGAGAGCCATTCTTTGCCTGACTTGTCAGGCTTCTCAGCATTTAAAGTTTTGCTCAAGCTCGTCACACTGAAGTGGGCACTGTTCTAAGAACTCTTGCAATTCATTGCAGAAAAGTGAAATAATAACAGTAGTCTAACTTTTAATTAAAAATCTGTACAATAAAACTTGTGAACCTTATTGTTCCAAAATAGACCCTGCTTGGATATAACTTTAAAAGTTAGTGTATGGCAGGATCATCCAGTCCTGGGCCTAAATGCTGCTTTTCCTATTGTAAACTGTAATTTCTACACGATTACTCTCGAGTACTGTTGTGGTGATTCATTGTTTGTGGGGTTTTTGTTTGTTTGTTTGTTTTTAAAGAAACAAATATATTACTCCTAAATATATTTAGCTGTGAAGACTATCAGTCTTCCACTATGCGTACACTCAGTGAATCTTCCAAGAAACCTAAGAGATGGCTTATGGTTTATTGGGGATTTCTGATTACTCTGTATGTAATGTTATCAAATGTATGTAGAAGAGAGAAAACATTCTGTCAATCTATTTTGAAGAGTGTTTTTATATGGTCAGTAAAATATTTGAGGCTGTGTGAACACAGTAGATCAATTCCCTTTTGTCACTTCAAACTACACTCGTGGGGTGGAAAACTCAACAATTCTTTATTAATCAGTAGTTCCTTAGTAGACTTCTACCATCTTGCTAACAGCTCCGTTTACAACTGTAGTGCCTCTAAAATTACCTTTTAGAAAGCCATCATCTTAAATTGTCTCCTTTGTATGTTTTGTAACTCACTAATACAAGCCCTATGTCTCTGCTATACTCTGAGTTAGAGCATTTTGTAGCATCCCGTAGCTTTGACACTTCTGAAGAGCCTTGTGTGGACAATATGGATACACGGCCAGAGCGTAGGTCTAATAGAAGGAGTAAAGTAGACTGTCTGAAGATTTGAATGTCCCATTAGCCAACCAATTACTGCAGTCTGGTTTTGCAGATGATTGCCTAATGTTGTTTGTGTTTTCTTTTCTTCCAGAGCATTTGTGTACCTGAGCAATCTGCTGTACCCAGTGCCTCTTATTCACAGAGTAGCTGTTGTTAGCGAGAAGGGAGAAGTGCGAGGATTTCTGCGAGTAGCTGTGCAAGCTATAGCAGGTGAGATAGCCTGAGCGCTTTATATCGCAACTCTTCAGTACACTATCAATAGCTGCAGCTTTAAAAAACAGGCAAACAAATCAAACCTGAGTAATTTTAGTGTTGCAAAGAACACTTGTTGTTTATTATTAACGTGCTTTTGAAATTTTTTCATTGGTGTGAATCATATGGACCAAGCATGAATAAATCTTGAAATAATGCTACTGATTAGAAGCTTTTAAAATGATGATGTTGACCACCAAAGTTTATACCTGGCAACTAATGATACACTGCTTTTTAAGACAGTGGATGGGCTAACCAGTGTCAGTAAGTCTAAAAACTAAAAATAAAGCAAAGGTTTTCTTTCTGGCACCCGGTATAAACAGCAGAAAAGGGTTTATGCAAGTTCGGTAGTTGTGATGACTTGCAGAAAAGTTAAACGTACCACTTGTTTGCTCTTCTCAAACTATCCGTTTAAATAATGCGCAGAAATGCTCTTCCATTCTCTGACTGAATACCATGTGAAGAAGTTCTTGAACTGACGGTTTTCAGCATAGTATAAACAGAAATCAGCAGCAATTTTCCATTTCATTGCCTCACTAAAATGTGTTGAGACTTAGAAGCTGCTTTAACATACTGTTTAATCACCAAGAATTATCAGCTTTTCAGAAGAGAAGAGTAGAGGTATGGGGATGGTAACCGCTTCAGCCAGTGTTGAACTGCTATTGTGTGTGTGCCAGAGCTTAACTTCAGTTAGTCAGCTGCTAATATTTCATACTTTTGCAGTGTGGGGTGAGCTAGTTGAGTTTTACTGTTGGTAGTTAGCCAGGTCTTATCCGTGCTGGTGAGGGCACAGATACTTCCCATAATTTGTCCTTTCTAGCAGTGGCGAACTGCCAGCCTCTCTTTATTGTTTAGGTAGGGTAGCCCTGGAAGTTTCACTCTCCATGGGAACGTATAATGAAATCTCAGACTCTGAAGATGTGTAAGAATCCCTCTGGCAGGGACTATACAGCAAGTGAAATAAAATCTATTTTAACGTGTACAAAAGTCTCATTTCTAGCTTGGTTTGGTCTCCTTAGCATTGACCAAATATTTCCAAGTAAATATTCTATTTATCCATCCAAATAAATAGAATACACCATGACTAATAGCAATTGAACTGGGCACATGTCTTGAAAAAGGGCCATGGCGTTACTTGGTCCCTAAGCAAAGTCTCGGAACACATCCTGAATGTTGGGATTTCTCCTGCAAGCATGCATTTACTGTGGAAAAAATAGCTGGCGTTTAACCAGGCCTCGTTGTTACTACTCTCGACAAAGAGGAGGAGGTTAAATGGACAGACTGTATGGACAGAACTGCCTTACAGCGTGTATTTGTGAAGCTTTGCTAGTTGGGACTGCTTTAGTTTATGGCTACAGAATTTTAGATGCCATCAATTCCCCTGTGGGTTGTTGTATCACGGTATGTTAATTCACCTCAGCTATAATAATCGGAAGCAAATAAATAATCAAAATGAGCACTGAAGTTGTTTTGTGTTCAAAGTTCTCTACAGTTAAGTATATTCATGATGAAACATCATAGCTTCTCTTGTTTTTTTTCCACACTTGAGTTCATGATGGACAGATTTCTGCTATGATTGTTTTCAGCGCTTATTCTGATCTGTTGTTGGACGGCTGGAACTCTTCTACTTTATGGACCGGTTTCCATTGTAATCAGAATTTCCATTTAGGTAACTCTGAGGGTTTTTCCTTCTCCTCTTCATCTTTTTTTTTTTCTCCGGTTTTTTAGCTGATGAAGAAGCCCCAGATTATGGATCTGGTATTCGACAGTCTGGCACAGCTAAAATTTCATTCGACAATGAATATTTTGATAAGGTAAGAAGTCTTAAAATCGCGTTAGGTTTCTTTTAGTGCAGTAGTTTGTGCTTCTAAATAAAGAATAAGTAATGCGGGGGAAGAAGAGGATAGGAAAACCAGAAACTGCAGGGGTCTGTTACATCCAACTTCATTTATTTTTTCAGAGTGATTTTTCTTCAGTTGCGATGACTCGGTCTGGACTGTCATTGGAAGAATTAAGAATTGTGGAAGGGCAAGGACAGAATTCAGAGGTTACCACTCCTCCAGAGGAGATAAACAGAACGAATGAGCTAGGTAAGCAAGAAATATGGAGAGCTTTTTGTTTTGGAGAGCTTAAGGGAAATCTGGGACACTTTCAGTCCCAGCACTCCCAGTGCTGGAGTTATTAATTTGAAGTACTTTGCAGAAAAAACCTGTTCCCAGGTATTTGGAGCTTTTGATTATCAGCAAATAATTTGGGCTCAAAAGAAAACCAAAAAAGTGTGATGGGACTAAACTGTTGCCTGAAGGAACAGTAAGAAGAAAAGAAAGAGAATTTAAGAATTCTTTAAATTTTAAGAAAAGAAAGGAGAAAAAAAAAAGAGAAGAAAAGTGATTTCATGTGGGATGTTTGTGTCTCCGTAAGACTTGAAGTCAGCCACTTTGGATGGAAAGATGACTATGGAAGGATTCACTGAGGAAATTGGTGACCACTTGAAACTGGGCAGTGTGTTTACCTTCCGTGTGACAGTGCTACAGGCCAGCGGCATCCTTCCTGAATATGCAGATATTTTCTGCCAGTTCAAGTAAGAATTTGTCCTTATTTACATTATTCAATGAATGGTTTGATAGAGAGTGCAAATAATAGTGGGCAATGGAGGGTCTGATTGAGAGCTTTTCAAATCAGTGGCAGTGTGGTATAGCAGAGAAAAACACCTTCCCAGTTACTGGAATTCCTGTCACAAGCAGTACCTGCGTTCTATTAGTATGGTGTTAAGGAATCAAGTTTTGCAGAAAGGATCTAGTTATAGATATTTTAAGTTTTTTAATGTGAAAAATTTGGTATTGGATTGTACATATAGAATCGTAGAATCATTCAGGTTGGAAATGACCCTTGGGATCACCGAGTCCAACCATTATCCCCACTCTACAAAGTTCTCCTCTACACCATATCCCCCAACACCACATCCATGCTCAGTTGGAATGAAAGCGATGTGAACCTTGAGTATCTCAGCAGCTCTCCAGTGAAAATGTTCTTTGGGTTAGTTTCTTAAGGAAGAGAACGAAAAATGGGAGTCATAAAGACACAAAATAAGTACAGGAATTGTGGTCCCAAAGACAAGGGTATTCCTAGCTTTCGCCCATCACACAACTCCCTGTAAAGTTCTAGCAGAATAAATTTATGGGTTTCATTTCAGTGCTGGGTTCGCAGCACAGCAGCCTTCACTAAACTGCTCTGTGGTGTTTTATTATTGGTTTGTTGCTTGTTTGTTTTAAAGCTTTTTACATCGGCATGATGAAGCTTTCTCAACAGAACCTCTGAAAAACAATGGTCGAGGGACTCCCCTTGGGTTTTATCACGTTCAGAATGTAAGTAAAACTTTACAGGCATAGTAAGTGCCTGTTTTAGCACTGGGAGTTGTGTGTATCCTTGTTGTTAAACTTGTGAGAGGTGTGTGGGGAAGGGGGGCAAGGGGAATTATTAAGAAGAGACAGTAGGAGGAGGGATCAGGTGAATGATGTAATCCCCAGTGGAGAACAAAATACAGAATGATTCTGTGTGGCAGATTTAACTCTTCTTTCACCGCTATTTCCTGCCCTTGAATTCTCTGTTTCCTTTCAGGGTGTTCAATGAAAGCAGTCTAGGATTCAGGAAATAGAGTATTTGTGAACAGAGTGCTCATGATCTCAGATGAACTGAATATATCTGTTTTTATGAACTGTGTAATCCTTCGGTTACACGTAGCCTCCTCTCCTCCTACTTAAAATGCTTGATGCTGAGGCTTTCATTTTCTCCTTTACGGGAGAGTGAAATGAATGCCTAAACCAAAAAGGAATGCAGTTGCTTTTACTGTGAGTGGTGCTAAACTGTATGAAAAATAGAGACTCCTAAAACTCAGACTTCTAAGATTTCCCTTTTTGTGTGTCTCATTTTCTTTCCTTACTTTGCCTAATAGATTGCTGTGGAAGTGACAGAATCATTTGTGGAGTACATCAAAACAAAGCCTATTGTGTTTGAAGTTTTTGGACATTATCAGCAGCATCCTCTCCACCTGCAAGGACAGGATCTCAACAGGTATTGTTCACTGTTCCGGCATAAAGGCTTTGTGGTCATGCCCAGGTTAGCTCTGCAGTTCAGGCAGAGCTTTTTCATACTCCTGAAATTACACAGCCACTCCCTCACGAGCAGGATTCCTGACCGAGGGGAGAGTGCTGGCAGAGGCCTGTTTACCCAGTGTACTATGTTTTGGTAGTGAGTGATGGAATTGTTCTGCCATCTCAAACACGGAAAGCTGTTTTGTCAATATAGCTGCATCCACCCTACAAACACTGTGCTGGCAGAATATTGTACTCAGGACTTCAGTGGTGATCTCGGTGGGTTCTGAGATCAGTGTTTCCCTCAGGGCAAGTGGCCTGATGCATAAAGGTAGGACGACAAAAGAAGAGACACGAGATTAGGGGGAAAACAAAAGGCTCTCAACCTTTTGACATACTAGTGCCAAAGTTGCTGAGCATTTGAATTTTTGCTATGGGGGGAATCATAGAATCATAGAATCATAGGGTTGGAAGGGACCTCTGGAGATCATCTAGTCCAACCCCCCTGCCAGAGCAGGGCCACCCTAGAGCAGGTTACACAGGAACGCGTCCAGGCGGGTTTTGAATGTCTCCAGAGATGGAGACTCAACCACCTCTCTGGGCAGCTTGTTCCAGTTCTCTGCCACCCTCAAAATAAAGAAGTTCCTCCTCATGTTGGGATGGAACTTCCTACGCTCAAGTTTGTACCCATTACCTCTTGTCCTATTGCCGGGCACCATTGAAAAGAGCCCTTGAACCATTGAAAGGACCCCTATTTGTTGTGTTCATCCTCATAGCTTAAGGGAAGAGGCTGTTGTCTGGGCTGCTTGGCCTGGGTAACTGTCCTGTTCAAGGCAGCAGCTGCAAAGAGGAAGCACATGCTGGTTTTAAGAGGAAATGCCAGCTGAGGCTTGTTCCTTTTCCTTAGATTATTTTGGGAAATGCCTGTAACCTACCTAAATTTTCAGTGCAGAATGGGGATACAGCAGTTGGAAATTGTAAATATTTATTTATTTATTTATTTATTTATTTATTTATTTATTTACTGACAGCTAGGATTAGAAGTTAGAACAGGAAAAGGACATAGGTTAGTCTGAGAAGTGTGCTGAGTCCACTTGTTTTCCTGACAGGTGATATTTACCTGTCTTCAGGGGATTATGAGGATATTTTCAGAGAGAAAAATAGGTGGAAGGACTGTACTGGGGGTGTATGTGTATACATACATGCATGTGTGTGTGTTAGTGTATATTTTTTTATGTTTAGCTGCCTCTATATTGATAACTCTTTACATTTCTCTGTAGCCCTCCACAGCCTTCCCGAAGATTCTTTCCTCCCCCTATGCCACTCTCAAAGCCAGGTGAGAACAGTTCCCAAATTCTGTACATCACGTCTGCTACTGAAAATGAAGGTTGAAGTGTATTCCGAAGCTATTCAGGACACCAAGAAACGTCATGGAGTGAATGTTGCAAAGGGCCTGGGATGTATCTTTGCTGGCCATCTTCCTTTTTATGTGTTCTTTTCAACCTCCTCTTGCAGGAAGTGCTTCTTGGTTCATTAAAGGGTAGAATTAAATTCCTGAGGTGTTGACCATATTCCATGAGATCTGGCCATGGCTCTTTATGTGCTTACTGAGCACTTGACTGGAAATTTGCTTACTCATTAACCACTTCATCTTTTTGCTCTCTAACATTCTTGTTTAGTGAGTCAGTCTTGTTGAAATGATCCTTGGTTTTCTTTGCTTGATTGTAATAATGCATGCTCAACTCGTTTGTGGTTTTTTTTTCCATTTCACCTTTTAATTCCCACCTCCTCCAGCTTTCTCTCACCTGCATATTTCTACCATCCTTTTTTCTTTTTGTGTGTGTTCCATTCCGTTTGCAGACCATGAAAGAAAAATTGAGTTGATTAGGTATCTTATGTCTGGCTATGTAAACGTGCATGTGCTGAACACGCTATCGGAGCATGCCAACGTGCTCGCGTCCTCTGCTGTGGCTGCTTTCCAGGATGGAGCTGACCAGCTGCCACCTTTTCTCTTTCTGCCTGTTCCCAGTTGTCAGAGTGAGCGGGCTCCTAAACGAGATGGTTAGTAGCCAAGCTTGATCTATGGTAGATGTAGAAGTAGTTCCAAAACGTCCTTCAAAATTCCTTTTTTCTTATCTTTATCATGTAGTATTCCTGGGACTAGAAACTGCCATGGTTGTGGTCATGGAAGGATGATGCTGTGCTTAAGTTTAGGGCTATTCTAGAGTGAACCGTATAGAAAGCCTGTAAATTCCAGTGTGCTGGGTATCAGAGAATTTTTCTGTGTCACTGGATCTATTCCCTGAAACTTCCTGGACCTCTGATTTTTTTTGTGTTCTGTGCATAGTTTTCTGAGATTGGGATGAGAGCTGCTGCATATGAAAAAACAGCTAGCTGTAGAGGAAACATTCTGCTGTCTTCTATATAGGTTTCTTTTTTCCTCATCTTCTTTTTTTTTGCCACTAACAATGCTGTTCCTCACTTACATTTTTATTTTATTTTGTTACCAAAGGGAAAAAAAAAAGACAACACACTGGTTATTAATTATGCCAGTGCAAGTCCACAAGAACTTCTAGAACCAGCTTTCATGTTTAGTTAAATGTGTCTTTCTGTTGTTTTTCTCTTCTAGCACTTTTGAGTTTCTCTGCCTAGCAGTGAACTTGAGTGACTTGGTGTCTGGGATGTTCCTCTTGCTCTCAACAGCACTGAGTCCAGCTGTACTGAGTTCATGTACAGCTACGTGATGTGATGGGAATAAGAGAGTGACTACCCCAAGTAATGAATGGGAAGAGTAAACGATGACACTAAAGCTTGCTGCCGAGCATGATGGAGTTGTAGTGCTGCAAATAACTGATTCTTGTAAAATCTGTCACTCTGAGATAGCTGCTATTTTACCTAGAAAAGAAACAGAATTCACTTTTTTTTATGGCCCTTAGTAATCACTAATATCAAAACACAAAGAGCCCAGAAACATACTTCAGCAGGATTATGGCTCTGGAATTAAGTCTTGTTGAGCCTTTATACATACACATTCTCTTATCTAAACCAGTACAGGAGACTAGCAATTTGTAACGTGAAGAAGTGAAGACGAAAGTTTTAAGTTCTTGATTTTTTTATTATTTTATTTTATTGTGTGGGGAAGGGGAAGTGTACTTTATGGGTGAGTAATGGTGCAGATGAACAGACCTAAGCAATTCTAAAACACAAACTGTTAAGCCATAAAGTAACTGATGTACACTTGAAAAAACTTTTTTCTGTGGATCTAGAGAGACTGCATTATTTTTACAAGCTTTTGGGATACACTTTTGTTTCACTATTTAACTTTTTTTTTAAAAAAGTCTAGTAACTTAGATCTAAAAACAACGCTTTGAGAAATAACGATTGCTGTAAGCAACATCATTTTCATGGGAAAAGATGTGGTCTGCATACGTACGTAGAATGCATAGGATCTCTGAAATGACATAGTTCTGTGAGCCCTAGGGTGAGCTTTACTTGTTCGGTCTTTGTAAACCATTCTTTTTTTTTTTCTTCTTTCTGTTTTTTTTTTCTTTCTTTAAGTGCCAGCTACAAAGCTAAATACTGTGAGCAAACCCAGCTTGGGCCAGAGCGTGAGCAAATATGACCTCCTTGTGTGGTTTGAGATCAGCGAATTGGAGCCAACAGGGGAGTAAGTCCCATATTAATCTTTTATATTTTAAGAACAGTGATTTATGGGAGTTTGATCTTTTACCCTTTGTTCTGTTCAGGCAAGGTTGATGTTTAGCAATCATTATGGGGTGGTGGCCTGGCTTATGTCAGCCTGGTGCCTGGCTGGTTTGTAGTGACAGAGTGTAAGTTCTGCTGGCATTCGTTGTCCCCGTTGGAACAGACTGAAGAGACAGAATGACATTCTTTCACACTTGAAGTAATCTTTCCACTTTGAAAGCCCACACACACCAGCTGAACAGGTGCTGGGAAAACTTATCCTATGTAGGCCATGAGTTTAGATTCTTCGGGTCATTAGAGACCTTCTGCTCCAGAAATCATGTAACAGGCCCTGTTTTATGTTTACCTGTGCTATAGAGAAGGTTTTCCCCTGACAGATCTTCAGAGATTATACTTGGAAGTGAGTGCCTCATAGTTTTCCAGAAGTACTGGAAGTACAGTGTATGATATTTCTATATTTTACTGATGCTGTGGTCCGATAAGAATCCAGTCTGAGAGTGAGTAGAAACACTCTTATTTCTTCAGATATAATATGGAGAGGTGACTGTTGGCAGCAAAATACAGAGTAAAGTTGCTGTGCTGGTGTATCTTTCCTGCCTGTTGATTTCACTGTCTCACACAGGTATATTCCTGCTGTTGTGGACCACACTGGAGGCCTGCCCTGTCAGGGGACCTTCCTGCTTCACCAGGTACTAATGAAGGCTGTAGAACAGCGAGTTTCATCTCTGGGGGGGGTTTGAATGCTAATGACTGGATTTTGCATCTTTCATGTCGTCTTTCCCACGCAGCTGGCTAATGATAGCTGTAGGGCCAGTCATCTCTCAGCCTGTACTTAGTCTGCTAGCTTTGGGCTACGAGGAGAATATGTTTGGCCTCTAGTATATTGCTGTTTCCTTTGCTTATCGGTGTACATCCCACTCATGATAGATGAAAGCCTTTTTAAAAAGCAGGAACCTTTGGGACGAGGTTTGTGCCTTCAGTGTTCTCCAGCGGCTCTGCCAAGGACACGGAAGGATCACGTGGATGGAACTTCCATTGGTTCTTTCTCACTGCGTGTGGCTATGAGACAGATCTACAAAATGACTGTGTCTCGGTGCATTTTAAATGCCTGTAATAATCCTTAATAATAATTTGTCTTTAGCTAGATTCTAAAGATAATCCTAGTTAAATATTGTTTATAGGTTTATGTTCTGTTTTTTCTACTCTCAAATTCAAAGTTCCTTTTCATAGGATCTGTGACTTACATTTCCTTTCTTTCTTAAAATGTGATAGGAACAGGTCTTAGAGTTTAGGAATAATGGTCATACTCCAATAATTTCCTTAAAAAAGAATGAATAAAAATGTTCTGGATTTACTAGTGTCCTCACCAACACCTGAGGAATTTTTCTTTTTCAGATGTGGTGTTTATTTCTATTCTACAATTTCACCTTCTTCCCAGCTGTTACAGAGTTTTATTATGTTTTGACTTTTAACAGATGCATGTGACAAAGGAGGAGAATATCTGCATGACTAGTTGCTATTTTCTAGTAATTTCCTTTGTTGTATATACACTTTTTCTTCTGGTGTATATACACTTTATATGTAACATACAAGTATATAAGCACACATTTCCCAAGTATTTGCTTGTTTTTGTGGTCAACTCTGATATATCCCAGGGACCACACAGATCTTTGAGAGTGTAGCAGCAATTTCGGAACTATTTTAGGCTAAAATCCTCTGCCTTTGTGGAGTGAGAAGGGAGAAGTCTTAATTTCTGTTACATGTGAGAATATAATGTTCCTTGTAAGTTAATTTCAGGGCCCTGAAACACCATAGGTGTTTGTTCATGGTTACAGACTAATTTAAATCATCTTCTTTGCTTCATTTTTGCAGTCTAAGTGCAAAATAGATGATGATAGTGTGTTTGTGTGTGTATGTGTATACTTCACGAGCGTTTTGTTTTTGAACTCTACCAGGGAATCCAGCGTAGAATCACAGTCACCATTATCCATGAGAAGGGCAGCGAGTTGCACTGGAAAGATGTGCGAGAGCTGGTTGTTGGTGAGTGTGTTGTTTTGCATGTTGCTATGTAAGGGAGAAAAAGTACTAACGGTGATTTCTCTTTGTATCAGATTCTGTCAGCTTTGAGTATTGGCTGTGAGAGGAGGATTTTGAAAAAGATCCAGAGGGAAAAATTAAGTTTTGCAACTTCAACTTATAGCTGCTTGTTAATCACATAGTCTGAAATGGTATTTGAAAAAACAAATTCCTTCTGTATTTCAGGTTTAGTTTTAATTGATTCCCTCTCCTACCCTTTTCAGGACGTATAAGAAATAAAGCAGAGGTAGATGAAGCTGCTGTGGATGCTATTCTGTCTTTGAATATTATCTCTGCAAAATACCTGAAGTCTTCTCACAGCTCCAATAGGTAAGTGAATAAAGTGAGCACCGTAGCAGGAATCTAAAATTTCTTTGACCTCTGAGGAGTTGGCAGGATGTTTGGAAAGCTGGGAATGTTGGGAATTATTAAATGTAGAATTCCATGGGCACAGAACATACAGATAGAGAATGAATGTTACCATAAGTTCTTGCTAAAGCTGAAGTCCATACGTCTACCTGGAGGCTTTCTGGTTAATGCACTTGAATTACTTTCCGTTCGTAAGCACCATAAAGGGAGGATGGAAAGGAACAGCTTAAGGGAGTCTCAGGATTTAACCCAGAACTTCTAAACTAACATCAAGGTTTGTTGCTAGAACACAGCACTGAAGTACAAGGGCAATCCCAGGAGATACATGAATGGATATGTACATACCTACCTATATTATTTCTGAAATAAGCGTGTAAGAATTTAATCAAGAGCTGTGCTTTGTAAATTAAACTTCACAATTTGTGGATTTATACAGACGTATGAAATTGACTCCAGCTGTAATATGGGGGGGCGTGTTCCATGTACTCGCAGCCATTAGGGCAGCAGCAGGGCCCTTGTCTGAGAGCTTTCTGCCTGCGTGAGTCCCCTCATTAGGGTGCGTTGCTGTGAAGACCAGTCAGACTCCACATTGTTTTCCTTCAGCGTCTGCAACAAAGGGCAGTGAGGCAGAATGCTGCGTTGCCGGCACAGCCTCTCCCTCCTCTGACATCAGCCAAGTCACTTGACCACGCCGTGGCTCCTGTTTAGCTGGTGCAAAGCAGGAATATCTCTGAAATTTAACTCTGAAAGAGTGTTTCCGGAGGGGAGGGGGTTGTTTTGGAGCCCATCTCTGGTGCAGCTGCTGAATGCTGGAGGCGATATCCCTTCTAGGCAATGAAATGGCTTCTTCCTTCTCCATTAGAGGCCTGGACTTTGAAATATCACTGCGATATTGAAGGTGGATTCAGGACACGGCTCCTGCCAACTGAATGTCTTCCTGCCACCTAGTGTCTGTAAATGCACACTGTGACAGGGTTTTTTAGCAGTTATTCTTTGCCTCCCACTGAGAAGTGGGTATTTTACTTGTAGTGTAATTGAATTAATGGATCGGTATAAGTGGAACATAAGGGGACTGTTGCTGGATTCCAGTCTGATACGGATTTGCGGTTGGAAAGCCCTATACTTTCTGTTCTCTAGCAATTTCAAGAAATCCCTATATAGCTCTGTCATTTCCTCTTAGGTGGGCTCCTTGGGTGAGCGGTGAGTGTGAGGGAAGTGAAGCTGTTGACCATCTCTTACCAAAAAGCCAAGGTTTAAGTTGTGGGATGAGTGCGTGGCAGGGTGGTGGAGCGGGACTGAAGCCTTAGTGAGGGATATGTCTTATGTTTGCTCATTGTCTGCAGACTTGTTTTCTGCTTGGTGTGGCTTGTTGGTTTTTTTTAAGTCCACTTGTTGTGTTCCTCTCAGCTGTTGCTTTTCTGTTCTGCTTTTGGCTGCACTAACTGAAGCTCTTTCTATGTTTTTACAGGCTCTTTCTTGATAAGGATATGCCTAGGTATTTTCTGTTTGCTTCCTTTGTACATAAAGGTTCTTGAAAATAGAATGCTTTATGTCTCATTTGTATTGCTGCCACTTCCCTTTTAGCTGTTACTGAATTCTGTTAGCATGCCCCTTAGCTCTTCCAGAAGTAGAACACCTCCTCCTCCTCTGTGTCAGGGGTTTATTCAGGTACAATTCAGCAGGGGACTTGTGAAATTAAACTTTCCTCCTCGTGTAAGTGAGAGCTTCCTTTGTTCAGTCTTTCTGATTCTCAAAATGTTGCCATCAGAATATAGTCCCTATTCGTAGTCCTTGCTATTTTCTTCCTTTGTTCTCTATCAAAGAACTAAATTTGGAATTTCTTACTGTCTCTGACTCCGTAACTTGCCATGTTTGAAGTACCAAGTCAAGGACTGAAAGAGTAGGTTACTTGAAATTCCAGCTCAGAGTTGCGCTGAACAAAAAGCAGTGGCTGCCGTGTGACTGGCATCCAACCTCTGTTCTTAGGTTGGATTTGCATCTGAAATTTAACCATGTGGTTGCTATTTCTTCGTTTCCTGGTTGGCAGAGAAGCCAGACGCGTAGTAGCTGCTCAGGCTGGATTCCTCGTTCTCCTTCCAGGTTGGATCCCAGCCAAGCGGGCTGGCTGCACAGGCTGCTCTCTGTCTTCTGCCTCTTTGAGAAAGAGAAGACTTTTAAGTCTTCAATGCTGTCAATTCACCGCCTTTCACCAATGCTGAAATCCACTTAAAAATCAGTTCTAACTATACATTGGTGCCTTTAATGTGTTTCTCCTGTTTTCCGTGCTTTGCTTGCTCTGTGCTCCGTTTTCCTCCTTGCGCTATTGGCTCTGCTGAATGAAGTTTGCTCGCTTCTGGTTTTTTGTCTCCCTCTATAACTGTTCTAGCAAGTTCTGGTTTGGACAGGCAAGATGGTGTATATTTAACTTCCTGGCTAGGTGAAATCCAGTAGAGTAACTGTCTTAAAGCTATACTTCACTTCAACTTGGTGTTCATCCAAAAAAATCATCATTTTGTTAAAGAGAGGCCCTTAGTTCTGCACAGATGAACATTTACACCTGTGTTCACTTCATGAGAAGTCATGTTTGGCAAATGGTGCAGAGCTGCTTCAGGGGCCAGATAGACTGGCTTTCCCATCTGGGGAGAACCAGGTTTTACTACTTTTTCACCCAGATTGTAGATCTGGAGCTTACTAAAAATTTAAAAAATTTGCTCTCGTGACTACGACATGATGAAAGATTAAAACACAGGGACTCAACACAGGTTTGTAAAGGGTTAGGGGACAATCTGTGTTATTTGCCTAATCTAAGTCAAATAAGGATTATTACATTACAGTGCTTTTAAAGTTACCAGTTACTTAGCCTTTAGAATGTGTTTCTCTGTAGTGTTTTTAATAGAAGCAGGACATTTAGAAGTAATTTCTTCAGTATGCTACTTCAAATGCAAACAGTACTTAGCAATATTCTCAAATTGTCTTACTTGACTGCACAGTTGATGGTGTCTCGATGTGTTCGCTCCGAGTTGTGTAATTGGTATCAGGAAAAGGGGATTCTTGGGAGCTCTGTTTGAGATCAGAACTCTTAGTTTCTGGTATGTCTGCTCTTAGGTTGTTTCATGTTTCTTTTCGTTTTTTTTTGTTGTTTCTTTCTTCCACCCCCACCCCATCGTTTGTCTTTGGTTTCATTTTCTATTTTTCTGAGTTGGCCTTGGGCATTAGTACAGAAGCTCTTTAGAGACATAACTTGTTTTAAAAAAACAGTATACATGAAGCACTTTCTTGCTTTCAGTGCATCATTTGGACTCAGGATGGAAAACCTCAACGGCAAGGGGATTTGGGAGGGAAATTATATGGAGGCAATGAAGAATTAATACCTTCCTTTTCCGTTACCAGCGTAGAAAAGCATGCTGTATTCCTGAGTACGGGTATAGGACTTCTTTCCAAAGGAACCTACGTGAAATCGGTCTCTACCGTGACAAAGGAGGAAGCTCATTTCCCCAAGCCCCTGTTAGAGAGGAGAGAGTATAATGGTGGCTCTAGGTCTGAGGATTTAGCTGTCCTGTGCATGATGATGGTTCTCACCTTTTACTTGAACAGATGATGTTTCCTGATTGCTGGAGTAGAACTGTGGGTGCCTTCAGCTCCTTTCTTTCTGTGTTCCAAATTCAAGACACTTCTTATAAAAGTCTGTGATAGATCTGCAAGATTTTACTTGAAGCTAGCGGGGACACAGAAAGAAATCTTTATCACTTGAATACAGGACTTACCCCTACCTATCAATCATTCTGGTTTGCTCTCAGAAGCTGCTGGTTTTATAAGACTGAGTATGAGAAGGATCTCTTCTGTTGCTATATGTTAGTCCTAAAATATGGTGTAGAATGAGTGTTGCCTATGAAAAAGAATCTTCCCATGCGCTTTAGGGGTCCAGCTGGGCTGAATTGCACCTGAAGCAATAGAGAGGAATTCTGTCTGTTTAGAAACACTTCTATAGTGCTGACTTCCCTGTAGTGTTAGGACAGCTTTTGTTCTCTTCTGTATTCCCTCTTTTCCTTTTTAGATGGGTCTTTTTCATAACAGGCAATGGCCTCTTTCCTGTTTCTTGGGAAAGAGGAGAAGGTTTTAGTTTCAAATATTTGTTATCGAAGCCACTGAAAGTCATAGCGAATGATGTCAAGGAAGAGATGCTTTACACTGACCAATGCAGAGGAACTCTCACTATTGAGCTTTTACTGTACTTTTTTCCAGGACTTTCTATCGGTTTGAAGCAGTTTGGGATAGCTCCTTGCATAACTCCCTTCTCCTCAATCGAGTGACACCCTATGGAGAGAAGATATATATGACCCTTTCTGCTTACCTGGAGGTTAGAGACCTGTGCCTGCCTTTTTGCTTGTGACTGAAGTATAACTATTTGAGACAACAGACGATGTGTACCCGAGATAAATACTTACTGGACTCAGTGATTTTGAATCCTGAAGCCGGTGAAAGTCTTTATTCATTTTTTGAGAACAGGGTGGAAACATTTGTCCACAGTTAACGTATTGATGTCAAGGTATTACTGCCTTGCAACAAAAGTGAAGTGAAACTGGTGATCTCCTTAACCTTTCTGTGCCTCATTTTGTCTATCGTTACATCTGAAAATCCATTGAAATCAGTGAACGTTAAGTACTACTAATGTTACAAACACAGGCCTAGCTCTTGGCTTTGCATGCAAGACACTGTTGTTTTGTGTAGTACGATTATTTCACCCACAAGATGCATCAAGAAATTTGGCAGTTCACTTTCACAGAAACATACATGAAAAGCCTTCACCAAAGACCCAAACAAGAACAAATTTCAAAAAGCTCTCCCACTACAAGGGGGAAGCAGTATAACTTGGCATAGTTGTCTGCAGCCACTCATTCATTACTGTTTTTTCTCTTAGCTTGACCACTGCATCCAGCCTGCTGTTATAACAAAGGATGTTTGTATGGTCTTTTACTCACGAGATGCCAAGATTTCCCCCCCACGATCATTACGCAATCTCTTTGGCAGTGGCTACTCCAAATCTCCAGATTCGTAAGTTCAGTGACTAATTTTGGTATTGATGTTTTATGCCAGCATATGCTTTTTCTCTTAGAGGGCATGGGGAGAATGTAGCTTAGTTTTCTTTATTTCTTCCTTGAAAGTCTACCTAGTTAGAGTTCTCCAGTCTGGTTTTGAACATTTTTTTCCTTGCATTTATTTCAGTGAAACTCTGATGGCCCCTCTCTTTACTGACCCCTTTTCCAGCCTTCTGACTGAACAGTTGGGAAGAGAGATCCATTTTGCAAGCTTGCACATAGATGATCCTGATGCTGGCCTGGACTTTACTGCAGCAGCTGCTCTCGGAGTCTAGTGGGGAATGGGGAGGAACAAGGGGGAAATGCCATTTTTAGAGATCTTGTAGTCAGTACTGGCTATTTTATGTCAAGATTAGAATTCAGATGTAGTTCTAACTAACAGCTGTACTTAAACTTCAAATTTGGGGACCACTTAACTAAAGCTTTATTTCTGAAGATAATAGGGGGTTTTTCCCCTCTTTTTTTCTTGTGAACAGCAATCGAGTAACTGGGATCTATGAACTAAGTTTATGCAAAATGGCAGACACAGGAAGTCCAGGTAAGCAGTGACTGGGTGTTCAAACAATAAAGATGCTGTAAACTGAAATATTACAGAAAATTTCATAGGCAGAACAGAGTGAACACCTCTGTCCTGATGGGAGGCAGTTCCTGTGTTTCATAGGAGCAATGGAAAATTGCTATTCCATAAAAAACTTACGCAGGTTTTTACTTTTGACTTGGGTCTGTGTTTACTGCTGGTGAGACTTGGTTTTGCAGCAACAGAGTTTTCTCTTGGTCTTTTGAAGATATTGCTGATATCTGATGCAAGCTTGATAACTTGGAAGGAATGTAGTTCACGTAGTGTCAGTGCATTTTTCCTCTAAGACCTAGCAATTGAAGTTCTTGTGTTGAATTAGACTGAACAGGAGTTTGCATTATATTGTGTAAGTAGAAAATACCTGGATGAAATAAGGAAGCTGGACGAAATCAAATCTCTTTGGGGTGTGCAATTGCTGTTAATGAGATCATTGCCGTGTATATTTCCAGCCAAACAGCACAAGTGTTGGTTCTTCGCAGATGGCTAATTGGTAGGTGTTCCTTCGTGGCATCCCTCTGGCTATGTCTTTAACATGTTTTATGTTGTTTTTTACTGCTCAGGAATGCAGAGGAGGAGGAGGAAAGTCCTGGATACATCTGTGGCATATGTGCGAGGAGAAGAGAACCTGGCAGGTTGGAGGCCCAGGGGTGACAGCCTCATTCTAGAGCATCAGTGGGAACTGGAGAAACTGGAGCTGCTGCATGACGTGAGTAGAGAGATCAGGGAAGTGAAAGGCAAAGACAACTGTACCTCTGAATTTGCCTCTAGTCTACCCACTGTGAGACCTTCAGAGCTGAACGGGTTCCTAAATGGGAGTTTGTTCTCAAAGTCAGGATTTAAATAAATTCTCCAACAGAGAAGATAGAAAGTGTATGGCTGGCTGCTGAGTCGAGTCTTCAGCTCAGAATGTCTGTGTATTCAACAAAGGCAGATTCAATTTCTAGTGCCACTCTAAATCCCCATCCCTGGGGAAGATGTTTACTGGTGTGAATCTTACAATGCATAAGAATTCAATGCCTGTAAAATGGGCAACATCCTGGAGCAGATGATACTGATTTCTTTTCTTACCAGGTGGAAAAAACACGGCATTTCCTTCTGCTTCGTGAAAAGCTTGGTGACAGCATCCCCAAGTCCCTGAGTGACTCATTGTCTCCCAGCCTGAGCAGTGGAACCCTCAGTACCTCCACCAGCATTTCCTCACAAATTTCGACCACGACGTTTGAGAGTGCAGTGACGCCCAGTGAGAGCAGCGGCTATGACTCCGCAGACATAGAGAGCCTGGTGGATCGGGAGAAAGAGCTGGCCACCAAGGTATGACATGAGAAAAGCATCATGGGTCTAAACTGAGGTGCCAAAGGTGATTAAAGATTAATGATGGGCTTCTCAGATAGCATGGTGAATATCCAGTATTGTGAGGGTTTCATTTTAATGCGCTTTATAGTGAAATAATCCGTTCTCACCAGCCAGTGCTGGTGGCTAGCTTTGTGCTATGGCTGTACCTCATTCCCCTTGATTAGTGGTAAATTAAACTTTCTAATTTTATCAAGGGAAGTGATTATTCCCTCCTTCCTCTGGGATTTTTCATAGCAGTTTAGAATTTGTTTATTCTTTCATGAGCTGCCAAGCGTGTCTTGGCAAATTGCCTTTTGTGTTCAAGTTTCTCTGAAAATCTAAATGTAAAATTCTTTTCTGTGTGTTGTTTGTTTCCCTCCTCCCTTTAGTGTCTGCAGCTTCTCACTCACACTTTCAATCGGGAATTTAACCAGGTGTACAACAGCATCAGTGATTGTAAGGTAAATATTTCATGCAATACAATACACTATATTTGTAGTATAACAGCAATTTATTTGCAGTTTGTGGAATCTGTTGATACTATGAAGAAACAAAACACTTCATATTAATTTTCTTTATTTTGACTACTGAGTGGGAAAATGGCTAATAGAAATATCCTTCTATTATCTGAGCCTTCCACATGCTGAATGTCGTGTTCTAGCCAGGACTGACCATTAGCTACAAAAACAACTCCTCTGTAATATTTTGCCGATATTTGTCCTTGTAGTTGTCGGATATTTCTCCAATTGGGCGGGACCCATCAGTGTCGAGTTTCAGCAGTGCTACCCTCACTCCTTCATCTACCTGCCCGTCTCTGGTGGATTCAAGATGCAATTCCATTGACCAGAAGTAAGTGTACAGTATTAATAGAAAAACATTACTTCTCAGTGCTTCGCAAATCTCTCTGCTGTGTTTTCTGATTTATTTTTTTTCACCCTCTCTCTTCCTTTTCCCTGCTTTCAGATATTTCTCTGTACAGCCCCTTGCCTTATCTTCTCCAATCACTCTGCACAATTATTTGTCCCCGTTTTGTTCTTTTGAAGTGTTTTTTTTTTCTCTTTGTGCTGAAAGAACAGTCAGATGCTTGTCATTCCAGTGACCAGTGTATCTTCAGTGTGTAAAGTCCACAAGTTTTTTTTCAGAGGTCTGTTAAAAAGACCTACTAACAACAACCCAGAATAAACCAGTTTGGCCAGTAATCTCTGTTTATCTTTCTCATCTGTATTTATAGAAGATATTTTTGATGACATTGGGAATAACCGCTTAGTGAAAGACCTGTCATTGTAATTTGTACCTTCTCGGTTTAACATCCCTGAGAGGAGGAGTGCTGACGAAGTAGTACATTTTACATCAAACCGTAGTAAGACATATGTCTGTGTTGTGACTGCATTTGGCAAGAGAAACGAGGGAGAAGTAATGGGCAAACAACTTGCTAGCAGTTATTAGAAGTTTTATTCCACAGATTTCCAGGGAAATGCTATTTGATATTGTACAAAAGGATCCCAATGACATACAAAAAAATCTGGACTGGAGGATGAAACTTGAGACAGACTAGGCTGTAGGTGCACCTCAAATTCCATTGTCACACTCAGTTGGTTTGTTGTGATTCACTTTTCTTTCTCGGGTTTTTTGTTTTAAAGGACACCAGAAGCAAATTCTCGTGCCTCCAGTCCCTGTCATGAGGTGGAACAGTTCCAGATAATACCTACAGTAGAAACTTCCTATATTGCCAGAGCTGGAAAGAACGAATTCCTAAACCTCGTTCCTGATATTGAGGAAATCAGACCAGGGTAAGTTTTCTGTTGTGTGATTGTGGCATCCTGAGAGCTGTCACAAGGGCGTTCTGAGACTTGTCGTTTCTTTGCCCCATTTGAAGAAGGTAAATTTAACAGGTGATAGCACAACTGCAGAGTCCTGAATGATGGAGGCAGGATTGATGAAGGTTGTGTTGATATTTGATCTCTGCAGCATTCATTCCCTGTATCTACTTAATGAGCAGGATTTCCGGTGACTTAAATATAGTGTCTGTTATCATCAGAACCATTACTGAAGTTCACTGAAGTAGAGATCTTTGTGGGTCCCTCTTTCCATCAGACTTCTACATAGTTCTTGAAGATAAAATTCAACTTGCTATAGAAGAACTCTTTCATAATACTGTTGCAGATGAAACATGTTAAGGACCAAGTGTTTTATACGGTGTTTTGCAGTTAATAGGGGTACTCAGTAGGTGCCTTATTTAGGGGAAAAGTATTCCTGTTTATCTCTGGGTTTGTTTTGGTTTGGTTTTTTTTTCCAGCTCTGTGGTCTCAAAGAAAGGATACCTCCACTTCAAGGAGCCACTCTCCAGCTCCTGGGCCAAGCACTTTGTGGTGGTTCGCCGTCCCTATGTTTTTATTTACAACAGTGACAAAGATCCTGTAGAAAGAGGACTCATAAACTTATCCACAGCTCAGGTGGAATACAGCGAGGATCAACAGGCAATGGTAAAGGTCAGTCTGAGAGTTATTGTTTATTTCCCCATAGAGCAGGAACGTTACAGGTAGCAGTGCATCCATACCATCCTGTGCGTCATCTCTGGTCTGAGGAAAATGCATCTGTGTCCTGGAGAATGTCTGGCATCTGATAATTCTGCCCACAAAGTTCCCAGTTTGTTCAGGGTTTCTTTTGTTTTGGACACAGTTATACAAGAGACTGGAACTGACTGCTGTTATGCATGGTATTTGCTTTTATGAGCATGTGTTGGTGCCATCACCCTGTGTGTTTGGGTTTTGTAGTTTTATTTATGTGGTGTTTGGGGGTTGTGTGTGTGTTTGTGTAAAAAAAAAAACCAAAACAACACACATGAACATCCTGCAAGGAATCAAATTAACTTTACTGGTCTATCTCACAGCTCATGAGTTAAAGCTATATTTTGTAGAAGATGTCCCATTTGACTGACTAATAATATCCTGGAAATGACCAGTGAAACTTAAATGAAAGACCTTAGGGACTGTGGTTTTTAGGAATGTGACACAGCAACCTCTTCCTCAGAGGAAGTGTGCAGCAGCTTCTGTGCTTGTAGACTTCAGTATCTTAAATTGTCCTTAATATTCCAGACACCCAACACATTTGGTGTATGCACGAAGCATCGTGGGGTCCTGCTCCAGGCCATCAATGACAAAGACATGAACGACTGGTTATATGCCTTCAATCCACTTCTTGCTGGCACAATACGGTAAGAGGCAGTTCGTGGGCAGACAGTGCTGCACAGCGTAAAGATAGCGAGAGAGTCATAAGCAAGGGCAGATAGTTTGTCACAGAATTTAATCTGGTTCTGAAGAATTTGACAAGATCGGTGAACTGAAGGAGGGAGGGGAACAAAAAAAGAAAAAGAAGATCAGACAAGCCCTGTATTTCAAGAAGTGCAGTGGCTGTTGCTGGGGCTTGTGACATACTTAACAGATGTATCCAGTTTGAACATGTGTGGTATGCTTCCTGCAGTCCTGCATTTGGAGGCCACAAAATGGTTTCCTTGTATTGCTATTTTACAGATTTATATTTTACAAAGCTTCTTACTGCCTCTGTGCAGGGGCGTCTGGACTGTGTTTTCATTCTCTTAATTGTGAGCTACTGCAGAAATTCTCGTTTCCTTCCCTTTAACACCGGTCACAGACATCCCCTGCTTGCTGGAGAGATCTTACGATGCTACAGTAGCTCTTCCTTTCAGTAAAAAGAAAAAATAATTAAAAACTAAGCTATTGCTGTACAGCATCAATTAATTTCTTAACAGTGCAGTCCTTAAAGATCCCATCTTCCTTTAAAGGAGCACAGCAGAAGTGAGAAGTCTTTCTCATTACAGCCCTTGATATGTTTTATTTTCTAAATATATGGAATAGACTAGGACTATACAAAAGGATTTTTTTAAAAAAAAAAAAAAAGGTGGACAAACTGTGGGGAGGGAAGAAAAATAAACTTCCAGAATTCAACAAATACTTTTTTACTTCTTTCTCATGCAGGTCAAAACTGGCTCGGAGACGCACGGGCCAGCTGAAGTACTGAGTCCATGTAATGTTCTCATCTGTTCTCCCTAACTCACCTTCTGATAGATCAAGTGTTACCTCTCATTTTCTCTTTGTGATTCTTGACAGTTTCTCTTGTATGTAATCCTGTGGCTTAACATCCCCTACCTTCCTAGCTCCTTCAGCACATTTTCTAGGTATTCTAACCCTACCTTGTTTCTTTTCACTTGTACTGAGAATCATACTAGTAGCATGTGGCCAAACAAAAAGAGAAAGAAAAAAAAAATCAAAAAAATCAAGTGATTATGCACGACTAAAAAGAAAAAAAAAAACACAACACATTATTTATTTTTTCTTATAACAATTGTTTTCCCATTCCAACTGACCTTTTGGTGTCTGTCCCACTGTCCATTGTTGTCTGTCTAGACTGCTGCAGGTTTTTCATTCAATTTGTGACTTGGCAGTAGTCGTTGGTTCCCTCAGGGCAAAGTTCTAATGCCAGGGAAAGATAAATTCTTCTATGTAGACATTACCCAGCCAGGAACTGCAATAGCTCCTCAGGCTTTCTGGATCCAGCCTCTAATTTAAACTCTGTTGAAAGCTGATATTGGACAAATCTATCTGGGCAGACTGGATTTTGGACTTGGTGCAAGTTTTTGAGTTTCCAGGGTCCAACAGGCAAAGGCATGAGCTGGAAAAAGAGGGAACAAACCAAGAGGGGCTGGACCGGAATAATCAGCCTTTTAAACTCCTGCCGTGGGGGCGCAGGTGAACAGGGCTTGGCTTTAACTCTTTCCCAAGACATGAACGCTCGCTCCTCTGCCTCTGAACTGAGGTGAGGAGACAGAACTTGTGCTGATGTGAGGAAAAATAAACCACATCGCTGAAATATTAGATATAATCCCTAAAGTTTTAGATGCTCGGCCTCGTATTTGATGGAGGGTGTTAAGCGGAAACGTAAGTGTGGTTGTTCCCTAGAGTGCTTTCAGGAGATCACCAGGGGAGGGCAGTATCTGCTGTTAGTCCTGACTCCTGAGTTCCTGTAGCAACAGTTCTGACCACTCTTGGAAGAGATTTATGGTTGTCATTGGTATGTTAGGATAGACTGCTCTACAGCATCACTCTGAAAGGCCTGCTTTATGCACGTGTCCCTTCTCTGTGATACTCAGATGACATCCCGTCTGCTCATGGGGAAAGCATCCTCCGCCTACAAAATACTTTCTAGACCTAGCAACGTGCAGTATTCTCCAGGGAACAGTGGGGCACTTTCACTTCCTTTAGGAGACCTTCAACAATTATTCCAAATTTCCCTGCTACAATTTTCATCAGCTGAAAGCCCCTAGTTAGTTTTAACTTCAGAATGAATCCGTCTTCTGGAGGGACGGATCAAGTGAACTCTGGTCAGCAGGTGGAATAATTGGCTTCCTGGAGATGAGCTGGGTGGTGTTAGTTCTTGACCTACAGTCCAAGTTCTCCTTGTGACCAAAGTTTTGATCCTTGCCCCGTGAATGGAAAACAGAATGAATTTCCTGAGAAGTGAACTCATCTTTCTTAGTTAGGTTTTCAGGGAGGTTGTTGAGGGGGGAGGTGTTTGTTCTCTTTTACTGTGTTCCAGACTGCTGTGCTGTACTTTCTTGACTTACCTTGGGCACTGCTAGGGCCAGCTGTGACCCTGGGCAATGTACAGCAATTTCATCCTGAGGTTCCGACCTTTCGAGGGAGAGGTAAAAACATCTTGTTCCATTACTACAGCAGGCACATCTAGGAACACTCCAGCTCAAGAAGGTCATTTTGATTCAGCTCACTCAACAGCAGGTCATGCCATGCATCGGAAATTCTGTGGCCAAAAGTGTATGTGGGACTGGCATCAGTTGAGCAATTTTTTAGCTTTATGGGGTTTTCATTCTTCAGTAAAGTGCAATGCGTAACGAGGCCTCCTAAAAGCATGGTTGGCAGAGGAGCAGGGAGATGGAGTCTGACACTTGCTAGGACATATCTTTATATATTTCGAGATAGTACTCAAGCTAAATCACGTGCTCATGCTATCTTCTATGGTCCTCAGATTTATTTCAGAACTGGAAGCCAGAGCGAGGGAGCATCCTGGGGACCCAGGAGCATAATAGGGATGTGTTTTTTGTTTTTTTAATTTTCTTCTGGTTTTGTCTTGTTTAATTGTGTGTGACTCTTAATACAGTGATGATATTCCTTTGTTACGCAATGGGTGATAATGCACTTCCAGTGTGTGGATAAGTAAGACTGCTAGTGCTGCAAGACGGCTCCCCGAGCCGGAGCTAAGCCGATCTCAAGAATTAAGATTAATTTTAAGCACTAAATTGTTTCTGCCATCACCACTGTTAATAATGGAAGTGGAACCAGTTTGAGGAGGAGTAGCGATTTACGTGGTGGCATTTTGTGGCACACTGAGAGCATTTTCATTTTTCTTTTTTTTACTAGAAGAAAACTAGTTTGCTAAGTCTTTGCTTTGGATAAGCCAGAAAATGAATGAAGGGGATATAGGCATTGCATAGAAACATGATTAAGGGATCTTCCTTTAAAAGCAGGAAGAGACAGATGCTTATTTTATACAGAGCTGGAAATGTTACAGCTGTGTTGCGTAAATGTTACTCTTCTATGTAAAGACTCCACGCAGCTTCTGATGACTTGATGTCTATGTGGATAACAGATCATCAGAAGAGCAAAATTCTATTTTTAAGCATCAGTATCTCTTAAAGCTGCATAATCTGTGACAAAATAGATTCTTGTTGTGTGCAGTTCAAACGGGCATTGCTATTTCGGGTCTGACATAAAGACACGCAGTTACAGTTTCTCACCAATTACTGAAGCCCAGTTTGAGACATCAGTTTCCCTACTTAAAGCTGGACCAAAATTGATTTGAGTTTTCTTTAAAAGGAAAACAAAGCAAAAAAATAAATAAATGTGGATTTCCATTCACTTTAAAGCGTTTTTGGTCTAGCCCAATGTGTTAGAAATTTCTTTTTAGAAACGGAGCAAGAAGGGAGAAATGTGCCGAGCTGCTTTCTCTGGGCAGTCAAAGCCCACTCCTGGTTACCTGCTGCCGGCCTGGGAGGTCCCGGAGTCAGACAGCTCTTGGGACTCCACCGCTGCAGACGAGGCGTCGTGCTGTGCGCCTGCCAGCCCGCTCGGTGCAAGCACTGGTAGTACGCTTGGCAGGCGTTTCTCAGAGAGAATCGGTGCGAAACTGTGCTGTCAGTCGGGGTTTTTTTATGTCCCTCACTAAAAGGAAGAAGAAAATTACCTTCTTTTTGTCCATTGCAAACCACGTCGTTGATGTTGGAGCTTCCTGGATATTTTAAAACTAAACTAAACCTCCTATACTGTATTTTAGAAATGCACTTTAAGTACCTTTTTAAAGAAGATTCCTATATTCTGGGATGCAGAAGGGAAGGGAATTTTAATTCCAGACCACTGAGAAGGTGGTTTTTTTGGTCAGTGTCTAACAGTCCTTATTACTGATTAGCAAGGTATTTCAAAGCAAAGACTTTACTTTTTGCTGCTTGTTATCTAATTTACAGGGATTTACTTTTATGTAATGTATTGTATATTTATACATCTGTAATTAATTGCACATTAGATAAGAAAGAGGATTAGCTTTGGAATAACACCCATTGGTACTATACAATCAACTAATACTGCCTATGCACACGCATCTTTCTGGTTCTCTTGCACAGCCTTAGTTTGCGTTAGTTTATGCTGTGGCGGGTGGTTTTGTTGAAGATGCAGCTGTGACCCTGCTGCTCGAAGGAAGGATCCTGATGCTGCTCCGGAACGGTTTGCTGAATGTACTGTAAAATGGGTCTCTAACATGTGTGCGTTGCATCTCTCCGTTGTGGTTAATAACCCCAATCTGTGGTCTGAACTGTACTGTATGTAGCAGGAATGTATTAATTTTGTGCTTCCTTGTTTAAAAACATCAGCTGTTTGAGAACAGGATTGACTTTTTTTTGTTCAGAAGGCCATTTATGCGTTCTAAGTATTCGATATCAAAACTAGTCCAACACTAACCAGATGGTTGTGTCCAATGTTATTTGGAACAGTTTTTAAATTAACAGGATCAGCTGTGTATTCAGAAAACTGAGGGTGTGGAGGTGTAAGTCTTAAGTCAATTCTTAATGTTGCCAAGTTAACGGCCTGATCCCGAGCGGTGCTGAGCTGCCTCTTGCCTTGGAACCAGGGGCGAGATGCAGAGGGAATCCCAAATGATCAGCACTTCCCAGGATCAGTTCTTAATTTTCCACTCTGCTTGTTCATACTCCATGTGCAGTTGATTAAGGTTCCTGAATTTGGACATTAGAAATGCTGTTGCACTGAAATACATACTTTTTTTTAATTGCGGTCCCCATTTCCGTGTTTAATCTCTCTGTACTCAAGGTATACAAGGTATATGCTGTATAAGTGGCCTTCTTGAACAAATCTCTTTGCAAACTGATTTCATCCCAGCGAAGGAGTGTATCAGCAACACTGTACATTAATTTCAGGTTTTCATTTTCTTATTTTATTTTGTAAATATATCCGATATTTGGAGCTTGAGTATACAAAATGTAAATATAGTTCATGTATTTGTACTAATTCTGATCCATTTGCTGTATAGCCTTAGGTGTGCAATGCAGATATCTAACTGTGTATGGTAACCTTGCACCACTGAATTGTTAGTGAACGAGGTGAAACAATAAAGGTACAACCAGTGCATTAGCAGATATAAAGTGTGCTCCTTTTATTATGCTTTAATTACTGGTATTGATTACTCATTTTCAACACCCGTCCTGAACGAGCTTATGCTTCTGTGAAAAGAAATTTGGCTTGGCTGTTCTTGAGAAAGATGAGAGGCCCTTCTTATCCTTCCTTTTACTTTTCCCTTTGATACGTTACGCAGCATTTGTAAGTAGTTTTTGGATGCTTTCAAATGATAAAATAAAGGGTGTCATGGTGCTGCCAACACTGAACGTGCTTATCTGGGGGTGACTGTTAAAAATGACAGGAAGTGCGAGAAATCAAAACACTGAAATACGACAGCAAAGTATAAGGCACCAGCTCTGTGGACAGAGGGGAATCGTTCTCATCTCGGTCTGAAAGTGGAAAGTTCCTTGTATCTTTTAAAAGTCACGGTGAGGAAACTGGCCAGGGGATTCCCAAATCCCATAAAAATGGGCCACCACTTGCTGTCAAACACCTCTCGTAGCTGTAAAACAGCTGCACTGTGGCAAAAGACTTTTACCAGGCTGCTGAAAAGCTGTCATGGATGACTTGCTGGCTTCTTGCTGCTGTTGCAGATTCCTTTTTTTTTTTTCCAATTGGACACTTGAGTAATCTGTTAACTGTTTCTGCTTGCTCTTCTGACAGCTTAATTAATACTTCAGAGAAGCCGCTAGTTGTTTTACTGCTTTCAGATTCGTTTCTGCTCTCAATGCCCAAAACTGAGGTGGACCAAGAACTTGCTGGGTCCGTTTGCTGTATAGAAGGTGCCGTTAGTAGGAAGCAGGGATGCTGGAGCTGTCAGTTCGTGGTGATGAAGCCGCTGCCTGTCCTGCAGCGCAGGTATGAGACTGGCTGCCCTCTCTGAAACCGAATTTTAATCTCAGTGCTGACAGAGGGGCAGGTTTTCTTTTGCCAAATCCTCGGCCACCTCAGAGACAAGCTTCAGCTGCGCTACCTGTAACCCAGCCTGGGTTGGGTTAAGGTTCAATGGTTCAACATTGCAGGCAACGGATTCTGTACAATTAAAGAAAAGTCAAAATACAGGGTGCCGGCTGTCCCCGGTCGGTGTGCGAGGGCGGCGGCCCGGCCTCCCCCCGGCGGGTGGCTCCGTCCCTCGGTGCGGGGGGTGGACGCGAGCCCGGAGCGCGCGCGGCCCCTTTAAGGGCGGGAGGCGCCCGGGCCGTCGGCCCATGGGCGGGGGGCGGGGCTCGCCGAGAGAGCCAATGGGCGCGCCCCACCTCGCCCCGCCCTGCCCNCGCCCGCGGATCCCCTCAGCGCCGCCGCCATGGCCCAGTGAGTGCGGGCGGGCCGCGGAACGGCCGCCCCGGGGGGGGTGTGAGGGCCGGGGAGTGCCCCCCGCCGGCGGGAGAGGCCTTACTGAGACCGTTAGCGGGGAGGCGCCCTGGGGAGGGGCGGGAGCGTGCCCCCCGCGGGCTGAGGGGTATGCGGCAGCCGCCTTTGCGGCCTCCAGCCGCCGCCGAGCAGCTTTCTGCCAAACCTAGCGTTGTCGGCGGGCTGGCGGCGGGGGAGCGGGGGATTCCGTGCGGTCCCCGCTCCCCGGGTCGG
>VYZM01020503.1:108880-134701 GCA_013398915.1 Dromas ardeola
TGCTCCGCTCTGGTGAGACTCCCCTGCAGTGCTGCCTCCAGTTCTGGGGCCCCAACGTAAGAAGGACATGGACCTGCTGGAGCGAGTCCAGAGGAGGGCATGAAGATGCTCCAAGGGCTGGAGCCCCTCTGCTGTGAGGACAGGCTGAGAGAGCTGGGGGTGCTCAGCCTGGAGAAGAAAAGGCTCCGGGGAGACCTTAGAGCCCCTTCCAGTCCCTAAAGGGGCTCCAGGAAAGCTGGGGAGGGACTCTGTATCAGGGAGGGGAGCTATAGGACAAGGGGCAACGGTTTTAAACTGAAAGAGGGGAGATTTAGATTAGAAGTTCGTAAGAAATTCTTTGCTGTGAGGGCGGTGAGCCCCTGGCCCAGGTTGCCCAGAGCAGCTGTGGCTGCCCCATCCCTGGAGGGGTTCAAGGCCAGGTTGGACGGGGCTTGGAGCAACCTGGGCTGGTGGGAGGTGTCCCTGCCCAGGGCAGGGGGTGGCACTGGATGGTCTTTAAGGTCCCTTCCAACTGAACCATTCTATGATTGCTGACGTATTGTGAGGTTTAGTTAAATCATAGTTGGTTTGAAATCTTTAGAAGAATAGTGTAGAAAGCAAAGGGTGCATTACTGGAATGTGGAAATGGGAGAAGCTCAGTGTCAAGTTTAGTCCTACAGAAGAGAAAGTGAACCATGGAATCAGAGCGAGGTACTTTTGGTACTTTGGGCTTCTGCAGCATTTCTTCTGTCTAGTATCGCAAAATTCTTTGCGAATGTCAAATACTTATCAAGTCCCTTTGGAGAGGCAAGTTATTTTCCTAATTTCATATATGATGAAAATATCCTGTCTTATACCATGCAATGTGACAAGTGTTGTCACTAAGAGTTTAGCAGAGGGAGTCCCAGTTTCATGCTGTGTTTTTTCACTGCACCATGTATTTCAGAATTTGAATGTTTCTTGAAAGAATGTTTCTTGAAAGAATGTTTCTTTCATGACATCTCTCGGTTGTCTTTCTGGCTCTTAACCGCTGGGTCCCTAAAGCAAATTCTGCAGATTCTGTGAATTCTGTTGTTTTAAGTGGGGACTGCTGGAACTAGTTTTTTTCTGTGACTCTGACCTTTTTCTCTTCTGTCCGTCATAGAACTGCTACTGATAGGAAGTATGCCTAAATCCTGCTTATAGGAAGAGTGGTCTTAACCGGCAAGTATTTCTAATTGTGTCCATCAGGTGGCAATGTAACCTCACTCTTCTTTTTGCTTTACAGGCTGGCTCCTGCCCTGCAACAGAAAATGCAGCATCTCGGGAGGCACTGGTAAGTTCTTTAAGAAGCAGCATATAATTTCTTGTGGATAATATAATATACATGAGTTTTTCTCTTACCTGCATCATTTTGCATCCATTGTTTTTGTTTTTTTTTTTTTTTTCCTAAGGAGCTGGTACTTTGTGAAAAAGGTGTAAAGTCCCCTGGTGCTGACCTCTGAATTCTGACCTTTAGCCATAACCTGTCTTTTTGGGGTTACACGTGGGTCACCTAGGCCGCTGAGTTGTCCTTGAGCTCGGACTGCCTGTCCTAAGTGCGCACAATGTATGCTCTTGATCAGTGCTTATTTAGAAAAGAGTCTGAAGAAAGACCTGTGCAGCATAAATTGAACTAAGATTCTTAGTGCTATTGTCTAATAAAAAAAACGCCTCTGCTGTTCAGAGACCTCATTCAAGCTGTCTTTATTTTCAGATGCACTCAGAGTGAGCTTAGAAGTGTCTGGCAGCTGGCAGTGCAAGTGATCCAATGTTTTCACTCTAGAACTGTTTTGGAAAGAGCTCTGGGATTTTTTGTATATGAGGATAACTAAGAGAAGCCTGTTTTGTTTTCATTTTTATGGTGACGCAGAGTGGGAAGTGAGCCACTACTCTCTGGAGCTGCAGTATATATTTTTTTACAACCTTATTTTTCTTTTTTTCATTCCCCTTCAGCCATCTATCACTCAGGCAAAACCTTGCCAAAATTGTTAGTCCATGTTATTGTCCTAAACATATAAATCTCTAATTAGAGTTTCTTTTCTGGCTTTCATTTGGTGATCATAGTGAATACAAGCTGTTTGCAATGAGAAGTCTCAAGTACTTTCCATAATAGTGCGGCACTGGCCACGTCAAAGTATTTTTTACCTTGTAACTCTTACTGGGGAATGCAGGAGACGATTTCCGAAGGAGGGTGATGTGAGTAAAGACTGTGAATTGGGAAGGGTCGGTAAAGTGCATCTAACGAAAGGGCAGTTCGTGAATTCTGTTAAGCTCTGCAGTGACAATCTCTCTAGTCTAGTAACACTGTGCCATCCTTTAATTGCATAGACATCTGTATGTAAGACTACCCGAAGCTGCTACTGACACCGTGTGCTTTGTGATGGAGTTGGTGGTTTGGTTTTTTGGGGCTGGTTCTCCCCCCTGCCCCTTAAGAAGGTCATAGCAGGCAGCAGATCATCACAGCCTGTGCTGGTTGACAGTTTGTTCTCTTTTGCAAGGCAGATTCTAACATTACCTTTGTTTTAATTAATTTCTTACTGTATATCCAACTGAAGAATTGCTCAGAGGAAGCACATAGCAGTTGTGTATCTTTCTGTATAGATGTGTGTTCCTACCACATAAAATATATTATTTAAAGAACTCCAACATAGACTTTACCCTCACAATGGTGAGTCTTGCATGTGAGCTAATTAGAGTCCTTTAAAAGGTGGAAGTTTTCTCCTTATTTTTTCTTTTTTTTTAATATTAAACTTTCACAGTCTTTGTCACGTTTGCTTCGGAGTCATTATTGTTTCCAGCTGAGTATCTGTAGAAGGCTTATTAAATGAGCAGTTCAGTTCTGTGAGCCAGATGACCTAACTTTAACCACACTACTGTGGCTTCTCTGTAGCCAGGATCATGCATGCTGCCTTCTAATGCACGCAGTAGATAGCGGCCCTTAAAGCAGACTTGTAGGCACATGGCGCCATGTCATAAAAATGTTTACGGAAACACCAGAACAAACTGTGGCATGAATCCAACAAATGTCTCTGTATGGGAAAGCCATGTGCTCAGGCGTATCGTTGCTGACTTCAAATCTGGTGTTAAGCAGTTGAAGAAGACTTACAGAATCCAGAGGAGGAAGAAAAGAGTCTCTCAACCAAATTCTGATCTGTACCACCTCACCTTTTTTGACTTAATTGGTGACTGAAAGTACTTGGCGCTTCATAGGACTGAGACCTGTTTGGAACATACCAGTGGTGTTAACGCACAAGTATGAGACAACAGTAGAATTCAGACATCTTGCATTGTATCAGCAGATGTCATTATAGGCTCAAACTGTTTTTGTGTTTATTGTATTTGTGATTCTAATAGGCACCGTATTCTGCAAGGTGCTAAATACCCTCTGCTCTGTGCTCAGTGGCACTGTCTTCTGTGTACTCTGTACCCCCATAACTTGCTGCTTTCAACAGCAATCCAGAAGAAGCAATGATTTCTAGTTGTTTGCAAGATGGCTTCAGCATTGAGCAAGATCATGTAGCGTGATGCAGTCTGACGCATCATATTGTGTCCTGCATTTTGGGTCTTCAGAGCATACCTTGCTAAAGCTTATGGCCTTACCGAGGCCTTCAGAATGCAGCCCTACAAACTCATGTCACAATCCTAATTGCTCTTTCTTCAACCCACTTCTGATGTTTTGGACTACCAAACTGGAGATAAGGGACTCCACGTCCATGCCATTAAGCCCTTGAGTGATCCAGTGTCCTTAAAATAAACTGTCCCAACTGAAAAATACTCCCTAATAAGAGGTCATTGTGTTATAGTACTGACAGTGGAGAATGAGTTGGAGGGGGATGGGAAACGCTATAATTTTTGCAGCAGAGAGCGGACACTCATTTCCCTAGCTGTCGGTCTTGGCCCATTAAAATTTGCCGTGTAGCTCCATAGTGGGAAGTGTAACCTTGTGTTAGCAGAGTGTCAGCATCTCGCTCTGCTGCTGTTTACAGCCACGTTTGTCATCGTCAGTGCAGGATCAGCTTCTCCTTGAGTCCAGCTTATCAGTGAACACTGCTGCATCCCTTTCTGCTTGTATGTGCAGCCGCTCTGATAATCCTCTGACCACTTGTGGAATTGGAATAGGTTTGTCTTTTTGCAACCACTCAAAGTCCTGGGATGTGCAAAAGGTGTAACTACATAGGACAAAATCCCTTTCTGTGTTAAAGCGTTAGGAAATCCCCTTTTCTTCTTGAATCTTTGTTTCTTTGGTCTAATTTCTCTCTTTAGTGTAATTATGTTGTCTTTTCTGCTTCTTTTTTTAGCTTGTTTTGTCTCTCCCTAGCAGTGTCTTCTAGCTTTTTAACTATTCCGTGCTGTTTTTCAGGTGTTTTCAAAAGCTTGAGTATGTTTGTTGTTGGCCTTTGCTTTCTGCCGAATCTGCTGCAGTCTAAATTACAGCTGTGAAGGTTATACATATGATTGCCCCTAACATGAGCCTGGGTTGTAGGAAAAACCTAAGGAGGCAGAATTTACAAGCAAGGCTTTTCCACATGCTGCTTGTTTGTTGTGTTGTTTTGTTTTTCCTGCCACAAAACATTCTCATTCCCATGCTGGTGCTTGGTATCTGGAAGAAGTACTAGTTGTAAATATACAAGTACTGGTTGTAAATGTAAAACATACTCTTGGTTTCTCACTTAAGTTACAAAATCCCTGGATTATGGTATGAGGAGCAGGGTATTTTCTCTTGCAGGATTATTTAACTTTTCTTCTTTTATTTTTAGCATGTGCTCTTTCGTTCTGTTTCTTGCTGCAGATGATAGCAGTTATCACTGAAACATGGACATTTTATTCCCTTTTTTACAGGCTGTCGAAAGGTACAAGGGAATAAGCATTACTGCTGCCTCTATAGCAATTAGTGTAGAGTTTGTTGGTATGTGCCCTTGTGGCTTTTCCCCACCCTTAGTTTCATTTTCAGATTTTTAAGGGTCATGATAATGGCCAGAATACTTCTAACACCCCTTTTTGTGCAAGCATCATAGGGTACACTGCAGACATTAATTACTGTGTTTAAGGAATATGTCCATGTTATCTCCATTTTCTAGAAAAGCTAATTGATATATACAGGTTAATTGTTTAGCCAGGTTCACCCAGGAAGTTGGTGGCATAGATGTGGGACTTATACCTGTAGGACTGGTAAACAAGGTAATTTCTATTTCAGGGGCTTCATTCTGCCTCTTTTATGTCTTTGGAAAAGCCTCTAGCCTTGCATAGTATCATAGAATGGTTCAGGTTGGAAGGGACCTCAAAGACCATCCAGTTCCACCCCCTGCCCTGGGCAGGGACACCTCCCACCAGACCAGGCTGCCCAAAGCCCCGTCCATCCTGGCCTTGAACCCCTCCAGGGATGGGGCAGCCACAGCTGCTCTGGGCAACCTGGGCCAGGGGCTCACCACCCTCAGAGTAAAGAATTTCTTGCTAATATCTAATCTAAATCTACCCTCGTTCACTTTAAAACCATTCACCCTCGTCCTACATGTGTTATATTTTAAAAGTGATGGTGGTATACTGCTACTTTCTTAGTTCATCCTTTTTCAGGTGATTGAGAAATAATAAAAAAAATGCAGAGCAGAAAAGAGATGACATTTCTATATCCATCGTGTATGCACTGGCACAAAGTCACGTCAGTCAGTATGTCCGTGCTGAACATATTCGGTGTGTGTATCTTTGCTTTCCTGAACCATCAGTTGAGATCTCAAATTGAAGCCATGGTATTGGGGCTTGGTTATAGGCATATTTAGTTCCTCTATGTTTTTTGTGTTCAGTTGCTAGGTTTTCTTGGAGGTAAACAAATAAAATTTGTGATATGTGTTTATAATGGATAAAACTTTTGAAACTGAAATTGGACAGAGTTACTTACCCTTTTCTCACCTGCCTGGATTTGGGCGCTTGGCATTCAGTGGCAGATAATAGAATTATTCGATCTTATCTGTTTCGTTCCCTCCTTTTAAACCTTATCTATTCTGTTAAGCATTCTCTTTAGTAGGCTATGGTTAAAAAGAATTTCATTTAGGTTTCTGAGGAAGGAGCTTTGCAATTGAGATTTTGAGTTTGACTACTTTTAGCTCTAACTGGTGTAATTAGAAGTTGATGGAGCCTAACCTAACACTAACAATACTGTTGGCTTTAACCATATGAACAAAACCATGAGTGGGAATGAGGAAAAGTTACAGAATTGTGTCATAAGATTTGAGCAAGCTTGTTGGGGCTAATGTTAGTTAAGAGTACTCAGAATCGACTTTTTAATGATCAAATCTTTGGGCACGTTGAGAATCCATGTCCTCCTCCTTACAGAGTAGTAGATGTTCTTTCTGCCCTCTTAAACCCTACAGAAAATGAGATACATGGGAATTTTTTGAAGATTCTCCTTTGCCTGAAATTGTTGTTTGAAATGAAGACAAGAAGGGTATTTTCACTCAAAAACCTCATACTTTGTTTCCTGGAACACATTCTTATGCTAGGGATACCATGCGGTATCCTTATCCTGTCTTTTGAAGTTCAAAGATCCTTGTCTAGATTTGTAGAAAAATGTTTTGTTTTGGTTTGGTTTTTTTTCCCCAGAAGGACTTTACAGAAATGATGTGAGGGACTGGAGTGTACTGAAGGGACACTCCCCATCACACTTTGGCTTTCCATTTTCCCACCCTGTATTGTTTAAGACAAGATTTATACCTATTTACTGTACAAATTTTCTGTCTGCCACAACGGGTTTGTTCGGAGTGGTGGCCTGCACTGAATGCTTCTCTAAAAGTAAATCTATCCAGAGGGGATTCACAGACAGCCAGAGTCAGTAGGCAACTAACTTGTAGCCCCCAGCGAAACATTAGTCAGGATAATTTACCACTGTCAGCAGGGGAGAGAGAGAGAGACATCAGCGTTGTGACCTCTGCACAGGCAGTAACCCTAGTGCTGTGATAATGCTTCAGTTTGTTGGGGGAGGTCCTGAATGTGTTGCTGTGGATTCCCAGTGATGGACAATAATTCCGTCAGGCTGTGGAGGACAATTGCTGTGCAGATTTCAGTTTTATTGGGCCTGGAACAGGGAGCCAGAGGTGTGTGACTGCCTTGAACAATATCGTTTGGTTTGCTGTGAAGAGAATTCTATGATTTACTAAGCAGACTTCTCTTGTGTTTGACCCTCTGATAAATTTGAGGTTATTGGGTTTTTGCCTGTTTCTGTCTCTTACTTCTCCATGTTCATTGACTTCTTTTGTTGTTCATCTAAAATGTCCTCGCTTAATCTGTCAATGCCTTTTACTCTGTGGATTTAGACAAATACATTAACGTGCAAAACACACAGATGCAAATTTACTTACTGAGCATAGTTAAAGGAACACAGTCGTGTCAAGTTAAATTGCCCGTCTGAGGTCAATGGGAAACTTTTCTTGGAATTCCTTTCAATCCCAAATTAAAAGAGGGTGGACCATAATAGTTTGGGATATAACTTCTGTTGTAGAATTATATGTTAATGTATGAAAGCTAGAAACTTGCAGTAGTTACAGGCCAAAGCAGGTTAAGACTCTATCAGACTGTACAAAATGTAATAATGGCTTTGCCTGTCCCTAAGAGCTTAGAGGTTAAACGACACTTTAGAGCCAGTGGGTGAGGCAGCATAACAGCTAGGGTAGGTACAGTCATTTTCTATTACTAACAGTGTGGTGAGTTAGCAGCTTATAATCTTTTCTGTGCATTTGTGCAGAAGAGAGCTCTGAAAGCAATTCCTACATGCTTTTCAGACAAACCAATATTACTGGTCAGAAGATGGTTTTAAAATAGTTGTAATACTCTTAAGTTGTTCTTTAAAAAACATGCAAGGAAATTAAAGTAGTAGGAGGTAGGTTAAAATCGTTTTTAACATTACGTATGATTTGTCTTCCAGAGATCCTAGATCTCACTAAAGGTAAAATGGAAGCTACAGTGCTTTGTGACATTGGAAAACAACCACTGGCACCTAGTTAGTAAATACTTAACATTGAGAAAAATGAATTTAATTTTTTTGTTTTGGAGGCCTAAACATGCTATACCTACAAACAGTTTTTTACAGACCATGGCCTGCTTTGCTGTCAGCTGGCGGTGCTGTATCGGTTGGCAGCCCAGCTCTCTGCCCGGTCAGGGAGGTTAGGAGCACTTTGCTGCGTGCATCCCAGCTGCTGGAAAGGATACCTATTAATTTCAAACAGGTGACGGCACACAGCAAAGAGATGCCTGCATAGTGTGCACTTTGCTAATGACGGGTTATGGGATTAAGGTGAGATAATAGTATCATTTCAGCTACATGTGTGTGTAAAACATGCTATGTGCAGAACAACTTACAGAGGGCAGCAATCGCCCACAGTTCTTTCTGCCTAGGGAGAGGAGGGACCAGTTTAAGAACTTCACAGGAGTGTCTGCCTTTTTAGCTTCTTGAAATAACTTTATGCAGGAGGCTTGTTCTTTGGAGTGCCTCTTGACTCCACATTATTAAATTCCTAACCTGGAAAGTGTTGCTAGAGATTCTTAATTCCTCTCTTACCTCTAATACCACTGAGCAGTTGAACTCCTTTTGCCCGTACCCAGATGCTGCCTGTGTCATTGTTACTTCAGTCAAAAAGAGTCTAGCGACAGCTCGTGGTTCTTACAAGATTATAACTGCCTACATGTGATAGCTTTCTTCGCTTCTTGGCTTCCTCCTGCTTTTACCTGGGAGATCATGCCATAAGAAAAAATTTGCAATGTCTATAGCATCTTTGTTGTGCCTCAGAGCAAAGGATGCGTTGCATCTTCGTCATGTTAAAAAATAAGGTAGCTGGGGCACAAAACACAGAATGGCTTATTCAAGAACTTGAAAGAACTTTCCCCAACTTTGATGCACAGGGATTTATCCTTCAGATATTTCTGATGCCAGCACCTTCAGAACCAAGATTTGCCAAACTAGGAAGTTGAGAGTTGGTATAATTCTTGGATTTGGAGTTCCTAACCAGCTTACTGGAGAAGAGACTTTCCCTGCTTTTCATGTTTCTTGTATTTCTTCATATGTCACTTACATTGCAAATTCCTCCAAACATCTTAATAGTTTTCCTTGTTTGTTTTGGTTTTGTATGTATGTTTACATAGCTCTTCTGCTCGTTACAATTGTACAGACCATGTCCTCTTCCCATAACACACCACTGCTACTTTGACAGTTGCCTTTCTGGAAGAGTAACAATGAAAATATGTACAGCTTTTTAGTAAAAGGATTTTACAGCTGGAGAGAAGCAAGAGAGGTAGTTTCATATCATCAACCACACTCACAATATGCCCCGCTTTTTTACATTGTCTGTTTTATCTTTTGGCGAGAGCAGGATTTTCGTCTGCTGTCAACTTCCTAGTGTTTTGTCAAGCATCTGAATGGCCTGAATGATGGTATTCCTTGGGATACAATTCAACAGCAGAGTACATCTTGCTGGAATGGAGTTTCCCTGCTATGCAGTGAGAATTTCCTGTGTCTTCCTTCCAGCTTGCTTCTCCTGTTTGTTTTGTGTGCCACCCTAAGTGATTCCTTTCCTCCTTAAGCATCTGCACCCTTCAGATGTTTGCAGACAGTTATCACATCATTTCTCCTTTCCCCCACCCCCATCCTGGTCTCTTAGCCAAGCTCTACATATTTAGCTCATTTAATCTTTCCTCATAAGTCAAGCCCGTAATTGACAGCTCTGACACGAAGAGTCGCATTGGTTACACATGCTGCCAACAGGATATAAATACTTTCTGTGCAGTGATTGAGAATTACAGTTAAGACTGAGACGAGCCCACCCCCACCCCACCCCCCCGACACTGTATTTTTGACAACCCCTTTCTCAACATCAGGTTGCCGCAATCCCATAAAGATGGGCTTGGTTCTCGCTCTAATGGTCAGCTACCAAGCACCCAGTATGGTTCAAAGTAGTGGTAACAGGACACTTGGGAAATTCGGTACTGAAGCCCCATGGGATTCCAGTCTGATCCAAATTCTTTCAGAGGTGGTGTTCTCTGTATTTCTCTTGCCAGATATGCAGGTGCCTCAGGCTGCTGATGGTCATTCCTCCTGGGAAAGCAGAGCTGAGCTCGGTGCAGCCCAATGTGCTTCCTGAAGTGAATGGGTCTTGCTATGCACATGCAGAATGGGGTGTTGCAACCAGTACCCCATGCGCATGTGTTTATGCATTGCCATCAGGAGGCTCACAGCACGGGTGCTGGCAGGGATCTGTTGTGCAGATACTCTTGGCACTGATGTTCACTGCTGTCTCTGCCAAGAGGAAGCTCAGGATTCTATCGATCCAATTGGCATAGCTGTGAACATGTTCGGGGTTCTTGCTTATACATGTAGGATCTGGGAAAAGGCTTTTAGTCTTAGCCAGAAAGATACTGCATTGGAGGAGGAGATAACTCTGTGCTACATATCCATGTATTGGTACATACAGACCTGTTTCCAGCTAAACATATCTGAAGGTTGCTTTAGATTACTTGTCTCCTCATGTTTGTTGCATTCTCTTGAAGAAGATAGGTGCAGCTAACAAAAGTTGAGGAACTGGTAAATGAATCGTCTGGCTTCTAATGTTATATTCTGTGAAGCTTCATATGATACAGCTTCCCCAGCGGGGCTAGTTCACAAACATTACATGTATTATTGCAAACCATGCAACATAAAGAGAGCATTTATGAAAGGGAATATCAGAGGAAACATTATAGCAGGGACCTTTATAGCCTTTCCATTATTATGGTTTAAATCTTGACATGGTCTTTATTTGCAATGACACTGGGACCAGTAAAGAAGTGTTTTTTCTCTTCCCCTCCCCTCCCCTTTCTCCCATCTCCTTTTCATTCTTTTCTTCCACATCCTGTTCTGAAGCTGTGGTGCAGAGATACAAATCGTTAAACATGCAAGTAGTCAGAGAGCCAGGTTTCAGTTTGTGTGGAATCAGCCCCTTTTGACTCAGAAGTTGGAAACCAGATGACTCACTGTGATGCATGTTTGTTGTTTTTAATAACTGTCATTTTGCAAAATATGGTCAAAGCTTCAAACCATGACTTCTGGAGTAGGGGCAATGTGTATTTATTTTTAATTTGGGAGGCCATATAAGCTGGAATGTGTTTGTAGCTGCAGTCTTAACTTAAAATCTGAGATAAAGTAAATTAAAGCATTGACAATGTGAAAGATTTTAGAGATAATTTTTTTCCTGTTACCTGAAAAAAAAATTTATTTTCTTGATCAATTACTTGAAAAGGCTCCAGGTGCCAAACATCTGGTGGGTTTGTAGGCCCCTGGTTTGTGTTTATGTTTTTTAATATATACCCAAAGGGACAGGTTTCTTAAAAAGAAAGCAGGCAGATGTTTTTCATTTGTGGAGTTTTAAAGAATAAATGCCATTCCTACTTCATCGTTCCAATTTCTAACAAAATTGTCATCTATCACCTTTCTAAGAAGCTCCATTTGCTAAGAAGCTAGCAAATGTAATATTTTAGTGGCAGAATTCTGTATCAATAAAATCCCATAGCAGTATGGAAAATATGAAAATATCTACACATTTCATTTTCTATAGATTTATTACTGCTTGTACAACCGTTTGTAAACTATAAGCTCAGTATTAAATGCATTATGATTTTTTTGTGTTTTACTTTTTAATTTGCCTCAAGAAGTGTTGTTTTAATTTGTCGAAGTTCTACAGGTTTGTTTTGCATGTCGGTTAATTTTCAGTGGAAATCTACAGCCACTCCATCGCAGACGAATGGAAGGATACCAGTATAAAATCTATATATGTGAGAACAGAATTTGACCCTATATATAAAAACTGCATGTAAGAGGCCTTATGACAGAATTCATGGTGGTCATGGATTTTCCTCCAGTTCATTTTTCAGATTTGGGTGCTTTGTAACCATTTCTATCATGATTTATATTACGGTCTTTTTCAATTGCGATTGCAAAATGAAGTGCTGTGGTATAGTCCAAGGGAGGTAGACTCCTAGCCTACCTCAGCCTGTTGCTTCTTGTTAGAGGGTGAAAAAGCAGCTACTGATTTAAAGCAGAGAGTTCAAGTTCGGGTTCTGCTTTGAGAGTGAGATGGGGCATCTCTCTAATGTTAAAAGTGCTAGAAAAAGCATATTGCCTTTACTTTGAGGAAATATGGATATATGTGCTGGCTGCTCCTGGACAGCTGTGATCCACCTCATTCATTATTCCGATCAGGAAAGAAATAGGTTTTGGTCTTTATTTTTTAAAGTGAATGTAATTGCTTGTGAAAGATAGTGAAGTGATGGCTTTGGAGGCTTAAATCATCTTCTCACAAAACTCAAACTGCAAGCTGTGACAGCAGCATTGCAGGATTCCCCACCAGCATGATATGGAAGGGACCCCACTCGTCCCCCAAGAGACAGAGGAGAATTCAGTCTCTAGCCCATTTGATGCTTGATTTCCCTCTGAAGCTGCCAAGAAGGATGCCAATTTTTCCATTTAGCTGACTATTGTATAGACCTTAAAAGGGAAGGTTTTAATGCAGTTGGCTGCGATATAGACTGTTAAAGGGAAGTTATTTATTTTAACTGGCTGCTGTATGGATTATTACAAGGGCATTCTTTTAGCTGCAGCTGCTATATTGACTAGTGAATGTGCCGGGCTGTATGGCTAGTAGCTGTCATATTGACTGTTACAGAAAAGATCTGTATTTAAGCCATAACACTGCACTGGGATCTCCCAGGCAGGATATTAATGCTAATTCATCTGCTCACCCCCTGCTGTGAGTGTTATTTGTTTAAATCTGTAGAATCCCACAGCGCATTTATATCCTCGCTAGAGTGAGCTCCGCTCCCTGTAATTATTTAACATTATATGCTGATATAAATTGTAACAGTTAAAGAATGGTAATGAGTAGCAAAAAAACACAAACTTAACCTTAGAAATGGCAGAGTCAGCTCTTAAAACAACAGCCAGCAACTTTCACTGTTCTCTGTCTTTTCCCAAGTCCATATGCACAATATTGTGCATACATTATGTGTGTGCGTGTGTGTTCATGCTCGCACTGGCAACTGTGCCAGGCAAGGCTGTAATTATGCAGAATGTACTGTGAAACTTATGCACACACTCATAATTACATACAGTGCCTACGTACGGCAAGTTTTATCTCTCTGCAGTTCAGCTTCTTGATGAGTGACTCTGATAGGTGATTTGAGCTGGGGCTACCATACTGGCAGAGGAAATGGGAGCCCCTGGATTCTTCTCGCAGGGAACCCGTGTCCGAAGGTTAAGCTGAAAGCCATCGGGTGTCACTGTTGCTCTGTGTAGGCTCAGCTGGCAGTGGATTTGTCTGGCAGTAAAAACTGGACTTTGAAAGTAGTATTTTTGGCTCTAAACATCTAAGGCATTTACACATAATTTATATATAAAGTGCATGTCCATACAGAGCCATTTATGTGTGGGTGGAGTGAGCGGAGGTAGCTCTATTGTGTGTTAGCTGAATTTTTTTGCTGTTTCTGTTGCCTATTATAGCATTCTTGTCCCAAACTGGCACGCAAGATGGCCAGCTACTGCTGAATGCTGTTGAATTCTGCTCTAGAAGTGACTGTGGTTCTGCAGTGGAGGTGACCCGATTCCTGTATATAATTCGCCGTGGGCAAATTTTTGGTTTTATGATGTGTGCAACTGTGGTGTAGAAACAACAAAATTATATTCAGTTTAGATTTTTGAAGAGCTTTGGAGCTACTGTGCTTAAAAGGTACTGTAGAAGTTTTTAAGCTGCAGTATGTGTGTCAAAGCTCATTGAAAAAACAGGTTTGTATTAAAACAGTTTATCAATAGCATAAGAAAGCTTGCACTGACTTAAAATGGAGATGACAGAGAAAAGCTGTGTAAATAGCAAAGAAAACGTATTTTAAAAAGACTTGTTTGTAGTCTCTGTCCCTTCTGATTTTAGGTAGGGAGTAAAAGCTGGCGTAAGAGGAGCTGAGCTTGTACTTGATTTGCAGAGTAGCGTGATGGTCGGTTGGGCTGCGTTGGCAGCATGGACCTGTGCCAGACTTCACCACAATTCATACTGTGTCAGTTTAATAAATGCACTACTTAAATTATGAAATTACAAAAGAAAAAAGAGAATGCACTTATTCAGACTCTTAATACATTAAAAATAAGGCATTAAAACACTGCCTTTTTTTTTCCCTTCCAGAATCAATAATGAACAGGAAGGGTTGTAGACATTAACAGTCATGGACATTCAAACTCTTATACATAAATTATCTTAGAAAAATGCACATAAGACTTGAATAATGTAAATACATTAATGCATTTAATAATTTAAACATTAAAGCGCATTCAGGAATTCGTGGCAGAAGCTGTTCTAAGATAAGGAACGGTCCTGGAAGTTGTGTGTCCCAAGATCGATGGCTGGTTTCTCCTTGAGAAAACTCTCTGGGGAAGTCAAGCTGTGCAACTGGAGTGATCGCCTGTCCTAAGAAATCCCAGGACATTAGCCAGCTCTTTTGCTTTTCACCTCCCATTCTCTCTCCCACCACATGCATGAACGCATACATAGAGAATACCTCATGGTCCAGAAAAGGCCAGTGTGCATTTTGCCATTTCTTTTTAGCATGTGTGCTGCAGTTTGTCTAGAAATCAGGTGAAACAGCTGAATGAAAGTGTCTTGGCCAATGGTAACATACCACTAAATGCTAAAGAAACTGCCTGCAAGAGGTTCCATGGTACCGTGCAGGGTAGGAAGAACTGTTCGGACAGTATCTGGACTGTGGTCTACCGGTTCTCCTGGGAAACAGGAACATGGAGTCTTAACTACGAACAGTGAAATGGGAGTCCTCTTCTAGGGCATCACGTGGACCTGTAATTTAGACTCCATCCTAGCTGTTGGGAAGACAGTGTCAGTTGGAGAGAGTGAGGCTTAGGAAAACAGTGTGCTCCCGGAATGCTCAGCTCTTGGAGCCCTGAAAATCACAAGGTTGGCTCTGGTGTGATGACAGATAAGGGGTTTTATTCTGTTCTTGCCTCTCTGCCCTTTGGATTGAAGCACCTTCAGCACTGTAGCAGCACCTAACTGGCACACCAAGGCCCCCTTCATGCAAGGCATTTTCCTGAGGATTTTGGGACGTGTCCTTTTTGCTGATGTAATTAAGTTTGAAAGGTGTTGTATCAACCCCTTGTGCTATTTCTCCTTGCTTCATAGCCTTGCTTTCTTTGCCTCTTCTGCAGCCAGGTTCTTTGGAGATCATTTGCACCCTACAGCCCCACTAACGAAGTGGTATAAGGTATCCTGCTTAGGCCTGGATACTGATGGAACTAATGATGGAACTAATAAAAAAGAGCTTAGTCTGATCCCAAAGGGAGAAGAGTTGGGTTGGTTAATTAAAGGAGGCTGGCACAGGGCACCTAGTAATTATAGGTGCAAGAAGTCTGAATTTGAAGAGGACTGTGCAGCTGGAGAAGGATAGGGAGGCACCCAGAACTCTACAGTCTGTGGGCAAGAATGCAGCAAAACCAGATCTGGAAATCAGACTCTGGCAGAATTCCTTGGTGAATTCTTATTTATTCCATTTTTTAATGAGGACCTGAATCTCTCCTTATGCATTTATGTTTTTGCATGCACATGCGTATGTACAATTCCAGTTACACCCTATGGCTGGGAGGGTGATTTTATTAAAGACCAGAAGATTGAGAGACAGATGTTTTAAGAGACACAGGCTTAGCCCTATAGTAGTTTGGAATAATTAATGCTGACTGCTGCACTGGTTGTATTATCGGTGCTGCTGGGTCTTTATCTCAAGCATCATCTCAACACCCATGAGTCTGTATCACTGTAGGGCAGAGCTTTTGAAAGCAAAGGGGCTGAGGCCACCAGGACTTGCTGGGAAATTGCTCCTAAACTCTTATGTAGGTGTGGGGTGGGGAACAATGCTACGTCATCACATCAGTGCTGTGTCTCTTTATAGTTAAGTTCCTTAAAGCAGTGTTTCTCAAACTTAGGTTATAACCCCCAAAGGGATGCAAAAGGCTTCAAAGGCAGTCACAAAGTCACTAGCCAGTAAACAGCTTTCTACTTGTAATTGCTATTAGGAGTTCTGTTCCTCGTAGTTTGAAGAGTTAGCATTTATTCCAGTAACTCTCATTTTCCTGAAGGAACTTGCTGCCATCTCAGCTGAGGAATGTGGGATGAGCCACCACAACAGACGAGTGCAAAAGGGAGTCAAGCTTGCATAAAGTTTGAGAAGCAATGCTTTAGCAAATTTTATTTTCCAGGGACAAGCTCTGCAAATGTTCCCCAAAATGGATCTATTAACTTTACCTGATGAAAGATAAATACAGTTATTTTGTCCCCAGTGGGTTTCTCAGTAGGGCCCATCTGGGGAAGGTGGGACTGTCTGTGCAAAAATGTATTGTTTATTTTAGTGCTCAGGACTAAATAATGAGGCAAGGAAACTATAGCTCTTACTCTACCCTTACGGCTGATGTGCTGTATACTGGTAGGTGGATCACACTAGAAAATGAAACACTAGTTCTAAGGGATTCCAGCTCAAAAGATGAAAAGCACCAGTTTTGTCAAACTGTAGGAGAAGATGATCCACAGAAGAAAACTACTTTGAGACTTTGACTTGTGTAGTGACTAGATGTATGTGCTCCTTGGCTGTCATAAGTGTAAAATAAAAAGATGTTAACTTGAGACACTTTTTCTTATTTTATGATGCAGTGGACTAGGGGAATGCTCATGGTCATTTTTTCCCAGTTCGGGTGATTTATAGCTTCTGATCACCTGTACAAAGCCAGAGCCGAATGCCCTCAATTTTCCCATCTCAAGCAGGCAGTTCCCCTGTATACATGGAATAAATTTTAAGCCTCCCACACCTGAAAGGGAGAAGCATCGCTGGTGGTAGAAAAGGGGTGTGTCTGTTGCATGTGGGAAGCTCCTGCAGGGGATTTTTCATAATTCAGGGCCTGTTGAGGAGAGGACTTGAGTGATGGGATGCTCTGGACGTGGCCTGCAGGGAAAACAGAGGAGTGGGTGGGGATCTCCCTAGGCTCTCATGGCTTAACGGCCACATTTAGCTGGATTTAAGAGGCGTACGCATTTATAGTAAATTCTACTGCTATATCACAGCCTGCTTTCTGCTTTTCTAGCTTTTGTCTCCATGGGGGTATTCCATGCTTTATCCCATTAGACAGCCTGAACTTTTTCCCCTACTTATAGGATTACATGGGGCAGAGATGTAAGGAGAAAGGGAATCTTGCCACTACTCCACCTCTTTATCTCTCTAACTCCATGTATATCTATCCCTCTGCTCTCTGAGGCCAAGCTTTCTGCCTTCCACAACCCTGCTCTGAAATTGCTGATTCAAGCAGGTAGCAACTTTAGGGCTCCTTGCAGAATAACTGCTTCCTGCGTGCTCCCCTGGCACTGGGATTTCCTCTCTGATTTATCATGCTCAGGTCTGCAAACGTCCCTTGACTAAACTGGGCATGGTGTGAAGGTCATTTTATATATGCCATATACATTTCTGGAGACATGGTGGGAGGGTAGGACATCTAAAGCAGCATATCCTGCTGGGAAAAGGAGGAAGAAAAGGATAGTCTGGCTCTTCTTTTCACAGCCTCTTGTGGTGGGATGAAGGTTTTGACAGCCTAATTCAGCATTTAGAGAAAGAACCAAGCAGAAAGATTCCCCCTCACCCACTCCTTGCAGCCCAGCTGTGACAAAATGACAGATAATTAACAAATCAAGACCTCCTATTAGCCTTGTCCCTGATGCATTAAAGTAGCTCCTATGTTGCATGTGTCCTTTAGCAAATGCCTGTACTTTATGGCTACAGAGTGTGGTAGGTAGATCACTTCAGAAAGGCAAAGGGTTCTCTAAGATGTCAATGCACAAGTATTTCCAGGAATGGAAGAAGCTACGCCTAAAAGAAAATGGTGGACAGTAGGTGGGAGAGCTGTACCATGACTGAATGGAAGCTCCTCTAATGGCACAGTGTGTGTGTGGAGTATCTTCTGGAATATAGAACTGAAAGGGATGTATGGAATTATTACTGAGTCCCTCTTGTTTTTACAGGAAATGACATAAGTTGAAGCAGCAATTGATAGGGCGGTTTTTTTGACTGGGACTAACCAAGCCTGTAAAAATTACATGCCAGGAAGTTTGGTTTGTGGTAGAAACAGATCTAATGTTAAGACCTTAATATTACATTGTGGGTAGTGTATGGTGCCCTTTCCTTTCTGTCCTCAAGTTGTTGAAGCTGCATGCGTAAGCCCCAGTAAGCTGCCTTCTCTTTGCTTTAGCTCCACTCGTTTGGAGAAGAATGAGGAAGAGTGTCAATATCTTTCTAGTTCAAGATGTTAAATAGACACAAGCCATTGGTTCAGCTTAACACATGTTAAAGGAGAGAGAGATATCTAATTGCATCAAAGCCACTCTTAAGTTCATGTATGTGGAGCCCATCAAGCTGAAAGCATCCAGACAGCATCTGCTGTTATCAAATCACTCTTGAGTCGAGCTAATTAAAATAGAGCTTCATTTTTCTGAACCATTGTTTGGCAGGAATTCGAAACAGGTCTAACCCAATTTCTGTGTGTTTATGAGCCTTTATTATATCAAAAGTACTTTTCTGTAAATGTACAGGGCAGTGTTAAATGAATTGATCCGCACTGTATCACTGTAGATGCACTATGGACTTCCTAATGATTTCTCTTCTAGCTTTTTCCAGATATACCCCAGAAAGCTTGCTTTGTCCCTTATCGTGTCATCTTCTTTCTCTCTTTTCCTTTCTGTCTCACTCTCAAGAAAGTAAATGTCCTTGTATTTCTTTCTTTCATATCCTCCTCCTCCACTCTATTGGGATTTTTGTATTATTAAAACATTTACACATTTGCTGCCACATGCAAATGCAGAATAATAAACCAGGACTCTTTATACTCCAGACAGGAGCAGGAGGTCTCTCGCCACTGATTCTTACCCAGTACTCATCCCTGTTGATTACAGGGGATGGAGAGGAGGGGAATCTAAACGTTGCTGTGTTGAATGTGTTTGATACAGGATTTTTGTCCTTAATTTTTTATTTTAAACATTTTACATTTCAGTGTGCAAATCCTAGGTATCACATTCCTCTCTATAATTTGCTACATACCAAGCACTAAAGTTAGAGACGTAGAAATTGCTCCCTGAAGACAGGTTGTACTCTTTGGCATCTAAAAGCTGATTCATGAATATTCTCTGTAGAAGGAGAATACCACACGTAGGGCCAGTCAGTTCTGAACATCTGAGCGTCTGCAGCTGCCCAGTGAAACAGTGAAGTCAGGAAATAACTATTTTTCTGGTACCCAGTACAATCCAAGATGTTCATAGGATATTCTTAAGTCTTAAATGTATTTCTGAGCAGTGGATTCATATTATAAAAAATGGAAGTTAAGGATTAGCATTAGGTAAAAATCCCGGCAGTGATCTGTCAAGAAATCTCCCTGGAAGAGTAGTAGAAACTTTTTCACTTTTAAAAATAGTTGGATAAAATACAAAATACAAATTCTTTCTGAAATATAAATATACTTTCTGTATAGTTCAAGGAAGTTGCTTCTTTTAACTCAGTTAATTCACCTTGGAATGGAATTTAAGTGCATTTTATTTTGCGTTTAATGCAGTCGATTCTGAATGCGTATATTAAACTTCTTTGTGTAAAGCGTAAGAGCAGCACGCGTAAATTGATACCAGAAGCAAGTGTAACATTTTGCTATAAGCAAAACCTATGGGTAAAGTTCTATTAGATGTTCCCAAATTTACGAAGTATCACTGTCTCCTGTTCTGTGGTTTTAGAGAGATGAAGAAAATTGTTACTCAGAAGTTTGGTCTTCTGTTCGTTGACAGTGACTCTCTCCTGATTCCTCTTTTAATAAATTTAAGTGAATTTAATGCTGGCAAAAAGCAGCAGAGCCACAGTATTAAGAAGGATAGAGCAGGGACATTGTACTGCTTTTTCTGTAAGTCCTGTAAATAGACCTAATCTGAGGGCCCTACTGCTAGGGACTTGACTGATCTCATGATTTATTCAGTACCTATCTTCTTTTCTGAGACCATCAAGTTGTACAGTGGGTACTTGTCTTTCCAGCAACTGTCTCATCAATATGGTCACTTTCCCAGCCAACGGACATGAGACGATGGCTTTGAGAGAAGAATTTCCGGTAGAGCACAACAATAGAGATAAATCCAGATATTCTTACATGCAAAAGTATTTCAAACAACATTTCTGCTCATGTCATGGTGAGTACAGAACGAATGTGTCAGACCTAAGAATATCTTCATAGGCTTCTCAGCATTTCCTGCGTATGCGATTGTTGCTGTAGTTGCTGCTGCGCAAAGAAGTTTGCCGTTCTAGCAAGAAACACTCTTTCTTTTCTTTGTTTTAGAACAACAACAACAAAGTCAAGCATTTGGTCTAAGGATCCAAAAACCCAGGAAATGCATCTCTAGGGCTCCTCGTCAATTTGGGACCTAATGAAATATAGAAAATACTCAATAAAAGCACCTTTATTACTTTAAATGTTTAAACGTGGAGTTTTTAGCCATCAGGTTAATGTTTTTGTATCATTTTTTGATTTGATTGTGAGCACTTTTCCAGGTATCTCTGCCACTTGAGCACTAATTGGATTTCCACAGATAAACGGTGCTAGCTGCAGCCCTTACATCACTGTGTTTTTACTTCATCATTATTTTATTTGTTTTTACTGTAAAGGTTAATAAATCTTGGTATGTTTAGAGTATGAAACAAGGCAGGCAGCCTAAGAACGACAACATGAAGGGGTGAGGTTATATATGCTGCTTTCTCAAGTCTGAGCGGTGGAAGGAGAAACAGTGTGCCCTTTGTGGTATTTCTAATGGGCTGCTGGGTATGTTAGTCAGCCAAGTAGCGATCCATAATCCTTAAGATAAAAAGCGTTGATCTCTCCACTAGTTCTCAGACAGAGCTGTAAGGCATTTGAATTGGGTTACCATTGATTTAAGGTGGGGAGAAGACTGAGTCGCATGGGTCTGCTTAAAAAGGGATATGTGGGATTTATTTAACTTTATTTAATTTTTTAAAGAAAATTGGAAGCCTTTCAGTGCAAGTGCACCCGAGTTCCCTTTGGATTCTCAAGGAAGTTAATATAGAGCTTGCCAATATTTTAGGGAGGAACTAATTGAATGGCAGATTTTAGTCAAGTTTTGGGCTGCAAATAAATTTCCGTAAGAATTTATAAAGGTGCTAGACTTTTGCTGTCTCACCTATTTGTTCAGGAAAGCGTGTCTTTTTTACCATTCTCGTGGTTTCCTGGGAAGCTGAGCCTGACTTCCTACCACAGTAGCGGTAACCCTTAGTTTCCAGCCACGAAGGCAGTGTGGAAGCTCTTTTTGGCCTAGCAGGATTGAAACTAGTGCATTTCAAACACTTACCCCCAGTTTTGGACTTTGTGGGTTAATAGAAATTGATTGAGCAGCCTGTACTTGGGCCAAAGCAGCACTAAGGACTGAATCTGCTTTCTTGTGTTACAAAGATAGAAGAATGCCTTGTAGCTCCTATGGGTCCGGTGCAGAGCCTTGGGAAAACCGCAACGTTACAGGCTCAAGCTTTCGGTTGTGCCCGTTCTCCGTAGCAACAATGGCCATTCTTACATTGGTGTTAATCTCTTGCTGTGGTGTGGAGCCAGATTTCAGAAAGATGCCTGATGCTTTCTGCAGCATTTATCAAGGAAATGGCTGCTTTCTTTTTTTTCCTGAAGTGAGTAATTGTTTATTAATTTTTCAGCACATAAAGAGTATAATTATAATAGTCCCTGACGTGTGCTGGCTATGCCAGGGTTTAAGGAAAACAAAAAACAGTAGAAGTGCCATTTTGAACCTTGTCTGATTTTGTAGGCCTTCCTGGTTTGCATCCAAATTTCTGTGTAGAAACTAGGCTTGCGTATAACTCTCTGTAGAACTAATTCTCTTGGACATTTTAACTCAGTTTAGGATGGTGGGATCTTACTCAAGTCTTTCGAGAGAGGAGTTAGTGATCAGTACACGTGATTTTTTTTGGTACATACAGTGCTGTATGGGTTGAGCGGCATCCTGAATTTGTCCTGACACCTATATGCTTTGTTTCTTTAAATAGTGAATGTAACATCCATGAAAAATGCCAAATTGACCCCAAGGGAAAATAAAGTGGACCCGTTGTTTGGTGAATATTTATGGCATGGACAGCTACAGTGGAAATGTTCCTCATGTTTGCCCTTATGTTGTGTTTCACTCCTGTTGTAGAGGAAGCATCCTTAGAGTTGACAGGGAAGCTCGGTTGCTTTTGAGGCTGCCCATGCAAGTTCCTACATATGAAGGAGAAATTCTGTGATGTGAGCTTCTTTCTGTTGTGAACTGGACAAAGACAAGGGACGCAGCTGCTTTCGAATCTATAAAATTATTCCACTTGCAGTCCCCATAGACCAGGCAGCTCTGGCCAATCAGATTTCTTGCCCCTTACTTAGTTTTTCCCTTAATGGGGCAATTAACAGCAGGAACAAAGTGCATGGTCTGCTCAGTCTTTATTATTATTTGTGTTATAAGAAATGTCTAGGAGGCCAGTTGCAGACCAGCACCAGGCACTGTGCAAATGCAGAGTAAAAGGACGATTCTTGTCCCAAAGAGCTCTAAGTAAGATACTAAATTTACATGAAGGTCTTCCAGTGTTTTAAGTCTTTCTCCTTTTGCTATTACTTCCCAACTGCTGTGGTTTGCATGATTTATTGCACAGCTGTCACAATTTCCAGCTTCTTTAATGTTTCCAACATGAAGCCTTTTGTTTGTTAGATTCTGGTGATCCAAGTAGTTTCCTCCGGTATCTCCTTATTCATTTGGTCATTCAGATCTTCCATGTAATAATGCCATTATAACCCCCTGAATTCACCCCTAATTTTTTAGGGGTTTATTGCTGTAAGGAAAACACTCAGTTTCTAATCTACATTTCCCATGGATTAAGAATTCTATTAAATGGCGTTCTTGAAATAGCAGGTTCAAGGATTTTTCCTCTCCATTTGAGTCATTTCAGTCTAAAACATCTTTATGGCATCTTCCACAGATGGGTTCTAGTTTCGATCCTTTTGCGCTAAATCTAAACCATTGTATTACTAGTATTTTCCAGTCCCTTGCCTGTGGAATTAGAAGGATCTAAGTAAGTCTGAACAATGATCCTGTTGTGGTGCATCTCTTTGATTTAGCCTTCTGGAGTTTACCATTCAATAACGATTTTAAGTACTCAGGCACAATTGTTAAATGTGACACGGCCTTCCTATCCTTACGTCATCTTCTTGCTCCCCAGCATGAGAATGAACCTCCAGCAGTCCTTGTCTGCCCTGTAGTTAAAAGAATGAAAATATAACAAATTACAGCTTCGTTGTTTTTCACATTCTGCACACGTGAAGATATTAGGGTAAAAGAGATTTCTTTCAAGAGAGGAGTGAAAAAGGTAAGAGTTGGAGGTGCTGCCATCCACTCCCCTGAAAGCTGTATCATGCATTTTTTTAGCTGTGGAGCCACGGAATGATCTTAGTTCTGCTGTAGTGAGCATCGTGGACACTGACTCATTACATTCCTTTGGAGTGATTCAGCTCAACAGCTTGACACTTGCATTAATTTTACAGCACAGAGCCTCAGTGATCCCTAAGCTTCCTTCTGTAAGAAGGGAGAAGCAAGATGTATAAATTGGGTACTGTCAGGAATAGTTATAAAAATCAGATAATCTTTAATCAGTTTTGACCTTTCACCTTCTCTCTTCTTAGGCCCTGTTGAATCGGTTTGTTAACCTTAACCATGGCATGCTGGCTTCACCCACACTTGGGAGCTAAATATCTTACCTACTTGCATGAGGCGCTGACCTTCTAGTCCATATATTATCCACAATGATCCAGTACCTTCAGCGCTGAGGTTATTGCCGTTTTTATGTAAACAGAACTTCAAATAATTTGCTGCCAGTTGGACTGCAAGCATTATTTCCCACCACACCCCCCCCCCCTGCCCCGTTCATCTTGCTGCAATACCTTCTTTGGTGGTACTGGTGATTATAGGAAGCTTGCAACTGAAGCTCAGGCAGAAGCACAAAAAGGGGATTTTTAAAGTTTATTTTTCCTCTGAAAGTGAGATTATATCTTTTCATTTCAATAAAAAGTTAAAATATTTGAACTCTAGAAAAAAGGTGCATGCTACTGATTGGTTAAAATTTATTATGTCTGCATTGTCAGTTTAACACATTTAGTTTGCTGTTCTGCTCGTATTTCTTATAAGAAGTTTTTCCAACATTTATCACTTCCCCGTAACAGTTTGTACTGTGTTAAACCTGATCTTACGAAGTCTCATTTGGAGGTGTATTTCTTTCTGAAATAAAAAAATACATAGATAGCACATTTGCTCTGTGCATAAAAATAGTTATTGTACGTTTCTTTTAAAGCATGCGTAAAAGTTTCTTGTTCTCTTTAGTTTTATGCATGTAAGTATTACTTGTGAATATTATTCCTCTTAAAAAGAGAGGAATTTTGTCAAGATGTCTACTATGTTTTAAATCGAATCAGAAAAAACTGAAGATGGCAGAGATATTTCACTTTGAAAGGTGACTACTACACAGACGAAGTTGCTACTTTTCATAAGGGCTTTTACTCCATATATCAATGTGTTTTAAGAGAGACTTGGGTCAATAATACCATGCTTTAGAATTCCCTAAATACATATTTACACAATAGACCTTAAAATATATTAGTCTATCATGTCAGCTCCTGTACACTTCTATCAGGGATGTTTTATGTCCTTAACATATGACACAATAAAACTTTATTTTATATAGCATTTTTCATACAAATTGTATCCTAGAATGCATTGTGGGGTTAAAGAAGACTTTCACAAGGTTAAAATCAAAAAAAGCTGAAGGGCGCAGGAAAATTAAGGGCTTTGCATAGGAAATATTTATTTAAATGAACAATGGGAATCTGAATGGAGAGGCCACCGAGCTAAGGGAGACTGTAAGTCTGACTGAAGCTGGAGCTGCAGCCGGGGATCCCTGGAAGCGGGAAGGTTGGGTGAGGAAAGGCTGGCTGCCTGTGAATAAAGAAGGTGGAGAGGTCGTGCCTTCATGAACAGCTGGAGGAAGCGTGAAGTGGCTCCTAGAACAAAGAAGTTGAGAATAGGGACTATGTGGAGTGAGAACAGCAGAAGAAATGAGGGGGAGCTGTGCTGAGGGGAAAGGAGGCACCTGAGAGCACGCCTCTGGCTGCCGTGGTGGGTGACAGGGCTGGGAGCAGGACAGCAGCCTGTGCCCAAGGGTTTTCGCTTCCGATTTCTGCTCCCTCCGGTGCCCGCAGGGAGTGGCAGGGTCCAGGCCCCTCCTGGGACGGAGTAGGCACAACAAGATGACACGAAGACAGCTCAGCTGGGATTTTTTTCTGGCTTTTATCAAATTTTTTTTTTTTTTTTTGGGTCACCCTATTAATGTAAATTAAGTAAGGCTTTTTTGTATGTGATAATTATAGATAAATGTATTTAAAGTAGATCTGGATTTTGTAGTCCTCAGGAAAAAGAGGAAGAGTAATTTTTCCCCCCGTCCCTGTCATGTGTTCATTTTAATGAGCAATTTTAAAAAATTGAAAATAAAAGAGGAAAATGAATAGGTGTTGAACCAGCCTGTGATATGTAAATGCCAACTAGTAATTACCTAAAACCTCAATTTTCTTTCTGTTTCATCTTGCAAAACATTTCATTTCCACTGAGTGAAAACACTTAATTTGGGCTTCGCCGGCGGGTGAAGCCTGCCCCTCAGCGCGGGGCC
>VYZM01020503.1:134985-191903 GCA_013398915.1 Dromas ardeola
CTCTCCGCGCTAGGGGGCGCGCTGGCTCCGCGCCGCCGCCCGGGTGAGGCCCCCTCCCGGCCCCGCTGCTTCTCCTCGGAGCGCCGAACCCAAACGCACCTGCCCCCAGCCCGCTCCCCTCTGCCTTCAGGACCCTTGTTCTTCCAAGTGTTCGTGACAACTGGGCAATAAATACACGGCTGGAATTTGTTTTCTTACCTTTGGACTGGCTGCTGTGATTTTGATGATTTTGAGTTAGATTTCATTCACAAAACTGTCCGCTGTCCAAGTTTCTGGGCACCTGGGATTTTTCCTTTTTAGCTTGTATTACCCTTTTTTTTGTTATTATTCTGTGCCCTTTTCGTCCTGGGTTCTTAATCTCAGATATGATTTGAAGCTTGTTTCTTCCTTGCCTTTGTTCTTTTCTAATTTTCTGACGCCTGTGAATCTTGCTTTAAATTGTATTTTTGTTTTCTTTGCTGTGTTTTACATGAGGGTTTTTTTGTTGTTGGTATTGCATTTTTAAACTTTTCTCAATACGACTTTGAGATCTGCCAAACTTTGTACGTTTCTAGGTTCTCTCACAACAGAAATAATTCCTGGGGTTCTGTATGGTTTCCTAAAAATTTCAATGAAATCACAGGACCTTTAAAGTGTTTCCTCTCTCCTTACGAACCTGCAGATAATTTTTGTAGAAATAACAAGCAGCTTCTGTGAAATACGAATTTCACAGGAATTCTGGGGCTCAGAATACTGAATTGGGAAAAGGTTTGTCCTGGGAGAAGGAAGCTTGTGTGAGAGAACATTGCGTGTGCAGTGTCCCAGGACCCTGATGCTGAGAGCCCTGCCTGGAATCTCAAGGAACGGTGCCTCTTTAGTGAGATATATGGCTTCATAATTAGCCCCTTGCATTTTTTCATGAGTGCTAGCATCAGCGTTCTATGATGTGTTTCCCTGATTAACAGCTGCTTTGCAACTATTTCCGTGTGCCACCGATAACGGTATTTGTCAAGTTGGTCCTGGCAGAGCACTGAATTCTTACTAAAATGCAGCATTTCTGTTTGAAGGGGTTTTCTTGTTCATTGCGGTGCCAGGCTTTTAAGTCAGCCCTTGTTAAAACGTAAGTTGGCTTTAGCCTGATGCTTGTTAACAGGATTCTGGGTATCTCCTTTAGAGTAGGAGTGCAGAAACCTTTCACAGACAATTTAATCTTCTGAGCCTTGCAAACATACAGCCGTACACTGAGGGGGTGTTGCTGTAGGCTAATATATTGATCAGTTCCATTTGCCCTATAGCTGTGGCCTTCTGCTCTGGCTGAAATAGGTTGAGTGTTTGTTGATACTACCATATTATTATTTTTTAATACACTGGAAAAAAATTAATTCCAACTTCTTTTACATACGTCATGTATATTGCCAGTGTTGATTGCTTCCGCACATGTAATGTAAACTGTCTGTGCATAGTTCATGGCCTGTGCCGCCTCTGCTTAATGAAAAGAAGTGTTGCATTTAAACAGATACAGATCCACTCAGAAAGACAAAATACCATCCCTTGCAACGTATAATTCAGACCCAACCTTTACATCACAGGTCATCTCAAAGTCTCAGTCTATCAACAAATGCTGTTTAGCAATAACCTACAGAGGGTTCCCAGTATTAGGAAATCTGTTAGAGCTCTTACGGGCTGCGCTTCTGGTGGCTTTTGATTCTCTTTTCCATGTGAAACTCTTGTCACCGAATTCTGTGGAACTTTTATTAAGGAAGATGATTTCCTTTTACATTTTTGTTAATTGATTTGGTTTGGTGTTTGGGTTTTTTTAGATGGTAGAAAGCGGTCATTTGCCACAGTATTTTAAATTGTCATGCTTTATTTTTCTAATGCTAGTTAACTGATAAAGTAGCTTAGATTGCTTCGTTGGAAACCCCGCAGCTTTGAGCATAATAAGAAATAAGCCTGGCTTTACCTTCCCCATTAATGCAAAAGGGGGGGAAATTAGGAATGAGGGACCTTGGCTATAACGTCAAAGTGCTGTGCTTTGGCCCAGAATTTCGCCAGCCTGCTGCACTCCCACAACATCTGCAATAAAGTCCTGTCTCCGTTTTATATCTTTGACATTGAAGCAGAATATTTGGCCTGAATTTATGTAATTTGGCCAGACTCAAATATAATCCATGAATTGTTACGTTTATCTTCTAATTAGAAAATCAAACCATAGGACAAGACCTGCTGCAGGATTCCACCCACCACCACCCAGTCAGAAATATGTCTTTGTGTATCGTATCACTGCAGGAGACATGGTGGTGGGATAGCAAGTTTATGGAATCAACTTGCTTTTAAAAGCGAAATAAACTGTCTTTCATGAAGAGATATACATACCTGATCCCCTAGATAAAACTAGTTTGCTGGCCAGTGAGTGCCGGCAATCTAAAAATCAGAGTAGTGATACAATGCACATTATTTGGCAGTGTCCTAATACTATAAAAATTTGGATAAGTGTTACAAATGGTACAGAAATAGTATGGAACGATGTCACCAGCTGAGTCAGAGTGCTATTTGCTGCATGATTTTTTTGGCTATACACAGGACTGCGAAGTCTTCTCATCTTCCTCCTCCTTTTTGTGTTGTTTAAATTATGGACTGCAGTTGCCCTTGTTTGTGCAAAGAGAATGATCCATAGAAGGTAGGAAAGTTCTTGTGTGTGTTTGTTGAAAATATTGGCATTTTGACATGGCCAAAATTGCTACATCAGTTGCTCATGTATACAAGATTAATTATAAAAATGAAGGTGTTTCAGCTGAGCCTATAGGAGGAATGTTCAGAGGTAAATGCAAACAGAAATATGGGAAACATGGGATTACTGGGGGAAGGAATACATGTCCAGGATTCTTTTTTATGAAGCTTGTTGTTGCTTGTAATTTTATTTTGTTTTAAGATTAAAAACGTTGTTAATAATGGAGGAAGTGATGCAGGGGAGAGATAAAATAGAAGTTTATTTTGGAGTGAAATTTACTACTGAAATGTTTACATTTTTACAGGGCCAAAATAAGTTTTAGTAAAGGGTTAGAATCAATAAAATGTTCACATGGTTGTGAGTGAAATCGCACAATGAAAAATACCGCGTATTTCTCGCAGGGTTTTTAATGCTTAAAACCTGATAATTAAATATGAGAGCTTGCAGAATTTCAGGTCTGAGGCCGTTTGTGTCTGTAGCTTACTAAAAGTGGGAGGGAGTGTTGAGGAGTTTCCGAAGAAACAAACAAGTAATTATTGTTAGAAGGAAAGTGGTTTTGATATGTTCACATGTCTGTTGGTCTGCTCATTTGGGCATCTTTCTTATTCAGCATATTATCTTAAGGTTATTAGTTTGGGCGCTTTATATTTCTGCATCTGGCATAGCAATATCAGTGCAGTTTAAATCTGTGATTTGCCTGTCACCTGCATTTCAGCTGGAGACAGATCAAGTGCACATAAATGAAACCGAAGTGTACTTTATGTGGGGTATTTTGCTATAGTATTTTATGGTTCAAAATCACTGAATGTAAAGTTAAGGAAAAAAAGTGGAGGAAAATAAGAAAAGGAAAAGAATTAAAAATACTCCCTTCGTTTTATCTTCCCAACTTTGAAGTGTGCTGGGACTTTGTCAAATTCCCGTTAAAATAAATATGTCAATTTCATCTCTCTTCCAAATTCATTTATCATGCTTTTTTAAAAGGTGTTTTCTGCTTTACCTGATGTTTAAATTGGATTCGCTCGTTTATGCTGTTCTTTGCTGTATCCCCCATGTTTTTCTTAAATGAATTAGTAATGACAGCGTACTCCATCATACCCTCTCTACAGCCACTTTAAGGGAAGCCTGGTGATCTAAACCTTTTAACCTATTAAAGATGATTTTCCCCAATTGAATCAGACCCACCACAGGTGTAATAACTAATCATTTAAACTACACCTGCTATTATGTATTTTTAAGCCATTATGCGTGTTGGATAGATGATAATTCATGTTTATTGCATTGTCCAATGGATCCGTTTTGCCTACACTAGCCTGATTAATGTATTTAAAGAAATAAGAGATGCAATTTAAAAGAAAAAAAACATTGATGGAATGCACTGAGGAGTACATTGAAAGTGCCATTAAACCCATCAGAACTTTGCTCTCTGACCAGAAATGCATATTCGAAGGGTTTGATTCAAACACAAAGTGAAACTTAGTGATTTCAGTAGTGATGCTGGTTTTTTCACTTCTTTTTCTGCTGTGAAAAGTTTTGAAAACCTTTTCAGAATTGAATTCCAGAAACTGTATTTTAAGATAAACTCTTCAAGACCTACCTAACATAGGTCTAGCATATACCACCATTTTAGGAGAAGGTTTATGCTACTGTTTGGGGAGAAAAACCTCTGCCATGCATATGCATGGTTATTTCTAGCTCTAAAGGAAGGAAGGAATCTCTTCCACTCGTTCACATGGATGTGTCCATCTCCTAAGTGCTGTTAACTTCAGGCACATTATTGCCCCTGATGAGAACAGATGTCTTTGTATAAAAGTAAAGTGAATCACTAGTGCAGCAAGATGTAATAATGTGTGTGATAGTATAGGAGAGTATGTGGAAAGTTGACCTACCATATGAAGAAAAAAATCAAATACCTTTCATTGGCACTAAATGGAAATGTAAAAAACCAGTGCCATTGCTGTTGATGCCATCGAGTATTATCCCATACTTTACCCTTTGTATGAATAAGTGATTTGTTTTAAGTGCTCTGTCACCTTAAAGAAGCATGTAGAAGTCAGTCTTTAGACAAAAGTAATCTGTGATTTCTGCCGGTGCGGAACATAAATTTAACTACTCACCTACCCATTTATGTAATTAAAAGTGACTTCTTGCATATTTTTGTTACATGATCCAAAACATGTGAAGGTGCTTCTTTTCCAGTGTGACAAGCTGAGGTTTATTTATGGCTTTCAGTAAATTAGAATGATGTCAGAAAAGGCCTTAAACTCTTAGAATTTGCAGGGAGCTTCAAGTCAGATAGACAGGAAGCATTCTCACTAGTAAGCCTACTGTTACAGATCACATGCATTGTGATCAAGGTTGCCCTCTACTATAGGAGTCAACCTAGGTAAGAAGATCACAATATAAATGACAGAAACCCCTAAGAATCTTAATGGAGTTTGTTTGTACAGGTTGAGCTGCTCCCAGAGTAATCCAGCAAGAAGCTTTCAGGTTGAAATACCATAGTTGTGCTGTCTGATTAGGGTTAAGCCACAAACTCTGATGCTCGTTGAACTGTTTCTGAAAGTTGGATCGGCGTCAGCTCCAGAACATCTCCATGTGTTGGATGCAATGCCTTACTTTGCAGCACAGAATGCATAATGTAATATAGGAATTTGACCATTCCTAACTTGGATCTTTTCTCTCTTCTGTTTCTCCAATTCTTCTACCCTCATCAGATTGTGACAGCAGTGAAGTTTTTACAGAATCCACGAGTTCGCCAAAGTCCTCTTGCAACCAAAAGAGCATTTCTGAAGAAGAAAGGTATGGACTCTTAAGTTTGTGGTCTCAGTGATAATGAAGGAGCCTAAATTAACATGAAGCCAAAATGTATTGCTGTGGAAAATTAGATGCTAAGGATAAAGCAAGTAGTCTGTCTCAAGAAAAAGATTTAAAATTTGTAAGAAATATCAGTCTCTCTTCTTCCAAACTGACTAGATCAATATTGGCACCAGATGTGGAATTGTAGAATACAGAAGACACATTGGAAGTTTTTGGGTTAACTTTTAACAGATCTTTTCTGCAATGAGTACAGTTTAGAGTTGTGGACTAGTTGGTCAGTTCTAACCTTAGTGATACTGGCTTTAGAATGACCAACTTCTAGGTGAAAAGGTTGAATGTTTCCGAAGAGAGCCAGAGAGAGGCATGAAGGGCAAAGGACTTGGTGAAAGTAAACAAGGTCAGGTTAAGGTCAAGCTTGGGGTCAACCTGACTTTCAGGCTGAAATGGTAAACTACTGACTGAGTTTAGCCCTTTTCTATAGCGGGGATAGAACAGATCCTGACAAATCCTATATCGTCTTAGAGAGATGGAACATACTTTGGCCATTGCCTACTGAGAATTTATTTTACTTTATGACTCACTGCGGAACTATCTTTCGTTATTTTTTTTTTCTTTCTAAAGTTTTTAGTCCGCAACTTACGGTGCATTTCAGGTGAAGTTCACTCCATATTATGCTACCCTCCTGGGACCATATTGCTTAGTTCCATACCGCAAGATGTAAATAATAAGGACAGTTTTACCTTGGAGTTAATTACGTGCACTATTGTGCACTTTAAGCAGTTGGAATGATACCGAAAATACAAACTCCAAACTTCAAAGGGGAGTCACCCACTTGTACATTGAAGTCATAAGTACTTCAGGGTACATGAAATTCTGTAACTAAAGATCTTGAGTATTGAAAGGTAGGAACGCCTATGAAATATATATTATTCTGCTTAGGGTTATGAACTCTTTATTCAGACGCCTGAGACCTGATGTCATGAGATGGTGCGTAAGTATATGCACCACTTTCCTCATCTTGAATAGCAAAGGACCTAGAAGGGAATGGCAGTCTTGTGTTTTAGCAATGATGTCATGACAAGTAGTTCATGGATCATTTTGAGTGTGATCCTCTCACTGCTTGTCCTAGTGCCAGTTAGAGAACATTCCAATCACATAGGTATGCTGCTTGCCCTGCTTTGCCATCAGGATGGCATTAAAATTTGGAGCCTGTTGGCCGCTGTGCTCCATGAGTTTTTCCTTGAAATATGTGGACCTATGGGGAGTAATTAATCATAAAAGCTTGGGGATTTCAACTCTATCATCGAAGCAATGAAGCAAGGGAAAGCTGAGCCTAAAAGCTGTGCTGATTACCCGGGGTAACCTGATACAAAATCTATTGTTGCCGAGAGATCCTTAGCCCCCAGTATATCGTGCAATATTATAACTGTCTGATCTTCTTCTGTGCTGACAATGACCAGTTATTCCTCATTTTCTCTCTCAACACAGCTGGGTTAGAATTTCATTTGCAGAAGGTATTTAGAGCAATTTAGAGACAAATGTCTCTGGTGTTTGCTCTGCACTTCCCCACCGCAGGCTTCGCTGAACAGTTTTTAGTATCAGGAGCTCCATCTAATCTGTTTAATTTTAATAAATCCCTGACTGGGAGAAGAGGAAGGGTGGGGAGATGGAGGCACAGAGAAACTGTGGCCTGACTAATACTTCTTATGAATTACTTGGCTAATAATTACTAAAGAGCAGAAACGGTTTGGTAGAGCTGTTTGTTTGTTCCTGTTTGTTAATTAGCCCTCCTTCCCTTTGTGCTAATTGTTTGTTTGAAAACTTAACAGTAGGAGATAGGAAGGAGCAGGGTCCAGTAATGCCTGTACCCAGCAGTCACTGGAAATACGTCCATATGGAATCTGACCACTGAGTTTTCAACATGACCTCTGTTCATGACCTCAAGAGCAGAAGGTACCTACTGTCATGGTACCTATGTACTCTAGCAGATGGAGGCAATTATTCTTGAAACGTAGATGGCGTGGCTAGTTTAGTCCTGAGTAAATGACGGATTACACGGTTTGGTAGGCTATTCCCCCCATTCTCTGATATACAGTCATTGTCATCCCAATGATAATGTTTATTCCCAGTTTACAGATAGTTAGACTGTCTGGTAGAGAAGTCCTCACTGCCATTCAAAAAAACATTTTCTATAGAGAAACCATTTCAGTTACAAGAGTCTCTTAAAATTATCTTTGTAGGAAATAATGCAGAGATGCCCTTGTATTTTTTTCACAGTTACTCTGATCCATGTTTCTTCAAGCAGAAATTGCAGTAGATCTTTTTATGGACCCCAGAAGAATTTGAGGGGAGGGGTATTTTCATATCTATAGATAGTTGTATGCCATGTATGAACTTGTCTTTTGAAGTTACTTTCCTGGAACCATGCAGGAGAGGTCTATAACTGGATCGCCTCATGTCTGTGAATGCGAAGGGAAAAGACCAGGTGCCCTACCCCTGCAGGAGCCTTCCACCAGCCCAGCTACAGCCTAGGTAGGCTACAGGGACAGGACTGGAGCATTAGCTGTGGGTGAGCTTCAGGTCCAGCAGTCCTGACTTTGCCTAAGAAATTTCACTTCTGAGACTTGCAGAGATGGTTCTGCCTTGAATTATAATTTTTTCTTCTTTTTTGTAAGTGTCTCCTTCCTAAAAAAGGGCAATCAAATTTTATTTCCTTTTAATATTATTTAATACTTAATATAGGAACTGGATTTTGTTTAACACGTTTCAGTGCAGTGAGAAACGAAATTTTCTGCAGGATCATCGGCTGGACTGGGGTTGGTTTCTTGTGAAACAGGAGTTGCAGAGGTTGCAAGTAGGCTTTCCTCGTTACTTGCAGGTCAGGGGTTTGCTGAACTGCTCTCTTCTGAACATGGGATGATAGCGTTGATGACAGTTGGGAGAGCGAGGGTGTCCTGGATTTGTAAAAGGTCTTTCAAAAGTTGGATGAGATTTCTCTGTTGTCTTAAGCACTTTTAAACTCCCAAATACAGAGGCATTAATGAGAAACATGAAGTTATTAGAATCATTTATCATTTTCTTTGAAGCTTACACTGGCATTTTGTGTAATTTATGACATTTCCTCCTTTTTATCATGAACTTCTTCAGATGAAGGGAAAAACAGCTGTTTCCCCTCAGAGTATCTGAAAGAAAAGAAAGGAAAAAAAGATGCTGTTTGTTTTTTGTCCAACTCGCTGATTCTGCTGATGACATGCCACAGAATCAGCGGCGCCTTGGGAGTAATTAGACAGCATGTGGGGTTTAAACCCTTGTGGAAATGCGTCTGTCATCTAACTGTTGTGCCTCAGATGTCCTGTACTGCTCAGTTACCCATCCGGTAACTCATGTGGCTTGTTAATTTTGTGTACTCTGAATCTGCAACTTCTGGCAAGATAGAGAAAGGGGGTGGAAGTGCGCTATACATGTGGAGCTTTATTTTTCAGGGTGCTAGTCTTTTGGGGCAGAGAAGGGAAAAAACTGCCAGTTTACAGACTTAGTGTGTAATTGTGATGAACTTTTTTCTTAGTTGCTTGTTCTCTTCATCTGTAAAACGAGTACAGTAATGCCTTCCCAGAGTGGGATCATGGGAACAGACAAAAGCATCTGAGCTCAGAAATTACAGTGGTGGGAGAACAGAAGTGCATTAGGGCAGGTAAATGTATAACTGTTGAGTTATATTGGGAAAATATCCATCCAGAAGGTTGGACAGCCTTCAGAAGATACGCTGCCTGGATTGGTCTTTTGTATAGGTATGTAACGTAATGTGCTATATGCTTCCAAAAGCAGTTGCACTGTTGCTTGGTGAGATGAGTTGGAAGTTGTTGGAAGCATTGCCCTTTTACATGTTGTATCCACTAATCCGTTTCATTACTTTGGCTGGTAGGAGGTGAGTTACTACACGAGGTTTTCCTGTAGGTCTTGCATTTTTTTGCAGTGCATCAGGGTTCCAGAAAATTTTGCAGCTATCAAGATGCCAGGCGATGGTGATTTCTGAAGAGATTAATAAATTATTTAATTGCCCCTTCCCAATCAGAGCTTGATTCCCTGGAAACAAATGCTGTCAGCCCCAGAATCGCCAGTAGAAAACTGACTTAATTTTCTTCCCATTTGTGTAGTCAGCATTCTTGGAAGTTGAACCCCTGTCTTTTCTCCTTTGCCAAAGAAACCCAAGTGGATTACCTTAAGGACCTGAGAGAAGGGGGCACAGCCCACTGCTGGAGGGCTTTAAAGAAAGTAAATTCTTCAGCAGATTTCAATTTAACCCTCTTTTATTACTTTTCTTTTTTTATAATTTAAGTCCATTTCATGAGGCAGTTTGCATGTCCTTGAATGGAATCTCGTTACCATGAAAGCTTTTTTAGCATTGATTTCATAACAGTCTTAATTTAATAGCGCCGTCATTACTGAGAAGCCCTGAGAGTGAGGCCCGAGCTTTCCAGGTCACTGACCTTTTAATTACAAACCTTGTTCTGATGGCCAGGTTATCGACTGGACAGCTCCCAACTCCTGCCCCCAGCATGAAGATGAAAATAACTGCCTTTCCTCCCCCACTTCCAGAAAAGGGAGGAAAAGAAAAGTAACCTCTTGTGTTTCCGAAATTAATTTTCTCCTTCAGCTTTACTTTGTAATTAATTCTTTAACATGTCTCAGTGAAGCTCGAACAGTTTTTACAAAGCTTTTTTTCTTTGAGAAGAAAATACAATGCAAGCCAATAGAGTCCAGTGACAAGTCATACAAAAAAAATATAGTTAGTAACCTGTGCTGTCAGAGTACCGATTTGGGCCAAACTGTTGTGGTCCTCCAAACCTTATGCTTTTCTACAAATGACCATGTTTGATACAAGAATGTGTGATTAGGCCGTAAGTGTCGACTATTCAAGGAATGCTAGATGACTTGCTCTTCTCTTTATACTTGCTGACAGGATGTGGATTTAAGAGATGGTGAAGAGAAGGAGTGAAGACTTAACTTCACTGCACAACTGATTGTGTGAGCGAGCACTTGTCCTGTTTTGTACTTGCAGATTGGCTAGCTTGTTCTCTAGCTGTCTAGTAAGTGTTTTGTGCCAATGCCTGCACAGACCTCATCACTTGCACTTGCAAAGCTACGCTGAGACCTGGAATTCAGATACTGATAACAAAAATTTATTGCAAGAATATATTTGCAAGAATTAAGCATCTAGAATAGATTACTTTAACACACAGTGAGAGAAAGTTCACTAGCATAGGTAGAACCAGGGAGGGTGTGCTCTCTGATTATTACGAAGTTTGCAACAGGTGTTCAAGTAGCATAAAGTAAGTCTAACAGCTTGTGTAGACTTACAGAAATGACTGTACAGGTTAAAAGGAAGTCAGTGCATTCTACATTTTCATTATGCTTTTTGTCTGAGGTTCTTAGAGCACATTGTACCCATTAACCATTGAAACTTTGCAGCTATTTGCATGCAGCATGTTTGATGGTGTGTATAGGGTTATCTAGATCTTACTGTGCTTTCCACTAAAAAGCACCCACCTCTGAGGTAGAGGACAGCAGTTGCTTAACATCACCACGTGGTTTTTAGGAGAGAGAAATGAAGAATACTTTATCTAAGTGATCTTGCAGAGCGAGCTTTAGGGATAGAGAATGTAATTACTGAGTAAAAAATGTACTAAGATTCTTGAAAAGCACTATGGGATATTTAATTACTAAAGATGCTTAGACCTCTGTTTATGACTTTGAAAGACAGCTAACGTGCCTTATAATATTTTGCTTAGGTTAAACAAAAATACGTCCTACACCTGTTCACGCAACCAGTTTGTTCTTTATGTGCCTCCCACCCAAGCTTGGGGTCAATACAACCCTGCATAAATGGAGAAATCTGGTTGTCTCTCAAGGAACTTATTAGGGATCTGAAAAATGAAGAGTGAGAGAATGAATGTTTTCATTGCTAACAAACTCACAGCAGTTCCTATCTGAATCAGCATTATCGGTAATCACATCCGGTTTTGGCACTCTGCTGTGTTTGCCCAGTGCTGATAATGTTCAGCATACAGGGAAGATTTCGACTGCTGGAGTCTCATAATCCAGAAGAATAGATGTGCTCATGATCCAGAAGTTAGTTCTACAGTTCTGTATTTTGTATTAGTTGCCTTCTTTTTTTCTTCCTGAAAATGATTGAGAATCTCTATCCATCTGCTGCAAAGGAGATGTCTTCCCGTCCTGCCAGTCTTCCGTCTGCGTATCTGTCACTTGCTGTTCAGTACCAGCCTATTCATCATGCTGACTCTTTTCCCCCATCAATTTTAGCACTGTTTTTTGATATCTGAACTTGTCATGAACTTTATGGATTTTCTTGGCTTCTTTGGCAAGAAGAGACCTGCAGCAGTAGTCCTAACAAAATATGATAAACTGGTCACCCTTAGGACATCCTAGGGAATCAGGTATGGCTATACTTTGGAGTTGTCAGGGGTTTTGGAAGAAAATCTTCATAGTTGGTAGAATGCCTTCGCTATTATTCCTCAAGATTTGGAAGGAAGTTTGGGAAAAGTAATCTATTTAGTCCCTATCCACATGGAGAAATCAGTTCATATCTCATCTCTGACCCTTGTCCCAGTCACTAGGGATTCATGAGAGGGCAGAAAAACACCGGCCATCAGTTTAGGCATAACTAGCCATGTGATGCAGTGTACAAAGGAATGCAATCCTTTCTTTTTCCTGCCTTTTAATGTTTATAATAGCTATATGATTAAGAAAAGTGTGTGTGTTTGATAGAAACTATAGTTACTTACAAGTGAGTTTGTTATTTTCGAAGAACATTGTACTCAGTGTACATTTCATTATTTTATAACAATTGTTTTTTGTAGCTCAATGGTATCTAGAAACTAGGTTGAACAATACATTTCTATCCCATGGAAATGCTGAGATTTGGAAATTTGTTTTTATATTAAATAGGGATTAACATTAAAAATTGCAGGCTTTTTTTTAAAAATGAAATATTTTAGACCTGTCAGATCACTCTATATTGATTACACTGGAGTCTTTAATATTGTAACTGATAATAAAATAGATTGATAGAATAATATAATATGTACCATATTGTTACAGTAAAAATACTTGGAAAAATGGCTTTTGGATTGTTATGAAATAATTACTTTTCTCCAGACCATTTTGGGGTTTTTTGAAGAAACACTTTATGAAAAAATTATATCCTGGAAGTTTGTTGATGAGCTCTACTTGGAACTAAAGAATTCTTTCACAGAAGTGCTTTTCAGTAGCAGGAAAATACATCATCATTGTTAGTGGATAGCTCCAAGAAGGTTGTCATCTTGCACTGTTTTGTACTGGCACGTTTGGCTTGTAAACTGTAGACTGCTGGCCCTGAACTCAGTATGTTGCTGAACATGAGGGAAAAAGTCCTACTTGGGCCTGTTTAAAGGAAGCAGAAGAAAAAGTCATGGATAACTTAAGGCCTACTAATCCTCACAGTGCATTGTTTTAAGCAAGATTATTTTCAAGGGCTTTGATACAAGGTACACTATTTAATGTTAAAACCATGAAAATCTCAGTGACTTTCTCTTTGGTTTCCTTGTGAAGTGTTGAGAGGGTCCATCGCAAGAGGCACCCTTTTGATGTTTCATGATGTCGTGAAGAAGACATTGAGGAAGCGAACCTCAAATTTTACATCATCTAAATGCCTATATATGTGTTCTATAACAAAGGATACAAGTCACATTAGTGACAATATCCTTCCTCTCTCACTTCAGGCACAACCTACAGTGATCTCAAACCGTTTAGACCTATACTCCACAGAACAAGAGAGGTGATTCATTTAGAGTATATGGGGTGAACAGTCTGCAACATCTCCTATTTCTGTTAGGCCACAGAAATTCCTCACGATTTCAGTGAAGAGTCCAGAATCATCTTTGCCATGTTTTTGTAGCTTGAAAATTATTGATAAATTGGAACGGATCGGTTTGGTGCCCAGGAAGTTATGCATGCTACAAAATATTGGTTGTAAGCTTAATTTTAACAAATAATTGGAATGTCATGGGTTTAATGATGTCTCTCCACTTGGCTATCTGACAGTAACTACGTAATGTAAAAGAGCCGTTAAAAATGGCTTTGCAAAATTAACTCCTATTGCTCACTGAGTGTGTTTTGAGTCATATCTGCCTTGTTTACCGTCAAAATAATATTTCCATTCCTGGTAGTATTGAAAAAACAATATGACTACAGCAGAGTGCGTTGAAGTCTATTCTAGAATGCAATGCTAAAATAGTCAGTTATATTCTGAGTCCTGAAATTGTTGGCCTTAGTGATGGGCGAAAAAGACGCAGACCCTAAGTCTGACTTTTAAACTTAGTAGTTCACTTACCACGTTTTCAAGTGAAAGTAAATGCAGAGTGCCAAAAGAAAGTCACTTCTGTAGTTACAATCTAAGAGCAGGCATTGGAGATCTGAGATATGGCTGCGTGCTTGGCTTTGTGCGAGTTACATGTTCTCAGTTTGCCCATCTGTAAAATGGGGTTAATTAGCACTTTTGCATTATTGACTTAGTAAGATCTGTGTTAGCTATGTTTATAAACTGCTTTGATATGCTTGTTTCGGAGCTCTTGGTGCTGCAGCATGTGATTTTTGATGTTGCATGCTGCAGTAAAAGCCACATTTGCAGAGAGGTTGAGAATTTACTTCCGTCAGCTGTGTATGGGAGGGGAGAGCTGCAAACTTTAGAATGTCAGAATGTCAAGGCCCAGGCAGATTGCGTGCAATCCTAATCCAGCCCTGCAGCTTTGACCTTTGAAGCAAGCTTCACCTCGAGACAGTTGAAGAAATCTATGTACGTTTGTATAAAAATATTTTTGTGATAGAAGGAATTTGCTCTTCATGGTCATTCAGCCCAGGGTTTGCCCACAGTCTTCCTGGAGCAAGTAAAGGAATTCAGTTCCTGATCTGCTCTGTGAATGAACCTGGTATGCTAAGTCTAAAGAGACAGCCTTCTCTCTTGGGGCTAAAACAAGGAGTGTAATTAGGATAATCTGTGTTGTTCTTCTGCTGAAATCCATCTCAGACCTAATGATACTTTCCTGCTAGGAAAGATAAAATAAGTTCCTGGATGAGATAATTCTCTAGGTTCTCTTAGACAACATTTCTGCTCTGTTTAAAATTACATCTTGGGTGCCCATGAATCCTACTGTTTGCTTTCCTGCTCCACACTGTTCCCTCTTAATTTTAATGTGGAGTGCAATCATTCTTTCCTTAGCCAAAAGGGGAATTTAATTTTTGGTTCATTCTTTGTATTCTTTCTGATGGAACCTAGTCCAGGCGAGACTCCACTCCCCTAGGAGGAGAGCAGAGAATTCATTCTCAATGAAATCTTAGGCTTTCTGAAGTAAAAGCTGTTGACTTTGTCATACTGTGCAAATGTGCATTGCTTTTAGCAAGACAATAAAGGGTAAATGGGGTGATCTCTGCTCCTGCGGAGAGGTCGGGTGGTTACATTACACAATCTTCTAGAGCATCTTGCAGCAAATACATGGGTTATATTAAAAGTTGCAATCATATCATTTTTTAGAAGTAAATTGCTGACCTTATGCAGTGGAATCAGCTTTATTGAATTTCGCCAAAAATGCGTTTATAATCCCCCCCGCCCCCGCATACACATGATATTCATGTCCTTGCTGCCCATGTGGAAATGTCCCTTTTTATGGTGATAAAATTAAATTTGTCTTTGTCTCTGCCTTGCCTCACCTTTTAAGATTCCATCCTTAAGAGACACCAGTGGATATCCGTACCAGAGAATGAAGATGGGCAATATCCCTGCATGGATGGATGGCTGATTGTGAGCCAACTGCCACGGAACAAATAAATAAGCTTTTCACATTTAGAGGACAAATAAAGCTGAGGACAGGTGTAGTATGGGTATTTTTCTAGGAGTGTTGTGGCCTGAGCATAGCGAAGAATTTATTTTGACCTGGAACTACTTACGCTTTGCTTCTGGATTTTTTTTAATTGCCACGCAATACAAAATGTAAAATCCACAAATAGTTATTGTGCTACTCGTGTACAGCTGTGTTATGTGTCCTCCTTCAATAATACTACCCGTAAAATCCTCTAGTCTTTGGCCACCTGCAGCCCCCTTCCTGAATTCACTTGAGAGAAAAAAAAAGTGTTTTGCGGCATGCTTAATAGTTTAGCAAACATATATCCCGTATCTCTATACCACTTTGCATATTCAAAGTACTCTACAGATACTAACTGACGAAGCTTGTGACAGCTTTTGTGGAGTGGCAAGATTATCAGAATAATTTAATGTACTCCTGATAACATTTTCTCTTCTTCGTTAGACCTTTACATTCTCCAGACAGTTTGCAAATTCCGAATTTCAGTGGGAAACAGAAGAAACACCATCCCCATTTTAGATGGGGAAGCTGAGTCAGATGTATTAAGAACAGTTAGATCTGAGATAATTCTGACTCCCAGTCATATATATATATATATTTAAAAATATACTGTGCCATACTGTTAGTGTGATGTACTGATGTTTATAGGATTTTTAAAGCATTTTCATGTTTATCCTCTCCAGGGCCCAGCTGCTTTGGGGGGTGGGAGAGGTTAAGCTAGTTTTATTCGATAAAATCAACGCAAACCATCGAAGTAAATGAAGGCAGATTGGCCTCTGCAGTGTTAGCACCTATCCTTTCTTACAGCATCTCCCCCAACCTGTCTTCCTTTTTATGTAGCATTTAAAAGGCAAGTTGCTCAGAGGTACGGAGAAGAGTATGAGAATATCATTGCTCCTGCTCTTCAAGTAACCAGGAGAATGCAGCTGTTAAACTCAGAAATATAAAATACATGTTTAAAAGATGACTCTGTCTGTGTTTAAAAAAGAGAGCGAGAGAGGATTCAAGGGAACCAAAAAATAGCAGGTTCCATTACTGTAATTAAATGGCAGCATTTAATCTATCAGGCCGTTGCGTGTATGTGAGAGACGAGCAGGGAGCTGCATTTGAAATGATCACTGTCTTCCTTGGGGGATAGAGTAGTTAAATAATTTGTTTGTGAGGTGTGAGTTCAGTGTCGGGTAAAGCAAGTGCTTGCGCGCGCGTGTGTATCTTAGAAGCTAGGGATGGCTGTGTGTTGACTGAGAATACCCTGGAGGTTGGTATTTACTAACACGTGCACTGTCAATAAGAGCACAGGCTGCTCTTGCCCATTTGTTAGGTTATCTGCAGAGTCAGGGCCTCACCTGGTCCCAGATACTGCATCATAAAAGGGGAGCTTTTTTCATGCTGGGCCACCTGAGACAGACAGGACTTAGCAGTAAAAGAAAACCAGGGAGGAAGTGGGGGAAGGAAAGAATCGCAGTCTTGTTGGAGAGCTTCATCTACTGCAGTGACTGGGTAAGTTGTTGTATCTGGTTGTTGGACTTGGCACTCAGGAGTGTGGGGGCTGTGTTGTCCCTGGGGGACCAAGGGCGAAGCCGCTGCCCAGAGGTCTGCCCCTTAAACAGCACATCAAACAGTCACTTCCCCTGCGACAGTGTTCAGTCCATGCCTGGCATGATTCCGGTGCTTCAAGACTGTAGCCTAGAAAATTATGTGGAGAGAGAGGGATCTGCGAAGTGCATCCTTGACCCTTCATCATTGATACCGACTGTGAAAAGCTCTTTGGGCGCCACTGTACGGTGGTGTTGATTAGCCTTTTGGCACCCAGGAAAGGAGACACATTCTTATGTAGTGCCCAGAAGGGAGTATCTTCCCATTTTTATTCACTCCCTTTTTATTTGTGAGGTGATTCCTTTGTTTAGGGGCTATTTCCTGGTCCCAGAACTCCAAGAGTTCTCATACAGGATGAGTTAATACTAGTAGCAAGTTTTTCAGCTGCTTCAGCTGCCTCACCTACTGATCTGACTTGTGTTATGTTGCAGGAACATGCCCATAAACGTTCCTTAATCTTCACTCCAGTTTCTGTGCAAATTCTGTGCAGCCACTCCCGTTTTAACTCCTGAGCTGGAACTTTTGTGAGGCTCTAGAAGACAACAAACAGTGTTAAAAAAAAACAGGTATTTTCATTTTCAACATTCGACTCCAGTGACTGGATTTTGAGGGCAACACTTGGCCAAAAGGACACCAGAGAAATGCCATGTATTTTAGCACTCGTTCAAAGCAAAGAATGAATATGATGAGTCCTTGTGCAGTTTGGTGGGAGCTAGAAATCTGGAAGTATTTCCAAAGATGATCTACAAGCACAAAAAAAAAGGATAAACTTGTTACTTGAATAACTTATTTGTTGCGAATGCCTTACCTAGCTCAAATGCATACAATGTATGTATAGATTCTCAAAACTGTCAGTTAGTCTTTGTACATGATAATTGTGTCAGTCTCAAACGTTTTGCAAAGGATATTGTATAATATTATTCCTGTTTTACGGATGTAGAAACTGAGGCAGATGGAGGTTAAATGACCTACACAAGGTCAATAGCAAGGCTGGGAATAGAACACAAATGTGTAGAGGCTTTTTATTATACTAATAAGGAAACTCTGGAGGTGTGTTTGGCATGGTAATCGGAACCCTAGAGAACTAGAAGCAGTTAGTATGTTCTGTGCATGTCCCGAGGGAGCAATGATGAAACTCCTTTTCTACCTTACCACTCCAGTTCTCCGTGTGTGGTCACCATAGTTTTTCCACCACTTAACCTCGTTATTTTTACTATTGTTAGCATTAGTCGTCCTTTGGGCGTTTAATCCAGACTCCTTTAATTTTCTCTAGAACTCTGAAGAGCTGTGGAAGGCACATAGCAGAAAAAAATAACAATAAACAAATCAAAAGATGAAAAATGAGCTTTTGAAACTTGGGCTCTTTTGTTGACTTGTCCCCTAATGTTTTTTGTCTTTGCTCTTCTTTTATCACGAAGGACCCTGCTTGAATATGTAATCTTGGTTTCTTAAAAGTTCATTTGCTATTGTTTCTTTCTTCTCCACCCAAGATTAACATCCTGTGTGATGACATAGATGGTTGTTGTCTAAATGGACGCAGTGTAACCAACAAAACTGTGAAGGGTGGGTGGAGAAATATTTATACAGTTGTGTTAAAAATTACAAAGTAGGTTTGCCTTTTAAATAGAAGGTATTTCAACACTTATTGGCAGCATCAGCCTTTAATTTTACAGGTGGCTAGCTTTGTAGTAGCATACAGCAAACAATATTTTAATGGCATGTAAAAAAATTTCTCTAAAACAAAAGAAAGAAGAACGAGGGTGATTTATAATCTGTAATGAATACTTGCTGACGTGTCTTTTTATAATAGTGTATTAGCGTCTCTGTCTTTCTGGGGGAAATGCAAACCAGATTTACCTGAAACATTTGTACCATAATAATCAAATATGTAGTATTTAGTTGTTTTTTTCTTAATTGAACTTATCTTCTCAGTGCGATGGTACCTGACTCGTAGGTGTCTAACATTGGTTCCAGTTTATAGAAACTGGGTTAGAGGAGCAAAGACACTCCATAAGGTTGTGAGAAAATATCTGTTAGAAAAGGACTTAGGCTCCTGTGTTCGTGGCTCCTTGCCCAGTGTTGGTTTCTTTACATTTCCGTATATTTTTCCATACATACTCCCATGTGTTTTTACATTTTCTTAGAAACATGCAGGTTCTCCATGCTCCTTATAGCAACTTCCCAACAGAGAGAGCACACAGCATGCACTGTTGTACTGCATGTTCAATGTTCCCTTCTGTGCGTTCTTCGAATACTAACACTTTATATGATTTTTCGTGTGATAAGTCTGGACTAATGGGTTTGGTTTGTTCCTGTCTAAAGTTTAAAGTTTTGAAAGTAAAAGAGAAAATAAATAACATTGAGGCGAGTTGCTCTTTACATTGCAGTTCATCTTAGCCCGCAGAGGCTACTCTCTGACAGGTATTGTCTAACGTAGAAAATATCCAGCTGCTTTTGTTAGCGTTTGGGGCAATCAGTAATTCCAGAGTAATATAAGGAACTGGGAATGGTGCATCAGGACAGACTTTTGCATTCTTACATATAAAACTAAGTCATCCTTCAGATATTCTGACAAATCTGGTTAAAGAATCCCTTAAAATGGCTTGAAATTGCTGTTCTATTACACAGTTCCTTTCTTTTGAACGCAGAGTTGGGGAGAAAGAGTGTCTGGTTCTAGAATTGCAGGCCAGCCTAGTCCAGTAATAACAGATCAGGGTGACTGGAGTTATTCCACCTTAGGGCCAGTTGCTAGGTCAAATCTAATACGGACCATATTCAGGCCCGTACCACTGAAAGGCCCGCTTATTCTTTGCTGCAGTAACAGAGGAGCTGTTGGAGTTACAGCTGTCTGGTTGACTGGCCAACTCCTTCTACTTTAGTGCCGGAATTCTTGTGACGTGCTGGCTCAAGTTGTTGGAAATACAGTTTAAAATAGGAGTTCCGAAGGCAGATCAAACCCAAACCTCCTGTAATGCCAGTGTTTTACCTTACCCAAATTTAAGACAACCTCTGGCTTTCTCCTTAGAAGCTCCTAAAGGTAGTATCATAGATCAAAGAATAGCCAAAAGCCAATCATTTTGTTACTGTTGCTCAACAAGATGCTTAACAAAAAAATTTTTTTTTTCACACAAAGTGAATGGATCTGAAGCACAAACATTGTCTGACACTGCTGTTTTTAAAATTTGTGGTCAGTTTTGGTAATGAATTTCAGTTTCTAGGTTTTCGAAGTGCCATGCACCAAACTGATCTACTTTTGGAAGTGAACTTGTAGAAGAAATTAATATCTTTTCACCTTTATAGAATGTTTTTTGCTGCAGTTCCCGATTTGATAGAAAGGAAATTTCATAGACCTGGTGTGTACTCTGCATAATTTACTGCATTTGTGTGTGCAGTGTTTTTCTTTCCAACCTGTCTTTCTTTCACGTAGACAGTTAAATGCTTTGTGTCTGACTGCCTTCTACTCTGTTTCTGCACAGTACCTGGCACAATACCTGCACAGTGAATGCCTTTTGGGGTCTCTAAGGAGTATTATAATACAAGTGATGAGGATCAGGAACCATCACCATGAAACTTGTTTCTTTGCAGGAGTAACAGCAAGCATTTGCAGATCACAGGTTGGGTATGCTTGGAAATTTACCTGCTTAGTGTATCTAATACTCGTTTTCTCTGAATGCATAGTCTTATTTCTAGGGAGGTTGTCAGTTATGGTAACAAAGTATGACAGCACTGTGGTTACTAGAGTAGTGTCTCTTCCATTATCTGGATTTTCTGCCCTATGCGGGCTTCTTTTAAACAAATGTCAGAGCCTTGGTTATGTTCTGTTCCTGGTAAACTACCTTGGAGTTGGCATCCTGGCATAGAGTCCAAAGCTTTCAAACCCCAAGGTAGATATTAATTTGAAATAATTTCTAATATGCAGAGGTTTTTCTTCTCTATGTAGTGTTCTCACATCACGTACTGGCTGAATTGGATGTCCTGTGTTCCCGTGTTACAACATTGGCTTCCAGCTCAGTCACACGCATTGTCCCTTCATCACTAGTGGTGCGATAGAGAGGTGGACTTACCCTACCGTTGTCAGGTGCTCTTCTTCTGCTTGCATGATAATAGAAAGGAAAAGCTAAAGGCAAAAGACCTAAAACTAAAACCCATAGATGATGATAAAATAAAATTTCCCTCTGGTTTTAGGAGGAGAGATCTTTATTTATGTTACAGAAAGACTTGTTTGTTCTGTCTTTTTTGCTGATGATGGTATTCTTAGAATGACTCTGTAATAGACAGGTCTTTGGATGAAGGTACCTAAGATGGAAATTTTGCTGTGTTTTTGCATATGCTTGTTGTGTAGGAATTTAAGTGGGCTTTGTAACAAAACTTCTGGTTCTAGAATTCAGGTTACTGAGGACTTCTGGACGTGTCTTGTTTGATTCAGAGTCATGTTGCTGTCTGTCTTTTTTCTAATTTGAACTTTTTGTGAAGCAAAAATTGTGCCTGTTGAATTTTGCTGTCTGCCAACTGAAGATTTGTTGTAGATTAATTCAAAAGTGAGGTGTCCAAGTCTTGGTAAGGCTGTGATACCACTGCATCTAATAGGACTTTTGCATTTCAGAATCCCGAGCCTGAGTCCCATTATCCAGCCACTTCGTCCTGCACGTTGTTCCTCGTATTCTGCTCTTAGTGCTTTGGCCCCTGAAATATATAGCTTTGTATTGGGAGCTTTTACTTAAGGTATCCTTTCCTTTTTTTTCTATCTGGAACAGAGATAACATACTTCATGTAAGCAAGGAGCTTACTTTACATTAGAAGAGGAAGACCTGACCTCTCTTACTACAAGTGAAACTGTATTTTCCCTGCCTTGAAACTACCAGTGAAATACATTTTGCACTGGCTTATAATGCTGTGATTTATGCTGTGATATGCTTTGCGATATTACAATGTCCTTTTGCCTTTGTGTTTGATTTTTTTCCCCTCTAATAAATTTTAGTGGGTATGTTGTCAGCGAACAGGGGTATTTACCCAAAATGCCCATAGGAGAAGGAGGCATTCTCTCTGCTGTCTGCTGCCTCAGAGAAGGAAACCTGTGCATTTTTTTCCCCTCCCATTAATCTTACTGCAATTTTTTTTTTCCTGTATCTTTCCTGCTTGTTTTGAAATAGTATTAACAAGGGAGATATTTTTAAATAGCAAACAACTGGAAGGAAATATATTTTTCTTTCTCTGTCTCATGTGCATACGCATACATGTTACACGCAAACGTGAATGAGTGACCAGAAGGAACTTTTTCATTTTGCATTTTGAACTTCTCATACATAGAAAACTGAGAAGAAAAGTTGTAGTACTTGTTCCTGTTTTTTCCGTTCCAAGACATGCTATGCAAGTCACTTGCCCTTTCTTATTCAGAGTGAAAATACTTTGATCCAGTTTTCTGAAGACAATACTCATTTCATAAGAATATTTGATCAGTAGAAAATAGGGAGGATTTAGTTTGTTTGTTTAGTATTTAACCAAGTGAATAAGGCAGATTAGGGGAAGGGGGGGGACTGGACCCATAAACAAGGTGATATATAATATTTTTTTTCGTTCTCCTTTTAAATAAATACCGATCAGCTTTATGTTCAGAGACAATAGGAGCCGTTGGCTTAAATTTGCAGTTTACTGTATTTATGGCTGTAATATCAAGGTGCTGCCGTCGTAATTTCATGCCCCAATGAGAAGAGCAAGGTCGAAGCAAATGCTTCCATCGGCATCTGCTAACACACTAACTCATAAACAAGGCCCGGCTGGATCAGGTGGCACGGAATAATACAGGCTAATGAAATACAGCACAGCTTTCCATTACTGTTAGTTTTTACAGTGTCGTCATTACGTGTAATTTATGTTTAAAAAATTCAATTTTATACAAGGCTCTGGGAAATAGGGGTCTGCAGGTCACCCGACGACTTTTAACGGCTCTGAGAGTCCTTATTGCACTCTCCTGTTCCAACAAAATGTTAATAATAAATAAAAAAAAAATCCTCTTTTACTTTTTCTCTGGTTTGCATATCTTGCTCTGTCTTTTTAATTACAAGTGGCTGAGGCGAGTTTGGGGCTCTAGATGATGTCAGGAGTTACCCCTTTACCGATGCTCCCAGAGGGGGGTCACTGTCTGCTTGCTTTTCTTTTGTCTGTCTATCAATCACCTGGGGTCCTGTAAATGGAGTAAACACAGCTGAGGAGAGGGAGATACTTAACAACCTCTCTCCCAAACCCTCACCCTCTGACATTGCCCTCCTCTCCTCCATTACACTTCATTTTATTATAGACTCCAAAAAGCTTGGCCGGGAAGAGAAACTGCTCCCAGCTTTGTTTATTTATTTATATTTGTTATGCCAAAATACTTTTTATTTTAACCTTTTCCTTCCTGGGTGGCCCACTGTAATTCTTAGCGCTGCACCGTCAGTCAGGTTTTTCTTTCCTTATTTTAGTGCTGTGCAACTGAGGTTAGAGCACCCTTATCAGTGCTGATTGCTGCTTAGTCACCCTGATGGGTTAATGTATATAATGTTTCCTAAAGATTGCAATTGCATAATTAACCGTCTCGTAGATGAATATAGCTGTGAGAATTCAAAGCCCTTTCAGTAACTTTTCAAATTACTTTTATTTCTGCATTTTTCGGCCTGACAGTTGAGACCAGTCAATTTCCCTTTGATGTTTGGGTTCCTTTACACAAAGTTTGAGCTGGAAGTGCAGCAGGCAGCAGCAGGATGTTTACATTCAAATACAGCCTCTTAATGTAAATGAAGGGTAAAAAAAATCAGAGTGATGTTTCCGAGACCTTAGGTTTTGTTCAGACGTTGGGTTGGGCTCAGCCTCATGAATGCCCCGTGAACCAAGATGTCTGAAAGAAAATGGATCAGGAGGCTATGCCTTTTTGACCTTTTAGAAATGTGTTCGACTAAGCACAGAGTAGGATACAGGACAAACATTTGATAAAAGAATCAACCAGCACTGCGTGTAACTGATTGAACAGGTGGAATCATTAGTCTGGATCAGATCCCAGAAGGTTTTTATGATGATTCTTTTAAAATGTGGCCATGTTCTTTCTGAGCAGAGTTGACTCAGGGGCTTCCGGGAACAGGAATGTAATGTCGTTTCAGGTTGTCTACCAGTAGATCTTCCTTTTAGTCATATGATTCCAGGCACTAACTTCGGGTAGTCATATAGTTTGTTGTAACTAAACAAGTTATCCAGTTCTATTTTGTTTGCTTCTTAAGAAAAAGTGTGTGCATGTGTGAGGAAAAGAACAGATACACCCCCCGCCGCCCTGCACCCTCCCCTGCCTTTTGTCCCTGCACAAGGGTAGGTGTGATGGTTGCTCCGGGGTGGTCTGTCAGAGTGGTAATAAAGCTGACTTTGGAAAACCACAAAAGGAACTTAATTCTTTCCACCACCTTTCCCTATTATGGCAGAATTCTTAATTTCTTCCTAATCAAAATTTTCTCCCTAAAACTAATGTTGCCTTCAGGTTTTGAAAATCTTGCATGAATTACTGGATTGAGCGATACAAAGGGGAATATAATGAAGAAAAATACATGCTCAGTGGATAGGATGGGAAAAAAGGTTGTCACTGAAATGTCAGAGCCTGTGTCGGAGAAGAAGAAAATACTTCGTGGCTCTAGTTAAGCTCATCCAAGAGTTTTGCATTGCAATTATTGCTACTGTGTTTCATCCAGAAAAAGAGAGAACAATGAATTTATTGTAAAACAACAGATTGGGATTCACATATCCTGACCTTTATTTTCTGACTGTCAGAGGTTCAGTCCTGACCTTGGAGCACTTCTCATATCTGTATGTCTCACTTCTTCCTCATCTGTAAAATATGGGTAACAGTATTCCCCTAAGTACTCCTCTACTTCAGAGTGGTCATAAGAGGAACAGTATTTTGATGTACCTGAGGTCCTTATATTAAATAGTAGTAGGTACTATAAAAGGCCCTAAACAGACAGTCAGCTCTTAAAAGTTCTCGGGCAGAGAAGCTTTTTATACAATAACCAAGGTGCAGGCACCAAGAGATGTTTGTGACAACCCATTTTATTCTCTGACTTGCTCTGATTCTGTGTTTGACTACAATTTACAGAGACTGAGCAATCCCTGAAAATTGAGTGGCAGCAGTGACAATCACAAAAGAGGGTCAGCAAGAACCTGTGAGTGCAAAACAATCGTGGGTGCTGGATTATTCAAATCAACACCCTGAAGCTTGAAAAGGAAATTTTAAGGCTTTGTGAAAATTATGACTAATTCTTTGCAATGGCTGTGGTGCTGTAGAGGAATGAAATGGATGGTTGGGGGAAGGGAATAGGTTTGCATTCCGTAGGGCTATGAAGACAGTTTCCTTGCATCCTTCTCCTCAGCGCAGTCCTTGCTCAGTACCCTCTGCGGTTAGATTATTCCTTGCAGATAGCAATCAACTGGAAGGAAGTGTGTGTCTAATTTGCATGAGATTATTTAAAACAAAAAAAAAGGTCTGCATTAGTCAGGGTGATGGTAAACAACGCAAAGAGATGCCTTTTATAATATAGCCGTGGCTCAGCTTTCAAAGCCAAATATAATTCACTTACAATTGGCAGTTTCCTTTATTGTTCCTTTTAACCTTTTGCATTCTGCATGGTCTTGATCTTGCTGCAACTCCAGAAGAGCTAAATTTTTTTTTTCCCCGAAGTGTTGAGGAAGTGGATTTAGGGCAATTCTTCTGTTAAACTAGGGTGATTTTCTTGACATACCTATTTGAGAGTTGTATTAGACACAAACCTCTGGCTTCCGTGGCACTGCATTTGCATCCAAGGGAAGTGGTATAATTTTGGGGTTACTAACTTTCTGCTAGATTAGAAAAATGAAGGGACCATGGATATTTTTTTATATAATACAGTGACAGAAGGACTGTGATAAAATAAAGCAAGGTGAGATATTGTAACAGACGACACTTTGATCTGGTTTAGAAATTGCCGCTTTTCTATGTAATTAATATATCAAGGTTGAATAATTTGGGGCATGGAACCTCATGGCGTATGCGTACATGTGTGTAGGTGGTGAATCTGAAAAAAATTCAGGCCAAAGGGAATTTTGATGATTTAGTTATAATTGCCTGGAGACAGTCTTAGAATATCTTGTACATTTTTGTTAGTGTGTGTGAGAAATGACAACCATGAAGACAGGTATATTTCTGAATCCACAGATGACTAGTTGCAGTGCAGACTTACTCCATATATACGCTTAAGGAATCTGCTCTGGGAGATTATTCCCTCGATGCTTGGAGGCCAAGATGACAGGGCCTTAAAAACATCTTGTTCGGATGAATAAAAAGGAGGTGTTCCAAGGTGATGGCACTCCCAGTCTTCTCTGATAATTAAGAAGGGATGTAGTTGTGATGTTCTTTTGTATAATGCCACTAGTACCATGAACAAGACCACTTCACAAGGCAGCAGAATAGTCCCGGGAAGTAATAACAGTTTTAATTTGCACTACTTTGCACAGGCTTCAAATCAGGGACTCAAATGTGAAAGGTTTCCCATCATTCTATCATTCGCATCAGCTTTTTCTTCACAGTATAGCAGGGTTTTAATGGAAACAGTGATACTTGAGTGTCCCTTGTTGGCGAGACCAGAACAATCATAGAGCTGCATTTTACCTGCAAAAGATTTTAGGTTTTTTTCTCAATCAGGATGAGAATAGAAGGGGCAGTATGGTTAGGAAACAATAAGCATTGTTTCCCGCTCTTTTTGTAGAATGAAGTAAGGATCCTCCATTACTTCCATACATTTCTAAGTGTTAAATATTATCAGATTTGCTATCTTTGGATGGAAATAGAACAAAATGCCCTATTCTAGTGGGAGCCACGTTTGCAGCCAGCAGATAATGTTGTCTCCGTCTTTATGAAATTCCATAGTTGCTAGTGATCTGCAGTGTTGGCATCTGTTTACACTTTCTCCTACATTGGATGATTAGGAGCTGGTTAAAACAGTTTCTTTCTGACTAGCACTTCGCTTTTTACCATGGATTAGACACCATAAATACTGCTTTTGTGACTAGAGCAGTAGGGTGAGTTGTGTTCATGTGCCTTTTATTACTCTCACTCAAGTCTTGTTCCATACTGTTATGTGTGGGTTTGGTTCCTTACGATTTGAGGCATATTTCAACTACAAGTCAAGGGGTGATTTTGTCAGATTGCAGGAGCAGAGATCGGGTACTTCAGATTTCTGGTACTGTTTCTGACACTGACAGTATTCTGTTATGTTAGAGAAATCACCTAACTTCTTTGTGCATCTGTATCTGCACTCTAGAGTAGATAGAATAGTCTCTCACAGGAGCTCTCGCCATCTCACATACTCACAGGAATAGGGAAAAGACCTGTTAATAGTTACAAAGCCTTCTGAATACCAGAAGCACTGTGCTAGTGCTTTATAATATTAAATAACAGTTTTGAGATAGACTTGTGTATTTATTTCTGGCAATATTGTTTGTGCTACAGATTATTCTGTCTAGACCCCCAGTATGCAGCAAAGTTTAAGATCTTGAAAAAATTTCTTGAAATTTAGGTAACACGCCCAGAAGCCTGGCCATTTTCTATATTGTATCTCCCTGTAATGTTAAGAAGCTAAGTGTTTTAAATGATTAAGTTTAGAAATTTCATCTACCAGCAACACTTTATGGATCTCGAGTGGAGGTGATGGAGAGAAGGTATTCTGCCATTTTTCTCCCACTGCTGTCATATTCATACCATTTTCCTCACTGTGCTCAGTCCTTACAACAACTGTGTGAGAATCAAATGGTCTGTCTCTTCTCTTTTAAATTTCTGTCCTTAAATCTATATTCTCACTTCCAGCCTTTCGAAGGTTTTTGCATACAGGCTGCATGTATAGTCAAAGGTCCTGAATCACTTCACATGTTCCTCATAGCAGGGACACTGGCTTTCTATCTGCTTCTGTGCAGGAGGATAACACAACAAATAATACACAGCTGTCCAGGCCCCACATCATGGTTGCCAGCTGAGTACTAAATTCTTTTTCTAGAGGATGTTTTCTACTATTGGAAAAAATAATCCAGCTGTGCTTCTTTCTTCACAGATGCTGGTCATTGGGAATCCTTTAGCTGCTTTTCTTTCCCCCCTTGTTGGCCAAATCCTTTCCGTATGTTGTGGCCAATTACAGATGGTCATCCTGGCATTTCCTGATAGCAGGAGTGACTGCACCAACATGTACCATGTGTGCAGTGTTACTACAGCTCTGCGTGAAATAAAAACCAGGCTGCCCTAGGGCAATCTAATCATGCGGCAATAGGCCAGGGCAATGCGAAGCTGAAAGTTTGGGCTTGGCCTTGTTTTGATCTGTTTTGTTATAGTTTTATTTCCTCCTTACATTCTGTGTCCCATTCATACTAATCACAGTCAGTCCTGATTTTTTCTTTTTATTTCTGCATTTGTCATAAAATAAAGCAAATTATTCCCGTCTTCGGAAACGATCTAGACTAATTAGTCGTCTAACCCAATAATTAGTTTTTTGTTTCCCTGTCTGTTTTCATGCATTATTGTTAGTTTTTTCCCCTCTTTTTTTTTTTACACCATTACAGATTAAAATGAGCCACATTTGCAGTTGATGGTATCTTTTTTTCGGGGGAAGAATGGAGAATTGCAATAGAAAGCTACTTCAAAAGCAGCAATAAACTCAAGGATAAATTAAGGAAATTGAATGAGCCACATTTGGAAGCAGCGTTGAGGCTAATATTCTGTCGCTTAAGGTTAAATTGCAACAGAGAAAGAGAGAGGGAGACATTCCAGTGAATCCAAAATTGGGGAGGCATTACTGCTCAAGTCGGTGCCAAAATTCTTTGCAGCTTGAAAGGGTTCTGCCTGGCTTGAGAATTTAATTATGCGTGCATCAAGTGGGTAAAGGTGCTAAACTGATTTCATTTCCTCTGCTCCCCCAGGCCTGACAGATGAAGAAATTGACCTGGCTTTCCAGCAGTCGGGCACAAGCACGGAGGAGCCACAGTCCCCGGCTCCTGCTATGCAGCTGGTGCCAACTCAGCCCTCTCACCCTGTGGTCTATAGTAAGTAACACTTTGAAAAACATCTGGTCCTGTTGCTTTCTGCAGTGATTTCTGCAGCAATTTCACAGATTTCTGTGCAAGATCCTAGATTTCAGTTCAACTAATGCCATACTTTTTGTCAGAATCAGACACCGAATGTTACTTTGAATGCACTTCATAGTTGTTGATGCCTGTGACAAGATCATATTACACAAGGAAAATGAGATACCAATGGTCAGCGTCTACAAACAAACATCATACATACTAGCTTATGACATCTCTTGACCTGAAGGCGTACAGTCAATACAAATTAGATTCTGACCCACTATAAGGACTTGAAAAAGCATTTAGTCAATGTAGGACTCAGTCTTCCCTTCTGAAACTTAAGGTCATGCTTTCCTTCATCAGTAGGGTTTTCTAATACTTAGATGATTAATATATGATAGAGCTGATAGATTCTTGGATAGAAGGTCCTGTAAAAGTGCAACACTATAAAAGTGCACCACTACTACTATCTTTAGTTACTGCAACAGTGGACTCTGTTCAATAAACTGTTGGACATCATCACAAAGTTTTTATTTTAGTTAGAGGACTTATTTTCTTAACTAGTCAGGAAACCAATCAGTTCATAGAATCATAGAATATGTCAAGTTGGAAGGGACCTATAAGGATCATGGAGTCCAACTCCCTGGTCCTCACAAGACTACCTGAAGCTAAACCATATGACAATGCACCCCGGTATGAATGAGTTTTAAGAGTGCTGTCAGGTTACAGATAATAATAAACAGTTATATGGATCCTTAATTTTAACAAGCTTTCTCTCTTCAATCTTAAATAATCTGAGGGGTGACAGCAGAAATTCTGTGCAGACTGTGTGGATGTGATTGTATGATTTTGTGTAGAAAATACACTCACAAAGAATTTTTAAAGGCTTAACATAATCTGTGTAGACTCAAAATTTACATATATATTTGCATTTTAAAACAAACCTCGCAAAAAAGTATCTAAGCTCCAAACAATAAAAACCAAAGTACACACCATTAAAAATCCATCAAAAGAAGCTGTTCAGCTACATGTGTGTCTGGCAGTTTGAAAATCACTTCACTTACCTGCCAAGTATTAAGAATAGGATTTTGATACTGCTCCTAAACAGCTCTAGGTCAGATACTGACCAATGTAACAGTCCACTTAGGGCTGTGTTTATTAGTTTATGGCATAGTTTTGCTATTGCTAGAGACAATACGAGACGTGCTTTCTGAGTTTTTAAATACTCCGGTTTGGCACAGTTTGGGAAGAATAACATACGTGATGGAGTTGGGCTCAGAACTGGAACATTTCTGACTGTTGTATTGGGTGTGCTGGTGAACTCTAGGCCTGAATTATGCCTCCTGGGCTAATACCTGTCTGCTGTAGGTCACAGAAAATGCCAGAAAAGCAGAATCTGCTCCCTTGCTGAAGAAACAGTGCCAGATCCCTCTTAGTGCTAGCCATTGCTCATTCAGCTAACTCTTACCACAACCCAATATTGGAAGAGGTAATCTTCCCTTATTTTATAGTGTTCCACTAATACCAGTAGGGCAGGAAAGAAGTGTGCAATTCAAACTGGAAAACATTGTTATTGTTGTTAACCCTTGCAGCTTTATCCCTGTTTGTTTTTTTTCCTTTTACTATTTTGGCTTTCCTCAAAGCTCCAGCTCCGTATTTCTTCTTACTAGGTAAGAATCTTAGCTAGTATTTAAACATCAAAATGTTCCCAGTAACAGCTCCAAAGAGAAGTCTGAAAGTGTCATTCTGCAATGCTCAAAAACCAGAGATGAATAAAAATGCCACCAAAGTAAAGCTTTTGTAGGGGCTGTAATTGTAAACTGGTGCTCTCGCTTTGGGATCTGATTGGTGCTTTTTAAATGATTTGAAGCAGAAGCTTTTGCCTCTGAGCCAGTCCTTTTTAGCAACCCCCAAAATCAGGGAAATGGTGACAATAGATTCATTAGGTATTGTTTCTCCCCTCTCTTGCCATTCTTTGTAGACCTTCTATTTAAGCTTAAATAGCTAAATATACACGGTGTTTGTTTGACCAAAGTACTTACTTTGATTAGGTGTCATCTGTGCCCTGTTCTAGTCCTTGACTGGTGTAGTAGTGGTGGTGTTAATGATGGATCCATCTTTTTGTCCTCCTGTTAAGTGCTTTCCATGGTATCAGAACTGCAAAAAGAACGTGTGACTTTCTCTAGAGCTGATGGATGAGGCTGTGCAGTGGCTCAGTGCTCTTTCAAGGTGCTTTGTTTGCTGTAGGTTATTTCATCAGTTGGATGCTAATCCTGTAATGAATATTTCTGAATTGGTCCAAATCTGCTTCAGGACAGTTGTTTCTGTGATAGTTTACTAAGTCAATTTATCTTTCACAGCTTTGTCAGGGGTTGTCATGTACAGAGAAAGGTAGATACTACTTTTTCTGTCTATCTGTTATGCTTATCTTCTTACAAAGTATTCATGACACTAGTATTGGAATGCTTCAAGGTTTGAAGTTGAAAAGTATGTCTAAAGGACTAAAGAGATAGGTAGGCTGCTGAATCTCTAAGTTGACTTGATGGGAACAACTCATATTGGAAGAGCTTATATTGGAAAAGATTGTGAGCCATATTTGCCTTCCCCAAAGGAGACGTCTGAGTTTCTTGTGAAGCAGCATCTGATCTGCTGGAGTTTAGGTCTTGAAGACTGTGAACCACTTTGTGTTTGATGTTTTTGGTTCTTTTTAAAGTTTTTTTGAGTAGATTTGACACCTGTACACAAAATCACAACACCAGAGAGAAGGAATTGCCCTCTGGAGAGCAAAAAGGAGGAACAGCTGAGGAGGGTTCTGTTCTGAAAAGCAGTGGCTAGTGTCTTAAGAAACAAAATTTCTCTCTGTCCCCCCTCCCCTCAAGGTGTTGCTGCTTCATGTTTAAAAATTGCGTTAAAACTGTGGGTTACGAGTACAGAAGTTCAGGGTGGCTTCAGAACCACCTCAAGAGTTTATTTAGCAGGAATGGAGCAAACAGTCGAGTTGGTGGTCTCGCCAGCAACCCCAGCGTAAGATGCCCACTCTTGTGAGTCAAAGCAATAAATCCTATGCACACCTTTAGATTTTACTTGCTTGGTCTCCTGCTGTTGTCAGTTCAGTCTGTTCTAATTTTTAAAGTTGCAGGAAATAATTCATAACACTCAAATACTTGGTTTTGTATATTATTGCTTAATTTGTACATTATTTGTACATTATTACTTAATGTTCTAATGTTTTGTTGGAAATAGCTGTTACTATGTAAGTACTTTTTTCTTCTTGAAGAGTTAACGAGAAAGAAGCATATTTGTAAGCCTTCAGAGTAGCAGTTCTTGTATGCCGAACTCCTCCTGGGTTTGGTTTAAGAGAAACAATAATAACTTCTGGGAGGAAGAGACAAGAATTAAGTTAAGTTTCTAGACACTGTATTTTAGCTCAATACCATGTCTACTGTTTCTCCTCCAGTTCTGGAGGAGTAATTCCTTCCCTCCAGTTTGTACTTTTGCCAAGAGGTGTCAAAACTGCTTTAAAAAAAAAGCTTAAAAAAAGCTTGAATTTGATTAATATAGAGAAACAAGACTTTGCCTGACTGATAATAAAACTGATAAATGACATTTGAATTACTTGTAGCAGTAATTTATTACATAAAATATCTTTTATTTGACATGCGATTAGTTGCTGGAAGCATCACTCAATCTGACTAGTTTAAACATGCTCTAAAATGAACCCCCAGTAAAAAACCAGGGCTGTCTGCTGTTGGCGTTATGAAATATACTAATCCAGCAGTGAGGACAAAAATCTGACTTTAAATATTTAAATGATTAATTGGGTTTGTATTTTTTTTTGCTTTTCTAACCCCTATAATTACAAGCAAACTCAGGGGAGTTTCTGAGCAAGGTGTGCAAAGCTGCATGCTTATCATCCAGGTATTGTCTGTGTTCTTCCCCAGGGTATTTATGGTTTCCATTTATGGGGTTTTGTGCAGATTTTACACCTGCTTAAAAATCAGCTCCAGTTACTGGCTTTCTTGCCATTTGGATCTTCTTCTCCCATCCCTGCGTCTTCATCATGTCGGAGGCTGTAGCATACAGACTGTTTTCTCTTACCATTAAAAATGGTAACTAGAATCCGAACTCTTCTTTTTTTTGTTTGCTTTCCCCAACTCCTTTCCATGGGTTCACTGTTTGCTCTTGGAAAATCGCCTCTTCCAGCCTCAGTTTCTGCAGTTTTAAATGTGGATACTAGTGAGGCTGACCTTACGTGGATGCACAAGGCCTAATTAATTGATGTCAGGAAAGTTAATTCTGAGATGAATGGGGATCTTAAAAACAGTGTTTACTCTGGAACTGCAATTTACAGTTGCTGCTGTGAAAATTAAATATACTTACAGAAAACACAGATTTAGAGCTGGAGAAAATGTCTGTGTCCCTTCCGTTTACTTTTTGAGGGTCTCTTATGTAGAATGGTTTGTTACTTCCCCAGTGCCTAAACTGAAGAGTAACTGGGCTATTAGTGCTTTTTCACTTTCTCTGAATTTTATTCTGGTTTTACAAGTGGGGAAATGGAGGATATGCAAAGAATTCAGTGTGAGCACTGAGGTTACAACTGAGAAAATTCTAACCTTCTCCCCAGCCCACGTTTTAGATGATTAGAGTGTTGCAGAGAAAAAGGAAGATTGAACGTGGATTTTAGGCGGAGCTCTGACATTCTTCAGAACATTGTAAAGTTGATGTGGTCAGTGCAGAGCCTTTACTGAGTCCCTCACTCACTCACTTTTCCTCTCCACCCCCCTCACTTTTTTTTGCCACAAGACAGAATTATTTCACACATCTCTAAAACGAGTAAAATGGCATTTCAGCTTCTTGTCTTTATAGACTCTCTGAACTTTAGGAAAGATCATTCTGGTCCCTTTTCATTAATAATGAAAACCAGGGGGCAATAAAATGTTCTTAGCTCAAGCATTACAGGAATGGAGGGAGAGATGAGTGAGGTGAAGGGGCAAAGCAGACAGGGTCCTACAGGTGTCTCTCGTTTCTACTTGGAGGTCACTGCGGCTGGGAGGTAGTTAGGGACAGCCAGTCAAGGACAGCCAGTCAAGGACTGCCATGGACAGGCCACAGTTGGACTCACAGACCCTCTGAGATTAATTAACCCTTGACAATAGGCAGTTCAGCCTGGAACAAGTTGCGTTGTCAGAGGGTATTTGTAGACAGAAGTTCAGGGCAGAGAACTGGACATTCAAGAGACCTCAGATACCAGGAATGCCAGTGGGAGCAGAGTAAGGAGAGCAAAGTGGGATGGATGACTGAGGTTTGCAGCACGATTAGCCAGAGATCATTTTAAATCCTGACATGTACACAGCCAGTTACTGCTGCTTAGCTGACGTGTGTTAACTCATTAAGTTAAAAAGTTATGATAATCTGATCATGTGCCTAAACTCCAAAACTGCAACTGCAGCAACCCAAAATGCTGCTGGTGACACTATTCACCAGTTCTGACACAGCTGCTTTAATTTGTTCAGATTTCTAGCCAGTGGATAATTTGGGGATCTGTGTCCTAAAACGTAGCGAGAAGCTCTGAGTGCCAGTATTTGAGAGTCAGTGCCTGCCTGTAGAGCCTGAGGGCTGGGATTAGGAGTAACTTTTGCAATGCAGTGCCCTGTAGAAGATCTTGGCAACAGGAAAAATGGCAATAGGTGAGCAAAGCAGAAAGGAGAGAAGCTTCTAGCCATTTCAGCCAGTTAAGCCTCCCTTTGAAAGCCTAAATTGAAACTTTGGAGAACAGAATGCATTTCCGAGACATTGTAGGTCACATGTAGATTTGGATCTGTCTGTTTGGAGACTACAGCGGCCTCCACCTCATCAGTTCTGCCCACATCCTGCCACTGAACTTTAGGAGAGATCACTCTGCATCCTCTTTATTATTAAAGAAAACCGGGGGCAGTACAAGATTTGTTAAGGGAACTGCGAGGGAGGTGAAAGGATGAAGCTGGTGGAAAACTACAGGTATCTTATGATTCTGCTTGAAGGAGCAGAGCATACCATATCTTTTGCTCTGTGGAGTCTCTAAGCTTCTGTGCAGAATTGTGTGTTAAATATCTCAAGCTTTTATCTGCTTCTTTACCTCTCTCTGTAGATATTTAATTGCATATTTTCACTCTGCTGTTTATGTGTGCTTTGGTCCCCATTCATAATTCAGGCTTGAAAGACACTGGATCCTTCCTTATTGAAATGGTCTGTAATTGCTAACACAGTGTTTGTAAACCCATTTATTGCCCCAATAGATTTCTCTTCTTTCTCAAAATACTTCCTTCTTTTTTTTTTGCTGCACTCTTCTGGGTCTCTGGCTCTGTCCCTATTTTCAAAAATTATGATAGTGGAGAACAATTGGTATTCAAGCAATGAGTTAACCTTAGCTAGTACTAACAGCACAGGCAGTTATCTGGGGAAAGTGCAATAGGGTTCACAGTGCCTTCTGCAAGGAAAGAATAGGGCAAAACAGCTTGATGGAACTTTTTTAATTGCTGCTGTGATTTGTCTCCCTTTGACACTTTGCGTGAGGCCAGTGTCAATGCTAGAGGTCTGGACAGAGGTTTCAATGTCCTAGGGCCAGAAGCCTGCACACTGTACCTGAGGGACTACCAGCGTCTTAATGCCCTCTGCTCAGTAAATCTATGCCTGCTAAGAAACAGCAGAACTGGCTTTATTCATTATTATTTTCTCTGATAAAATGGGTGTATGAAAATATTGTCACCTGCAGTTCTGACTATGATTATTTCTTGATTTTGGCCTTTAGGTCCACGTGGCTACAGATGGCGAGATTGTGGGGCTTTGGCTGTCATACTGGCAGGAATTGCCTTTGGATTCAAGGTAGTATCTCCCTCAGTACTCTTACCCTGTACTCGGAGAGAACAATGTTGTGCTGCCTGTGTCCAGAGGATCATGTTGGTTCCAAGTTGGTGAAGCACCTCTGTTCTTACTGGCACTGCCATTGATATATTTGAGAAATGTAGACACTTAACATGAAAATGCAGGGTCAGAAACTGGCAATCAAACAAAACTAGGTCTGCAATCAAACCTGTCAAATCAAACCTGCAATCAAACTAGCTTTTAGCAGTGGATCTCAAACTGCTAGAAACAAGGTCATTTTCATCATGTATATATATTTTGGAATTTTTTAAGTTGGGGAAACTGACCACAGTTCAGGAAGGGGATTCTCTCAGCATTGGCTAGCAGACGTTACTGTCATAGCCCCAGTCTAATGATTTGTCCACTGGTGATCCTGCACCTTGGGTAGGAAAGAATCTTCTTTGACTGATCAGAACATTGAAAAGAAAGTGCTAATTTCCAGGTCTGCCAAACATTCTCTAGTTCTACTCCAATGTGCTTAGAACAAGGTAGACCAAGCGTGTGTCTGCTTGTGTATTGTAGAGACAGCAGCCCCTTCTTGTTTCTTGTGCAATGTTTCTCCAATTGAACATATTCTTTCACTCTAGATTTGCTTTCCAGCAATGTGGTGACATTGGATAAAGTCTTTGGTAAACAATCATATTCTGTGGCTACGTAGAAAGACATAAGTGGTTCAGGTCAACACGGCAGAGTGTAAAGAGCTTTGGTCCAGTAGGAGTTGTGTTTTATTTTTGAAAAAGTGACAGAGATGAAGACTGAATGAGAGGTTGATGGGGTTTGTGGCTTTTTGGTTTTCATCTATTTTACAAATAAAAGTGTTGGCCTTCTAGTTTAAAACTAGTTTTCTTATCCTGTCCTTATCATTAATTTTCTGGGTCTCAGGCTAAGAAAGAGAGGCCAGATTAAGCAACATGTTCTATCTCTGCAAGTAAAGTTACATGGCTCAAGAGAATGGCTTTTTATTGGGATATGTTATCCTTATGTTTTTATAATAAAGTAGTGGTGACAACCTTACTGATCTTTTCATTCTTGCAAAGAATGGTGGAGCTGATAAGTGTCCAGAGAGATGTTAAGACCACAGCTGCTGGGCCTTGCAGACCTGCATGTATTTCTGTTACTAAATGACACATATCTAACACATATTGATGATTTACATAAATTTTTTGGCATAATGTCACCGATGCTGTTAATGTATCCTACTGCTCTATTCTTTGTTTACAGATCTTGTTCTGCGGTCTGTCCAAACCTCGTAATGCATATTGTGTGCCTAGCAGAGACCCATATTCTTTTATAGGAGTAGGACATCTTTGGAAACAGTTGATAAATTCCCTCTGCTCTTCGTGAGATTTTGAGGGAGTTTGAAAACAGTGATTTTTATATGAAAGATAGGACACTAGGATACAACATAGTTCTCCATGTGTGTTCTGTGAAGATTAAGAGGGAACTGTTTATGAAAGTCATCAGAAGTCATTTGCTTTTCAGAATGTCTGAGTGTAAACATGTGCTTTGTGAGGGTAAGAGCTGTGTACAGCCACACTGAAATCTTAAACCAGTGCTATTAAGTGTAAAAGAAAGCTGTCCCACACATGTCAGTTTGGATAATCAGCTCTGTCTCAGAAACAATACTGTATGTATGCCGCTGCAGTGGTTGTACATGGATCAAAAGCCAGGATGAGAAAGAATTGATAGGCTTTATCGAAGCTATTTCCACATCCTAGACCGTCCTTCTCACATTTTTTTCACCTGCCATGTTGTACTTGGATGTGCCCTTGTTAAAGTTCATATCCAGCTCATAGGAGCAGTGCTGCAGAAGGATCCATGATAGTCAGAGGAGAGTTGTGACCTATTGGATCCAGTCCATCCTCTGCAAGGGCAGAATGAGGTGGCTTTCATGGCTGTGTACAGTGTCACTGAACTGCCTCCCATCCTGTACGAGCTTGGTTCTCACTTCCTTTAGCCCTGGTTCTTTCGTTCTCACCTACTGTTGTTAAATTTGCTCCTTTTCCTTCCTCTTCCCTATGCTCCAGATCTCTGCTTTTCCCTCTGTGACTCATAACCCTTCCCCTGCGAAGGTTCAAAAGATTTTGTAATACCTGTCATTCCCTGGCTTGTGCTTCCTCTGGCCTTTCCTGGGCCTTTTTCCCACTTCCACATTTCTTGCCTTGTGGATGTAGCTCAGATGTTGCGACACATCAGCGTATGCGCATTGGAGAGCCTAAGATCTGAAATTGTACTGTATGTGATGGATGCTTCTCTGGACTGAGAGCTGTCCCAGGAAACCTTAAATGGAGTTAGGAACTGTTTTTTAGCACCACCAAAAATGTAACCACAGAACTCATATCCTCTCTTCTGCAACTTCTTTTAACACCTACTGCAGAGGGAATTTCTTTTCTCAGCGAGGTGTGTGGATAAATGATCACTGGCTCTGTGATAAAGGCTGAGGTGGTGGGCTTTGAGGATGTTTCAGGTAGATTAGAAAGACCGCTTTGCATATCCCTATTTCCTAAAAAAGTTTCTGTACTCCATGCAGAAATATCTGCTTCCTCTCATCATGGGACAAAAAGAAGACAGGAAACAACTTCAGAGGATTGAGTCAAACATTTCTGAGATGAGTGGCAGTGTGACACAGACAGGTAAAGATTAATGACTCCATCAATTCACCCCTCAAAGCCTTTCTCCCTGTATCCTCCATTCTGCCAAGACCCCCACCCTTTTCTTTCCCTCCATCTCCACTTTATGTGGTGACTTCATTTATCTGCTCTGAGAATCTGTTCACATTTGCAAATGAAGCCGCCGTCATTTCGGTTTAATTTGAAATTGCTTGTTTACTGTCGGCGCGGCCTCAATTAATTATGTTTTTACGGAAAGGCTCCCAACCTCAGAATATTAATAAGGGGAATAAAATGACAGCCTTTTGGAGGGCTGTAAAGTTCATTTTTAATTTCTGCTTCTCTGATGTTTTCAGGGGCTTTTTTTTGGTGTTTTCCCCCCACCTTCCATCTGAAAATCCGAGGAAGGGTCAGGAGAGTCTGTAATTACTGTGCCTCCCTGACCTTAGCCACCTTCTCTGTTATTGACTCTATAGGGTGTCTGTTCATTACCCAATGCCCTAATGATGGTCTGGATTAGCTGTTACCTGTCACACCAATAGAGTTTTTAATTTTATTTTATTTTATCAGCTTGCTTACTGACTGGAAGCTTTGTATAAAGTACTGAAGTAGAAAAAGTTCTCCTACAACTGGAGTTGAGTCCAGCAGAAGTTCTTCAGTGTTTGCTGGGGTGTAGGAGGGGAATACAGGGTGTCCCCTTGAAAAAAAGGGGGAAAAGCGCAAAGTATATTCAGTTAGTGGGATGGAAAAAAGTATGGTCTTCAGCAGTAAGTTTCTCAAAGATGTTGGGGTTGAAGGAGCTGATGGGTTGAGAGTGGGAGGATGCTAATTACACGTTTTAGTGGAGGGTGAGAAGAAAAGCATCTTTCATTTCTCATGGTACCCTAAGGTCAGTCCTGAGACCAGCCTCTTCCCAGATTGGAGCTAGCCCCAGTGTTTGCCTGCGTGAGGCCCAAGATAGATAAATGATACAAACATTGTATAAGTTCAGGGAGATGTACAAATCATAAACCAATATAATTAGAAGGGAGAGGTTTTGGACGGATATACTGTGGGCTATAGACATCTATACAATGGAAAGATAAACTAGAAATACTGGAGGTTAGATGCAGTGCAGGTAGATTACCCGTAGTGCAGATAAATCATATGGATTAAAGTGAGCAGGCGGGCATAGATAAATTAAATATAGTAGGAATAGAGGCATCTTTGTGGCTAGACAGCAGGAAGGACGTGTGTGAGTGCGTATATGTGCATACATCTCAGTTTAACACTCTCCTGCTTTTTCCCTCCCAGTGACTCAGTTACAGACAACTTTAGCCGCTGTCCAGGAACTGCTAATCCAGCAACAACAGAAAATCCAGGAGCTCACCCAAGAACTGGCTGCTTCTAAGGTATCCACTTCAAACTCTTCACCTTTAGAACATCACCATCTTCTCATGGCTTCTTTTGCGGGCACGTGGAAAGCACCTTATTAGGTTCACAATCCAGCCTTCAGCTCTGTCATATCCCCAGCCAGTTTCTCTGCATCTGACTTCTCCATAGGCAGTCTGTTTAAAGCACTAGATATTAATTGGGTATTCAGTGAAATACATCTAACTTCTGAGAGGGCTTTGCTCTATAGCTTTGTATGCAGCCTGTGTGCCTGAGGCCTCAGACCTGTTCTCAGCTCTGCATCTTCTGCATTGCATTTGAGATGAAATAATGGTGCTGTTAGTCCACTGAGCAAAAGAGGTAAAAGCTAGTTGTGCAGAGGTTTTATTTGTGTTTAATACGTAATTTACATGTTTATATTTCTTCTGTACCCTTGTACATTGTCAAAACAATGACTTAATCCTGTTCAGCCAAGCACACACTTGAAGTACTGTATTTAAGTCACTTGTGCAGATCCAGGCCAGGTAATGGCCAAACATTCTTACTGTTTGTTTTCTTGTTTCGATGATTTTGCTCATCTCAGTGTTGCAGGTGGCCCCATCACAACCACATTAGTGACACATGGTGGCCCGTTCCTCTTGACTCCTGATTTGACCCTGGCAATAAAACCATCAGTTCTGACTAGTTTGTGTTGTTACATGTGTAACTTCAAGTAACTACTTTTAACCAAAATTGATTTTCTTTCGGCAATGAGAATTAGTGCTTTTCATCTCCAGAGTACTTTGCAGCCATTGGCCTAAGCACTCTATCAGCCAGTAAGTGTTTGTTACATGTGAGGTGGGATGGATTTGAACCAGTCACATAGAGATGAAGTCTTTCTTTCACTCACAAACTTGTGATTATTCAGGGCCCAGTCATCTTGCAGTATTCTCTGTACAGGGAGAGATTTTTCTTTTTGCTGTGAAATCCCTTAGACAATGCTTACAGTCTTTTACCTCTACCGCGAACAGTTGTCTTCTCCCCTTACCTATACTTTAATCTCGTACAGACTCTTTGATGGTGTGTAACTGGTGGGCCACAGCTGACTGTGTGGTGTGCACACTGTACAGTAGGAATCCTTCAGTGGCACAGCTGTAAACCCAACCATGAAAGCCAGTTTATGGTCACAACACTCTACTTCAATTTTCCTTGGGAACTGTGGCCTGTCAGTGGCCTGGAGCCAGCCCGGAAATTGGAAAACTGTTTTCAGGTCTTAAGTGTTAAGATTAAGACCACATGTTGAGCTTTAAGAAGGGAAAAGGGCATAACAGTCTTGGTGGTTTAGAGAGTCTTGAAGAAGTTTTTCCTCCCCCCTCTCTACCCCCTGCACTGAAATGGTAGCACACATTGTTATGATATCTAAACCTCATGTGTACAAAGAAAAACTTGGGCAACCCCACAAACCAAAGAATAAAAGCTGTGTTTTCTCAGCTGTAATGTAAGTTTTTATATCTGCTTTTCAAACTCCTACTGGCATGCTGTAAAAAATTAAAAAGAGGGACTTTAAGTAATTAAAAAACGTACATAAAAATTCAAGGCTTGAATTTTCTACAACTGTTTTTTAAAGAGACTGGCTAAAAAGCCCCAGATGTCAGATTTTATTTCTAAATCTTAGGCATCTGGCACCATATGTGTTTTGGAAATTTGAGTCCTTTGCAGGCCAGTGAGTGGAAATCACTCCCTTGTTAATGTGCTGCTGTAGCTTTCAAGGTCTTGGAGAGCCAGAACAGTGGCTCCTGGATTCTTGCTGTCTGAGGGCTGGGAGTGTGAATCCCAGGGGAACGCATCTGTGTATATCACAGCTACTACAGCCTGAGCCTCTCCCAGCTCTCTGGGTTCACAGCCCAGAAGTCACTGTGAGGAGTGCTGGCTGTGAAGGTGTTCAGGGTTACTCAGCACTAGCTGAAGTCTGTTTAAAGAATAAGTAGGAACAACCAGTGCTGGCTACATCTGGTACGAACTGCTGAGGAGGAGTTTTGTGTTATTCCTGGCTTCCTTTGTCAGGGGATTTACTAAGAGTATCTCTGGAGCAATGCTCACAAGTGGGTTCATTCCTAATGGCTTTTAGCAGAAATTACTATGGGAAGTGCTAGACATGAGTGTTCTTTGGTTCCATACTCAGCCCATTGCTACAGGAGTTGCTAGAGTGATAGGATGGGGTAACAACAGGCCATGATCTGTCTTTCAGAATGTTCCTCCCATTTCTCAAGTTCCCAAAAGGGTTATAAGAAAGATTGCCAGAAGTATTGTCTGCAGCATGTTCTCCTCAGTTGTTACCTTACTCTAATTTCTGCCTGATATCCCATAGCAATTCAGATGCAGTGCTGACAGAAGCTGTACCAGGCTTCCATGAGTTCCTTATCATCTTTCCCCTTCAAATTGCATTCATTGCCTTGGAATATCCAGGACAGTGCCTAGACCAGCTGCTTTCTGGAGATACAATCTGGTAGCTCAAGCATAGGTCTAATTCTTCAGATCTAGTAGGGAAAATTTTTGCAACTTTCAAGCATCAATTTACCAGCCCAACTCTAAACACCACAGAGTGCAGATAACTGATTCTTTCTTTCATGATTTAGGAGAAATGAACAAATGGCTTTAAAATAGTTACTATATAATATTTGAATCTGTTGCCTCAGCTAACTGCAGTTACAGGAAAGACCAAAGGACCTGATTCAGTGCAACTCCTGCTGCCTTTCAGGACCTTAGTTATAGTTCTTCTTCTCTAGAAATCATTCATTAGGTCAGTGTTAAATGATTTACCTCTTTGTGTATTATTCTCTGTCCGATACGTTGGTGGAAAATGTCCTATGTATACCTAGATTTGTCTGAATTCTCACAAATGCTGGCCTCCTCCTTATCAAAGAAGAAAGGTCCTTTTGAGATGCTTCAGCAATGGTTGTGCATGGTGTGTTGGAGACAAGATTAATTAGTCCCCCAAACAGAAGGCAAATATTTGAATAGTCTTAGTACCTTGAGATAATTATTATTTCTGATCATCGTGGGATCCGTTCGGGTCCTTCTTTATTGTGGAAGTTGTTTTGCTCAGATCTGAGAGATTTTAAATGATAGAGCTTATGTATGTTATCCCCAGGGCTCAATATTCCCAGATGGGAGGAGAGGAGGATAACATAGAAAAAAGTGACGTTTGTGAACTACTTTGATCTTGACGTCTTCTTTTTCCTGTTCTAGGCCACAACTTCCACCAACTGGATTCTGGAGTCGCAGAATATTAATGAACTGAAATCTGAGATCTACTCGTTAAAAGGACTTCTCCTGAACCGGTATGGATGGAATATGTGAGCAGATTGTTGTGTGGGAAAGGGTTGCTTCCTGGGATTCTCTCAATCATGGAAAGGAAAGGCATTTCCAACGGGAACTAGCTCTATATCCTGTTATTGCTATTTTAATAATACCACTTTGCATTCCACTATCACTTTCTATTTGCAGGTCTCAAAATGTTTTTCAAACTTGCCTTAAATCACAGAGCATTTTGGGTAATTAATAAGATTTTTCCTTTTTGTTTACGATAGAGGAATTCTCTGCCATTCACCACAGTCAGGTTGCCTCTCACCTAGTTTGAGGTATTGACTGCATCTGCACCTGCATTCTGTTACAGAGAGAGGCTCTTCTGGATACTGTTCAGCTGACGTGTTTATGGTTAGGGCATAACCAGGATAAAAAGAATCGCAGTTCAGCAGAGCCTGTTTCTCTCGATTAGCTAGCTCAGGTATAGTCATCTTATAATGTCGTAGATGTCTGAAATGGGGTGATATAAATCCCACCTGTGGGACAGTCTTAAGAACAGGGATCAGATCTCAGTTCTTGAGGATTTTTTTTTTCCAAGTACAGTACTGAAGAGCTTATCTAGCTTTTCAGCTATTGATCCTATCACTCTGATACGAATCTTTTGCCGCCTCCTACGTGTAACTAAGTCTTCTCAAGTCATCTGTTTCCTAAGAGATGGACTTCAAAGATCAGTCTAAGATTGGACTAGACATGTTCTGGATCTCAGCAAGTGGGCTTTTCAGAAGTCTGAAAAGTGTGTTGTCTTTAACATCCTTTTAAATTCTCGCTACACCTCCCATTCCTCCTGGGAGTCACAGTAGAAAGCTTTGGAGGATTGAGGACACATATCAAGTTACAGTCTGTTAAGTTGTGTTGTAGTAGCATCACTGCTGGGTAGACAGTATTACTAAATGACACCTCTTCAGCAACAGGGAAGCTGCAGCTGGGGGATAAGTGCTTTTTGAAAAAAAGAAAACTTTTTGGGGGGGTTGTTTTTTAACAAGAAGGCAAATGTTTCTGCACTGAGGAGGCAGCAGCAACACCGGAGCCAAGAAAGTCTCCAGATTGAATTTGTTGATTGCATTTATGATACTGGTTGAATAATGCAGACATTAGCTTATTGCAGTCGCAGGAGATGGAGGTTAGATCAGCAGAGTTCTTCAATGGCTGGTGGTGGCAGCAGGAAGAGGGAGGTGAGAGCAACTACTGTTTGTAGTTTGGTCTAAGAAAATGTGGTGTGTTTGAGCACTCACTGTAGGAGAGCAGCCAGTTGCTGCTCTGGTCTTGTCCGTGACACTAGCCAGCTCACCTGAGGGGCATGAGGACGCCCTGCCACATAGCATCCTTTTCAGGGCTTGATCTGGTACCTTTTCATACTCCCACTCTTCCCATGCACAAGCAAGGATGGATGGGGACTGCTAGATCAGATATGCTTTTTCACTTTGCTCTTCATGATGGATGACTTTCTGAGGGCACCAGTACTCCCCACTGCACTTACCTTTGTCCTGTTTAGTACTTGGATTCTCCTTTTAGGGCTGGGCATTAGCCTGCCATTATCAAATGTTTAAAGCCCACCTGGAAGGGACTCGAGGACAGAGCAGCCAGCCGTCTCATCTGGTACAAGCTAGTATGACTAAGTCGGAGAAGCTGAACCAGTTTGTGGCAGCCAGGCCCTGGCCCAAACATGTAAAGTGCATGCTGGGACTAGGACATAGGCTCTGGATTGTAATGAGCTAGAATGCAATAGCTGTGTATCACAGTGGAGGCGAGAGCCAGGTGGTGAAATTCCTTGGCTCAGGCACAAGGACCTGGTGTGTCTGACTTCGTGCTCCAGTGGGAATTTTCTTTACGAATTAATTAGTAATTGTTTTATAAAGGGACACCCATGTCTTTCCACAGGCAGCATTCCTGAGTGCCAGCTTGCTCTGTGAAATTGGCCAAACCAGATCATTTTAGTACTTCACATTGCTCAGCTGGGATATTTTCCTTGTGTGCAGGCTTGATTACTGGTGCTTGTAAAGCACTTTGAGATTCTGTCTGAAGAAGTGAAGTGGCTTTGGTTTTGTTCATTTATGGCAAAGGAAATTTGCAGCTTCAGTCCTGCTTTACATGACTTCCCCAGTGCAAATACCATTCTCTCTAATGATAACCCCTCGGTGTTTTTAATAAAAGCCCCTTTCTCTCCTTTTCTTCCCCTCTTCCCCTCCCCCAAGGAGGCAGTTTCCTCCCTCCCCTTCGGCTCCTAAGATCCCGTCATGGCAGATCCCGGTGAAGCCAAGTTCACCCTCCAACCCTGTTGTTGCCAACCATAATAGCAGCAGTGACATCTCACCCGTCAGCAACGAGTCTACCACCTCATCACCAGTCAAGGAGAACCACAGCCCTGAGGGTTCGAAGGTCAGCTGCCATCTGCTGAGCACAGAGGAGGGCAACAAGGCAGTGATTGATGTCAAGGGCCAAGTGCGGATGGAGGTGCAGGGTGAAGAGGAGAAAAGGGAAACCAAAAGGAATGAAGAGGAGGAAGAGGACGATGAGGATGATGATGTTAGCCATGTGGATGAGGAGGAATGTCTGGGTGTCCAGACTGAGGACCGGCGAGGAGGGGATGGTCAGATTAATGAGCAAGTGGAAAAGCTACGAAGACCTGAGGGGGCCAGCAACGAGAATGAGATTGACTAAAGCGCCCTGGCTGCTGCTGCTGCTGCTGCTGTACATCTTCCCTAGCCTCCTGCACTGTCCCCGGTGCCTCTCCCATTTTGTGGAGGGAAGTGCCACCATCCCCTCCAGTGATTCTCCCATGATTGACCTTGAGTGGGGTCATGACTGCCCAGTGAACAAGGTGGGCCCTGTTTCACCACAGGGCTTTGCAGTGTTGCAGTGGCTTCTTCTCCCTTCCCAGACCCACATTCTCCCCATGAGCTGGGGTCACTGCCAAGGCTGGAAGACCAATCGCCTTACCATGCACCACAGCTACAGAATTAAGTCCTCTTACAAAAACACCATCTCTCCTGAAACAGTCAGCCTCTTTGCTGCATCCTGGGGTCCTTCTGTCCAATTTCAGAAACCAGTCTGTCCTGAGCAATTTGATTTCACAAGCCTTTAATCCCCACATAAGGCCCAAACCAGTTCTCCGTCTCCCAAAACAACCCCCTCTTTTATTTTTCAAATTACTTGATATTCTGTTGCCAAAAAAAGAACATTCTAACCCTGATTTCCTCACCAGATCTCAGTCCTGGCTCTTCCAAGGCCTATGTCAAGCCTCAAATTCCTGAAACTACCTAGCATCTAAAAACACTAAATTTTTGTGGGGTCCAAAGAACACTATTTCCACCCCACAAGCTTACACTCATCCAAGTGGCCTCTTGCTAGGGACCAAGTCCAGGTTTCATGGCCACAGTAAAATCCATGAGAACAGGTGGCTTTGTTACTGATTGCTCCCCAGTAAAAGAAGGCTTTAAAAGAAGTTGACCCCACTCATCCCAATTGTTACCCTTCCTCCTCCAAAGACGAGGAGCTCACATCAGTTTTTGACATCTTACATTTTATTTATAGCTGCCCTGAATGAATGAATGTATGAAGTGATATCAGATGCTGAAATGGTTGGTTAATTCTGAATCTTTGCAATGGTTCTCAGCCTGTTTTCCTCCCTACATGAGGAGAAAACCCACCTTAAGTTATCAGCTGAGACCTCCACCTACCCAGTGACAGGCACCTGCTTCAGCCAAGCAGTCTTTTCAGAAGAGAGAACAGTTCCAGCTCTGAGGTACACCACTGGCCCTTCTTGCCCAGTCCAGCCTTTTTTTTGCCCTATTGGGGCTATGCACAAATCAAAACAGTGAATTTTGAAACCTCTCATTTGCAGCATTGTGTTCTCAGCTGGTAAAATGGTGGTGTCCAATTATATTATTCACTGCATCAGAGCCTCTTAGCAGAGCAATTCTTGTAACAACTGAGTCTCACTGTCCTCACCAAGCAAGTGTGCTCGTCTGTGTGGTCATGTATAGATTTCAAATATAAAATACGATTGTATATAATTGTAATAAATATGAGTTACCACTATTTAACACCAGGCTGTTACTGGATTACTGTGGCTGTTATTCTGGGGAGAAATGTGCATGCAGGGTGGTAAAGGGAGGGAAAAGGGACTCTTAAAGAAATTCAGTCCGTATAAAATGTTTTCTGAATTACATTTATGGTTGATTTTCTGACTGCTCCAATACTAGGTTATATCAGCAGGAGGCAGTGTAGAGAATGGTGTTAAGTGCAATATAAGGTACACTATAAATAGCTCCAACAACCCTGTAATGCTAAGTTGCCTCCAATGTCGCAGAGGGTGAGATGGATGTATCATCCGGTGAGTAAAACACAGCCATTCCGGTGCCTTTCCTCCCAGCAGGAGGCTCTGCAGGGTGCGGAATGCAGCATCCTGCTCCTTTCCACCCCCGGCAGCAGGAGGTGCTGAAGGGAGCGTGTGAGATATCCCATAGGCCCCTTAGTCTTATCTACCAGCCGGGAATGCTGTGCCGTATCCCATGACTGGGCTAACCCTGCCATGTCAGTACAGAAGCCATTGAAAGAAATGGCGTACAGCAAGTAATTTGTAGCTACTGCAGTCCCATCTTTGTTCAACAGAAGTATTTGGCTCCCTTCTTAAAAATGAGGGATTTACTTGATTCCTCAGTATTTGGGTGTCTGGTACACAGTGACATTTTCCTGCTCAGGGGGAGCGAAAGGGACCTTCATATTACTGTATTTAGACCTGCTGCTGAATGTGATGATTTCTCATTCCTTAAATGGACGAATATCTTCCCCAGGAGTGAGTGAGTGTGTGTGTGTCCCTCTCTCTCCCTCTCCCTCTCAGTCTCTCTCTCCACTGTTTAACGTTCAGAAAGAACGTCACGTTTAGCTAAAACAGGGCAAATTTGAAAGTGTTTAAAAGGAAAGGCTTTTCTTAAGAGATGGCACTTTTCATTTCTCCAAGCCAAGAATCCTTGTGAAAAGAAAACACGACTGAACGCAGGGATGTGATGAAAAAGTATTGTCCTGCCTGTGTACATTTTATATACATAGAAGGTTTTGAAAATAGAAAGTGCCTGGACAACAGCAGTTGGTGAAATGTGGAAAATATGTTGCTGAGGTATGTGCCTTGCAGAGTGACTTACGAGGTTTACAGTACAAGCATCCCTGCGGCTTCATTTTCCCCCTTTTTCCTCCATGTTGCCAGTGTCAATTCATTTACCTCAAGATTTCTGGTGCAGAGTAAAAGGCAGTTTCCTTCAACTGCCCTTTTCCCTCCCTTAGTTTTTGCTTCTTACAACCTTTACCAATTCCATAGGTCACAGTTTTTCCTTTCCCGAACCTGATGAAACCCAGAAGACTCCATCATAGCTGTTGTTGCTCAAAAAATCTAACTCCGGGCCTCTGGCTGATGATGGGGTGTTTGTGTACTTTGTTGAAGAAATCCAACCTACCAGCAGAGAATTTGGAAGAAGCCAGACCTTCTTACCAGCAGGTATTGTTGTGAATCACGAGTTCCATTTCTCTGTCTCGTGTTCCTTGTCTTTCCAGCATAGCAACAGTTACAGGGCGAGTATTTAGGTCCTTATGAGCCGTGTAGCCTGACTGCTGACTTGTAATTTTTTTTCCTTTTTTTTTTTTTTTTTGCTAGAAACAAAGCTTCTTAAATGAGCTACCCTGTGAAATGTTTAGCCCACTGGCCAGTGGGCACTGAGAATGGCATCGTGTTAGCTGAGAGATGACCAGGTAGCGAACCCTTTTTCTGCAAAACAAGACAGACAGCAGCAACACTTACCCACCATGTGGCTTGTTCAAGTATTCTATTTTACTTGTTTTGACACAGGAAGAATAACAACACCCCCATAGGTGAGTTCAGTGGGTTCGTAACATGGTTTCTATGGGTCCTTGATAGCATATAGAAAGCAGGTGATGGGAGCTTCCTCTGAACAATGTCATTTGAGCACATTTCAGTGAAACCCTGTGAGCCTCTGCTCTCTCTCCTAGAGGAATCACCAGCCTGATAGGCTGGTGCTTTACAGTAATTTGAGGATATAAAAGCTCCCTTTTCAATAGCTGCAAGAGAAACGTGGGGAACTCAGAAAATGTGACAAAGCGGGAAAGGGTTAAGAGAGATGTCTCTCAATCATCTTTGTCCAACCTTCCTCACGCCCAGATGTGACAAGTAAGTCCTATGTGCATCTTCGTCTGAAGCAGGAAGATTTTTTTTTTATTGCTTTTTGCATATTGGGGGTGTGACCTAACAGTGTTTGGGATCAGAAGGAAGAGGATGGACTGTAGGATCCCTTGTGATCTTGCTGCTTTGCTGCATGACACTTTGCAGAATATTTTACTTAAAAGTGTGCCTCAGTTTCCACATGTGATGGTAAAAAATACTGTCTGGTTGATACAGAGATGTGACAAAGACAAGTTGCAGAGAAAGCCAACTTTGGGAATTAGGTTTCATGCTAGGTCCTGCAGCTCACACAAAAACCCCAGCCCCCATGAACTGCTGTGCCCTGGAGCCCCCCAGCCCCCGGTGCTGGCTGTGCTTTGGCAAGCACGGTGCGAGGCTGCAGCACCCAGCTGTAGCCACTGTCCCCTGATGGCCTGGGCTGCACAGCTGTGGGAGACGAGCTGCCCAACTGTCCTGGAGCAGCCTGGGATGGTCAGTTCACCAGTGTGCCCTGGCTTGGACGCAGACATTTTAGACATGGGCGTTCCTTATTGCAGCTCAGATTCTTCTGGAAGTAAGTATTTTTTAATAGCTGTGTTCTCTCTTGATTTTGTCTTCGATAGAGTGGAGGAACTGGCTGCGTTTCCAGTGGCTACCTTGCCCTGGTCTGGGGTTTGTTAGAAGGGTTGCCAAGAAAGTCTGTCCTGGTGTGTACTGGTGGAAGGAAGCCTGGTATATGCTGGGCTCCTGCCTGTGGCAGGGAGGGGGCTGTGGAAAAACCCAGTCTGTGTCTACTCCATTGCTCTCATTTGCAGTGCCTGCTACAGAAATGGAGGCTGCCTTTGCCTTTCCTTTGGTGGGGCAGCGTGACGCTTGGGGAAAACAAAGGCTAGACAGCGGGTCCAGAGTAGCTCTTTGGTGCAAACCTGTTGTGTTGACGTCAAAGCTTCCATGCTTGACTAGACCCTCCACACCCAGCAGGTTGTGGAGCACGTGTTTCCCAAGGGCTTTGGCAGCAGGAAGCTTTGGAGGGTCCCTTTTGTGTGGTGGTGCTTTACGTTAAGCACAAATTTATGTGGTGGTGACCCTGCACACCAAAACCTGATGTTAAGCTTGAGCTGAGAATCTTCCAGCCAGGACTTGACCTCTCGTACGATTGGGTGGTATGCAAGTGCAAAGCAAGAGAGGGCCTTGGCCTCCAGGGATTGAAAACAAAAGTAAAGGGATGCTGGGAGGTGAAACATAAGAAATGATTTACCTAAGGGCACAGGAGAGAGCTTCCAGCGTTCTTCATTTTCCCTTTATCATCTTATCCCTAGACTAGGCTGTTTCCTCAGGAGTCAGCCTCTGTAGGCACCTTTAGAGCTGTGTCCACCTATTATGGTGATGAAAGGCTGGCTTTTACCACTATGTTCGGTCGCAAAAAATAAAATAAAATGATAGAAGTGTACCTAAGGTGTATTTTGGGGTATCAGGAAAGAGGGAGGGCAGGGCCCAACCCCTCCACTTGCTGTGCAGTAGAAGCTCTGAACTGCGCACTTGGAGATTGAGGGGCTGGCATGGTCTCTCCCAGCTCAGGGAGAAAAACAATCCCAAACCCAAAAGGGAGCAAGCACTAACCTAATAAAGGCACCAGCTGGACGAAGGGAAAACCAGCTCTTTGGAAAAAAAAAAAAAACACAACCTCCTTTCATTAGAAAAATAATATATTTCATCCAAATAAGGTAAAAATATTTGAAATGGGGCAGAAGTGAGCACTAGGCAGCATCTGTCAGGCCCTTTCTGAAAAGGGGAAGATTATTAAACTCAATTACAATTTATTTTTGTAAAGTGTCTTTCAGACTAAAAATCTCCCCAGATGCTTTGCAAGGATTGCTCAGGGGTTACTTACGATATGGAGCATCTTAGAAGAACACCCCTGTTTTCCCACCAAGCCCTTCTTTTCTGCATCTGCTGAAGGATTAAGCCTTCAGGATGTTTTTTTTTTCTTCTATATTTGTGCAAATAAGGAGAGATGTTTTATGATGCTGGCTGCAAGAACATGCCTGAAGAGGGGTCGGGGGGGATTTGACATTGTATTTTTTTCTGTTTTGGGTAAAATACTTGCTTTTCTTTAGGACTGTGTCTCCTGTGTGAGAAGGTGATTGGCTGGGTAGGGCTGATTCAGAGGATCTAGAAGTACAACTGGCTTGTTTGTTTGTTGCCTATTTTTCTTCTTGTGTCTGACACTTTGCCAGCCCGCTTGTCTGTCTCTCAGCCACTTTGTCTGCTTGGCATGTCTGTTTTGTACAGCATCCCCGTTGTTGGTTTTTCAGTCTTCCGTCATGCCTGCCTGTCTCCTAATGCCGAGCGCTCATTCCTTTTTCTTTCTAACACTTCAGAAACAGACTCCTTCCAGCTTTATCTCTTTGCTTCTATACGCTAGCACTGAGGTTTTATCTGTGTGGAGCTAGAGTAACACCTCTTTAAAATTAATTTCTTTAACTGATTTAATTAAACCAGAGCAACTTCTTGGGTGGACGTTCTTCCATCTCTTTGAACAGGGACCGCTTTACTTAAGCAGTCTCAACTGATAGGTAGGTGCATGCACAAAAGACTGTGTGCTGAATTGCTGCAGCTTTCCCATGTCGATGAACTGTTCTTTGCTTCCTGCCCTCTTACAGCATCCAGAGTAGATTTCATCTCTGCGTGCCCGTTTGCCTGCTTACTTGTATGTTTTTGTGTCTGTGCATCGCTGTACAGCAACATCAATGCTTCCCCTGCAGCAGCCAGCAAGTGTTGGGTGTGAGATGGCGGTTGGGGCTTCGTAGTCTCTCCTGTTCCCCAGAACGAGCTAGGTGCAGCCTGACGTTTGGACTGAAACTGGACCATCGCACTATTGCACCTGTTTCTTACCTCCTTTTTTTTTTTCCAACTCTAAAAACCACAGGCTGGGTCTGCTAATTTGTGTAAAATAGGAGAAGCGTGATGAGTGCCCCTGGCAGTGGGTGTCCCCGCCATGGTTCTGCGGAGGGAATGTGTCAGCTGCAGGGAACCGCGTCTGCGCAGGGGGCCATTACTTGCAGGGGCTTGCATGTGAGGGGCTCCCTAAGTTGCTTTGCCCACAGATCAAAAGTCTATGTTTTATCCTTTTTAATGTTTCGGACTGTAGAGCTCTGAGGTTTAGGCAGAGCTTGGCTGTGGCCTGGGATCACAGGAGGGTCCTGGGGATGCCAGTGACAGCAAGGGCTCGGGTCAAGTGCCGTTGGTAGATGGCTTCACAGCGAGAGCACGAGGCAGCACCCTGCCCTGTGGGAAGGGAAGGGGGCAGGGAAAGGCTCAGTCTGCCTGTCAGATAAATCTTCGTCTGTTTACTTAAATCCTCAGTGTTTCTTCATTTGTTTGTTTAAGAGTTTCCCTGCCAAAAAAGAGCAAAAGGAAGGAGGGAAGCCGCCTATGTTGGCCACCCCTCCACAGCCAGGATGGGTCTGGGGCTCTTCAGGGGCAAGAGCAGGACTAAGGGCCAGAGCACCCTGCCTCCCCCGGGCAAAATGAAGGGATTTGCCTCTGGAGGGGCCGTGTTCCTGCCTTCTGAGCAAATGCTTGGCCCTTGTAAGGGAAGATGCATGTTAGGGACTCTCCAGGGAGCCCACTTCTTGCCCCAGGGCTGGCATAAAGAACTTGTCATCCCTTCCAACACCTCCGGTACCTACAAATGCTGTTCAGTGCCCTTCTCCCCTCTTTGCCCTCATCCCTTTTGTAGAGATTGTCTTCTCCAGAGTCGGGTGTTGTCAGCTTTCAGGTACTGGTGAAGTTTGTCCAAGACAGCAGACGGAGACCCGAAAGCGGGGGGGCGCTTCCTGCCTGAATGTTGGATTTCCACAGAATAGCGTCTGCAACAGAGGGACTCAAAAGCATCTTGCCTACCTTTAGCTTTTTATAGATACCCATAAAATATACCAGGTATAGTAAGTATCACACATGTGATTCTTTCACATGCTAGTGTGTGCTTTCACCAAAACTGACACTTTCCTTGTCCCCACACAAGTATTAGGCGAACCTGTATATTTTGCTGTAGCTATGCATGTGCAAGTCTTGTGCACAGATACATTCATGCATGCTCTGACTCTTTCCAAGTTTGGTCATATTAAACTAAGTTCTGCCTTGATTTGTAGAGAAAGACACAATTTATTTATTCGTGTGTGTGTATGTGTGTAAGTGAAACTCCAAAAACATTCCCAACAATGTACATGCTTTTTTTGTTTGGAATAGGTACAAGCTGATCATTGACTTTCAGAGAAGTCTTTAAAGTTCATGTTCCCCTTGAAGATGATGTGAGATTTTATTGTCATGTTTGAAAGCTTCAGTCTTCTGTGCAGACTGCATGCAGATTAAGGGGGGGGATATATTTGGTTATATCTCCTCTCCTTCCCTTTCCCCAGGAGCTGCTGCTTTAAAAGGGCTTCCCATCGTCTTTAACGAGGCACCTGCAGGTGTGTGAACACAATTTCGTGCCTGTGTGCAAGAGCCCAGAAGTGTAAATGCAAAACTCATCTGTGACACAAGCAGTTGATGCAGTTGGTGTGTACCGTGTGGCAGGCCTGTTGGTTCGGAACCTTCCAAGGGCTTGTGCAGAACTGTGAAGGAAATGTTAGAGGTCAAGTGAAGGTCTTAGCTTTAAACATTTGGTACACGCTTTCTTTTTCACTTCTGTGTCCTAAGACTTCTCTCTTGCTTTTTGTTGTTACACCAAATGCCCAGTGAAAATATGTTTTCCATGAAGTCTCGAGGCATTTATTATCTATTAGCCTGTTACCTGTTAATGGCCTGTTTCTATCTATCATCTCAGCTCCCATACCTGAGCAACATGGACAGTACCAAATGCTGGCTTAATTAATTTTTTCTCCATTGTGTGAATGTTTATTCCCCTTTTGTGTCTCTGTTTTGTCAAAATTTCTATTTCTGGCCTCTTGCCCTATTGCAGGGAGGAGGACGTGTTAGAATAACTCTTGCTAGTCTTCTAAGAGAGCTAAGTGTCTCCAGTCCTGCCACCCGATCAGAAGCATGCCCTGTTTTCTGAACCCTAGGTTTCTCTGAAGCTGCATCAGCGCACGTGCAGTTCCCCTTTCCTGCCCTATGGATTCCCCTGAAACTGGGCTCCTGTGTGCATCTCAGCCACACTTATACCCAGGGACCTGACCACTGCTCTTCTATGCTAAAATCCTGCTTGGTTCCAAATATGATTCTCTAATCTAGAGGGATAAAGATGGGTTTATTTAACAGACCTATTTCCCTAGAAAGTCTCCCGGTCTTTTTTTGTCGTTATGCCTTAGGAAGCCAGTGTTGAGCATTGGTCCCTGCAAGCTGGAAGTTATGCCCAGTGTGTGTTGTGCGTCATAACAGCTGCTTTTCCTCTGTACCCGTAAGTATCAGAATTCTGAATTTCCTTCTGTCTGGGTGTAGGACACATTGTGCTCATAGAGTAAATATCCTCCCGGAGTCAGACATGCTTTACCGCATTCTGTACTCAGCTGAGCAAGCCGTGAGGAGCGTTCTGCTGGGCACGTGCGCCAGCTCCGCGCACCTGGTGGTGTGGCTCAGGGGTGATCGCTGGCTGCCCTACACCCACTGCTCTGCACTCGGGTCTTCACAGCTCCCTGCGAGGTGGCTGTTCGACTGAAGGGGAGTTAAGTTTGGACCTGATAAGACCTCGTAAGAGGTTCCTGCAAATTAAACGAATGCCTAGCACAGTATAAAAACTATTCCTTCTAGGTCTGGAACATAAGGAGAGGTGTAACCTGAAGTCTTATTTTCCTAGTAATCCCTAAAGATACCCTTGCTAGACTGTCTGTGAGAAGCACTTGGATGAATAGTGATGATCATCTTTCTGAGCCACCGTGATGGCCATTGCCTTCATTTTTGGCCAACACTGATAAACTGCTGCCTTTATTTCTCTCCTGGTTGGCCCCTATGGCCCCAGCAAGGACAGGTCTCCATGTGCTAAGGCTGGACTAGGCATGTTTGGTTAATGACATCTGAACACCAGCATGACTGGAAGCAGCAGCAGAAACATCTGGTCGTGCATTCTGTGTCCTAGAATACCTTGAATGCTGGTGCTTTATGTTTGAGGCAATTGAACTTTTGCTGCCTCTGGTGGTTTAAAGTCTTGACTTGTTTGGAAAGGGGAGAGCAGTGCTCCTCTATCTGAGTTTTATGTTTGGGCTCGTACCAAGGGATACTCCTGCTGTGGGTGCCTACGTTGGTGGGTGCTGCAGAAGACTTGGTAGTGTGCTGAAAAGTGGTTGTCCAGTGTATTACGTAAATCAGGCAGTGTAGTTTTGTGGCTATGTGTGTAACTATGGGGTCCTGCACTCACAAAAAAAAAAAAAAAATGTAAGAAGGGGTATGCTTGATGTAATGAAAGTGTAATAGCAGCAGCAACTGCCCCGTTTTTGTCCTCACTTTAGCACATGCAGCTTCACCAGGTGTCTGCTGCTGGCCATGGCTCACCAGCTGCAGAGCTGCAGATGCAGAGCTGCAGCGTCACCAGTTGCGAGGGCTTGGAATGAACGCAATAGTGAGGCTTTGATTTGTTCCACTTGCAGCTTCTCCCACGACTTAGTTGTTCTTTTATGAAGTGTAGTTCCACAGACAGCAGGCAAGTTCCAGCAAGAGCTTTCAAGCAGCGAGTTGTGTCGGTCACGTCCCCTGTCCCCCCCACCGCAGACACAGTCCTGTAAATATCCCATGTGCTGTGGGCAGAGCTCCAGTGAGAACAAACCTCTGTGCTCCAAGGTCGGATTAGGAGTGTGTTCAGATAATGACATCTGAAAACAGGATGGCTGGGAGCTGCAGCAGAGCAACGAGGGGGCTTTGAAAGAGAGAGGAGTCTAATCCGCTCTGCTAATAAGGAGGCAGCTGCTGCCAATGCATCAGGCTTGGCTGGCACTGCTTCGCTGCGCCTGTGTTCTGTGACGGGTGGCAGGGAGGCGCAAAGACCCAGCTGCTTTGAGATGGTAGGGGAAGACCCACAGGAAGGGTCGTCTTTGCTTTCTTTGGGTAAAACAAGAACTTTGACATTTCTCTTCCCCCCCCTCCTCAACAGCACTTTGGCAGCACAGGCATCAGCGCAGTGTTTTGTGCCAGGCCAGTGTCTAGGAGCTGCAGAGGCCGTGATGGAGGCTGGGAGGGGATGGATGCACAGACACCCAAACACCTGCCACTGGTGCAGAACCAGTTGCGTTGCCAGGGCACTCAAGCCTGGCCTTTTATCAGGAAAGCAGCTGGATGTGTGCTGGTCTGTGTGCAATCGTCATGCCTCACCAGTGGAAAAACAACTTTGTGTGGGGTGGAGGGATGGGAGGGGGTCTGTGGGGAGGGGTGTGTGTGGGTGTGTGGGTGTGTGGGTG
>VYZM01020503.1:192265-219755 GCA_013398915.1 Dromas ardeola
CCCGCAGTAACTTGATTACTTCCTCCTAAAATGGTATTTACTGCCTGTCCCCATCTGCCTCGTGCAGAGGAGGGATGCCGGAGATGAAAGCCTGTCCTAGACCCACCTCCAGTGTGGAAGTGCCCAGGCCTGGCACGAGTCTTGGCTAGGAGATGGTGGGGACAAGCTGTATTGAGCGTGCAGTGGTTTTATCTAATCTATTGTTCCGTTACAGTCAGCACTCGCCACTGCTGGATCGGCTGTACCAAGGCAGTGTTGCAGCGCGCTGTGGCTGTCGGGACACCATCTTGCCTGAAAGGCTTTCTCATCCCAGATGGCATCACCACACTTTAAAGGACATTTGTTTATAAAGTTTCTGCTGCAGGAAAAAGCTATGGTGTGGCCAGGTAAGGAATGCTTTTTTACGATCTTTGATGCACAGCATACAGCTTTAGGCGTTCTTGCTAAGTTCTGTCTAAGTGTATGGCTTCAACACTGCATTTTAGTGAAGATGAGCAGATTTATCAGCCCCATCCCTTCTCTGCAGACAGGGTGTTTCTTTCAGGCTCCTTGTCTGTTTTGTCAGGGTGGCAGTCGAACACCTATTGCTTTAGTGGGCTTTGAATCTCATTGTAAGGTTTCAAGTGGGTTACAGCAAGCACAGTTCCACCATGGCTCCCAACTCACCACCCAGAGTTTGCAGGCCAAGCAGGAAGGGAAAACTCAAAATGTGAGTAGTCACATCCCCAATGCCAGCTCCCAGGTTAGCAAGTCGTGGCGACGGAAGCACCAGTTCTGTCAGGGGCCCCCATGAGCACTTCACATAAAACTACAGGGCTGCTTAAAAAGCTTGAGGCCAGAGTCCATACAAAGAGAACCCTGTTCCTGTTGCACTTATCACCTTAGTACTGGTGCTAAAACAGCGGCTGTTAAAATGGGTGCGGGGCCATTACTGGGACTGCAGCGCTTTAAAAGACCTGAACTGCTCCGAGACTTGTTAGGTCTTAAAAAAATAAAACTCCTCAATCAAGAAGACAACTTGATCACTTAAAACTTTGGGGTTTTTTTTCCAGTTTTTATTGAGTGAAAATGTCAAACCTTGCATCAGTCATGCAAAAAAAAAATCAAATAAATAAAACACATATATTAAATTTCTAATAGCACTAAATTCAAGTGGAAAAATATTCAGTTCTTAATAACGCAGGTGCTGAAGAGACCAGATTCAAGTAAATCAGAGCACACCATCCTGTTTAGGGTGTTTTTTTTTTCACTTTCTGCATTTTTGTCTCAAAACCTATATATATATCTATATATCTATATATATGTATATACATATAGATATATACACACACACATATATATGTGCATACATATTATTTTTATATTTATATATATACACATACATATTTATAAAACATTAAAAAGAGCATTGGTGGTTCAAGCATTTATTTCCCCCCCTCCCCCACGGAAAGAAAAAAAAAACAACAACAAAACAAAAAAAATTACACATTTAAAATTCAAAATGAGCTAGCAATGGCTTATAGTCCTAGTGTGCAATATGGATATTACAAAAGGCTAGAATCCTCCCTCTTTGTCTTTTTTTTTTTCATTTTTGTTTTTTTAAAGTTTTTTTTTTTTTTCTACATTGGAAAATTTTTTTTAATTTTTTTTTTTCTTTACAAAATTCCTTCCACACAGACTTTAATCCAGTTGAGTTTGTGGCTAGAATGAACAATCTAGTCAATAGTTTTTATTTTATTTCATTTTTTTGCTCTTCAGCAGTGAATGGTAGCAGAATCAGGAGGGTCCATCTCAAGGTTTATTTTGTTTGGTTTTTATCTTGTTTTGGACAGAATAGTTCCATTTCCTCTCTCCTCTTTCCCCCTCCTCATACAGTTAGCTGAATCTCTCTCTCCGCGTTAAGCACATATTTCAATAGTACTGTATTAACAGTGGTATTGATATGATACCGTGAAGTGAAAAAAAACCCACCTCGCTGTAATAGGGATCTCTGTGCTGTTGAGGCCTTTGTTCAGAAAAGCCCTTAAGCACGGGGTTAAATCTGTACCCGTTCAGAACGCATCTGCTTAAGAGTTTTGCTGAATGCAAGCCTTAACATGGCAGAATAAAAAGACAGGTTTAACTTTCTTGACTTCTTGTTGTTGTTGTTGCAAATAGAGACATAGCTTTACAGAAACAAGACTTGGAGAAGGTTGAGGGAGACGCGCTCTGGGGGTAGGGCCAGGGTGGCCCTGTCTGGAAGGGCAGAGTGGCCACTGTCCTCTGAGGGCGACTGACCACCTGTGGGGTCAGGCCCTGCACGGGCGTTGCATTCAGCAGTAGCCTCTTAGGAAACAAATTTCATTCCCTGTGCCAGCTCCCAGAGAAGAGGTGACAGAAGTCTGGGAGAAAGGCTGAGATGTTAGGGAGAAGGAGGGTGCCTGGGGGGAGAAAATGGTGTGCATAGATAAACACAGGCCCTTCTGGCATGCTTAGCCACATGAGAAGGACGTGTGGAACAGGGCCCCGTTCTGCGGCCATCCTGGTGCAGTTGCACCGGCCGCACCTGCCTAAAGCTGCCTCCCGGGATGATCTATTGCGTCCAGCGCCAGCCGAAGTGGGCCAGCGTTAGCAGGGCTACTAGCAGATCTTCTACCCCCTTTTCTCCACACCCTTCTGCTTTCTCCCACTGTTGTGCAGCGATTCAGCCAGTGGAGTCTGGTGAGATATGAAAGGGGAGAGGTAAAGCCACCACGTCCCGCTGCAGGTTCCCAGCTCCTCACAGCAGGGAACCAGCCTCTCTTTCCCAAAGGGAAAGAAGTGGCCCAGGTGAGCCCTGTGCCACTGAAACCAAACCCCCCCCCCGTCGCCTTCAGGGTCAACAACGCTCACAGGCAGGTTCCGGGTAGACCTCGAGGATGTTGTACTGAAGGCAGTACGTTCCATCCTGCTCCCACAAAAGTCACTGATACACATCATGTTGATTTCAGTGGTACAAAATAAACACATCTCTTTTGCAAGACGTGGCTTGTGTTACATCCAAGGATTCCCCTTGAAGCCCATCACCATCCTATCTAAGTAGTTGAATATGGGAAAAATGTACAAGTATAGAACCTGCAGCAAATGCTGTTAAAGTAAAATCTTTTTTGCCCCATCCCATTTCTAGAAATTCCAGGGCCTCGTTCCCTCACTCTGCCCCAGGAACGTGAGCTTCATTATATCCAAGAATTGAGTTGTGCTAGAAAACACACGGTTGAGGGCAGGGGACATGACATACCAAACAAAACAAAAACAAACAAAAGAAATAAAACCCTATAAAAATAAAAGCCACACAAATAGCTGATAGAGGAAAAGAACTCCAAAGAATTAAATATACTACAAACTAGTAATAACAGTATTTCATTTGTTTTGTTTTCATTTGTTTCACTTCTACAAAATTCAAGTTAGAATTCGGAATCGTGCAGCTCCGGTCAGTGCTAGGAGTGTGAAGTCAGCCTCAAACCGTAGCATTAAGGCCCCCCTCCTCTGCCACCCCCTACAAACAAACACTACATTGAAGGAAAAAAAAAAAAAAAGAAAAGAGAAAAAAAATTGCACACAATTAACCATATCTAAGGGCTATCCAGAAGGCAGGTGACCCCCCCTCATCCCCCTGGCATTGGTGGTTTCTCTTTTGTTCTATATATAGTAATAACCTTTACAGGAAAAATACTGTACAACTTTTTTTTTTGCCTTTCCTTTTGAAACATTATCCGAACATTCTGTCCCTACATTTACACAGCTGAGCTGCTTGTTTATAAATCAGACCTGATCTGCACCAGTTCCTTAGGGAAATAATTTAAAAAAAAAAAGCGCAACCTAAACTTCTTGAGGCCTTTATCTGTTCAGGGTGAAAACAAATGATGGGGATCCCTTGGAGCTGAAGTGCTCGTGGAGTTGGGGGGGGAGGGGGCGCCTGCATGATGTTAGAAAAAATAATTAGTTTTTTTTAAAAAAAAAAAAAAACAACAAACTTCAGACACAAGGAACCTTTTGCTAGGCTGGTATACTTACAAACTGGCACTGAAATAACTATTATCAGAATTCATTCATATGGCTAGTCCTTCTGGAGCCCAGGTGTGTGTAGACAAGCCCTCTCTTTCAGACTCAGACGAGTATTTGGGGTCAAACAGCTCCTGTCTCACCTGTCAGAGTCCGGGCCAGTATCCTGTAGTGTGTGTTCCCAGACTGGGCAAGGAAAAGAGAGCAGGGAAGAGCTTGTAACCAGGGGAAAGCCCAAACTTCCGGAGGTGGCAGGTCTCAACACAGTATAGTTGCATTTGCATATGCAGTGCCCAAGCTATTAGCCCTACTTGGCAAAATTTCACAGCGTGGACCCAGAAATGCACTAATTCTTAGCTGGACTACATCCTGGCCTCAGCGAGCATCTCCCCCATCTTCGAGTTCTCTGTGCTGCGTAGGCTGCAGCAGCCTCATGTTTTGTAGCTGCAAAAACACGACCAGGCCAACAGCTACACAGGTGCTGCAGAACGGCGTAGTCCCCCCTCCCGCCCCAGTGCTGAGCAAAAGAGACCCCCCCAGTCCGAGCAGGACATCCCACAGTGGGATCCTGAATGTTTCCCTGCCTTCCCCTCCCTCTTCAGTGGTGCCTTCAGCATCTCCCAGAAGTCACCAGAGCGCCGTTATCTGTCCATGCAGACAGACAGACCTGCCCATCTGCAGTGAAAGGCTGGGGACGAGGGCTTGGGGACCGGGGACATACCTGTCATCGTACGACTGCCTGGGTCAGAGAGCAAGCAGTATTTTCAAGGCTGCTTTAATGGCTAGGACGCTCTTCTGTGAGCACGGTGCTCCTTGTGCTGCACCGTGGGACAGAGGGTCAGCTCACAACCTCCTGAGATGGGGATACCGAAGCACCACAAAACGCCTCACCCTCGACAGAGAGGAAGCACCTGGGAGTTGGGATGAGATGGAACTGGATGGGAGATTAACCCCAGTCCTCCAGTGTGACAGACCCTTTAACTGCCTGCTGTGTTCTTCCCAAGTTACTTCAGCTAAATCCCTACAGGCAGAACAGCAGGGATGAGGAGAGGTGTCCTACAGAGAAAGTGTAGACTGAGAAAGTTTTACAATATAAATAGCATTCAAAATTATTATCATTAATAGTAAAAAGGATCTGGAAGAACAGAGGAGTGTCCCATTCCCACCCCTGCTCATTCATTAATGCGTCCTCATTTATGTGACAATAAATACCCACTCCCACCCTTGCTGTCTGATGCCATTCATTTAATGCTGGAGAAAGAAGGGGGGAGGGGTGGAGAGAGAGAGAGCGCGCGCACCCCTCACCCCCTCCTTCCCACTGGCAAAAGCTGAGCTAGTTGTCTTTGTGACACCAATTCCTTGAGTTTTATATATGTGTGTGTGTGTGTACATTATATATATAGAGAGAGACACACACACAAATATATATTTCTAAAATTCATTACCTGTTGTTCCCACCCACCCCCCTCCAAGAAGTGGAGATTATTATTAATATCGTACAACTGAAAACATGGAAAAATAAAACCCAGAAAGAAAAATGGGGGGATAGAGCCCCGCCCATAACAAAGGGTCCCCAGATGGGCACAGGCCCCACGCACCATGCAGGGAGCAAGGAAAAGCAGCTGGTACCCTCAAGGTTCATGTCCGTATAGAAGGGTATTTTTTGCTGCACCCTGCCCCCGTGTTCTGTGATCTGCAGAATGAAGCGATGCAGCACCAGTCCTGCTGCGAACCTGTCTCTCTCATGGGGCCGGTGGAGGAGCATGGGTTTCCTTCCTTCCTCTCTCTCTCTCATGTGTGTGTGGCACGGAGTTTGTTTTTCACTTGCCATCCCAATCTTTGTTCTTGCCTCATATGGGGTCCTCTTAGTAATTCTGTGTAAGAGCAAAACCAAACCACTGCCGCTGTTGTCTCTAAGATTAAGGAGAAGCTGCTGGAGCAACAGTAGAGGCTGGGGCAGCAGCTGGAGCAGGAGTGGGGGCTGGAGTAAGGGCTGGCTCGCTCTGTGGCCTGGAAGCATCGCCATGGTCTGTGGAAGAAGCAGCCTCCTCTGGTTCTCCATCTTCTTTAGCAGCCAGGCCCTCAGGGTCAGGCAGCGATTCTTCAGAATCTGTGTTCAGATCTTCCTCTTCATCCTCCTCCTCCTCATCATCATCCTCCTCCTCCTCTTCATCATCATCCTCCTCTTCATTCATCTCCTCCTCGTCATCCTCTTCATCCTCTTGGGAAGAGTCATCCTCGTCCTCCACATCACCAGAGCCAGATGCCACCGCCCCCCTCTCCTGAGGTGCGGTCCCGGCTCTGCTCGGTGATGGACCTTCAGTGACTTCTGACTGCTTCTTGCTGAGGTCCAGGGAATCATTGAGGCCCACACCAGCCGCATTCTGCAGGAAGAAGAGGGAGCTGTTGTTGTCAGTGCTGAGGTTGAGGGAACTGTCCAGGTTGATGGAAGAGTTCTGGATGTCATACTCGAGAGTGGAGTGGGCAAGGCCCTCAGGGCCAGGAGAGATGGCAGGAAGCTCCCCTCGCTCCTGCTTCTCGTGTTTGCGCTTGTGCGAGTCCATCTGTGACATGCCCACCACTGTGTGTTTGCAGCCAGGGTAGGTGCAATGGAAGTGGGAGCACTTGAGTTTGTACTTGCAGTCAGGCACCTCGCAGTCCACGCTTGAGCTGAACTGGCAGAAGCCAGCAGCACTGATGACGTCCTGCTTGCCGTGGTGCTTACGGTGGGCTGTCACCTTAGTGCTGTCAGTGCAGCGGAAGCCACAACGCAGACAGTGGAAGTGTGTGCTATTGCCAGAGAACTGACAGTCTGGGAAGTTGCAACTCAGCGAAGACTTAAAGCGTTTGAAATCATCCAATACCAAGTTGTCAACACGATCGTGATGCTGGGCGTGCTTATACATGTGGGTACGGCCACAGAACTTGTAGCCACAATTCTCCCGCGTGCAGTGGTAGTGGGTAACCTTGAGAGAGAACTGGCAGCTGGAGTCCTTGCAGTCTTCGTAGAGGTCATAGCGCCGAAATCCCTCCAGCATCATCCCTTCATCCAGCATCTTGCGCGAGGATGCGGTCTTGCGGCGCTTGCCAAACGGGGACATGTCTTCAATAATCCAGAAACGCTTTTTGGCCCCCGAGGCAGTTGGCATAGTGATGGTATTCCCTGAGGAGACAAAGCGAAGAGTGGTGTTGCTGACAGTCAGGTCTCGCTTCATCCCCTAACCATCCTGGCAAGCTCTGTATTTGCCAAGACACAATGCTGCAACTGTTCCCACCCAGCAGCTCATCCCTCAAGCTCTAAGTACGCCTGGACTCTGGGACTGTGGGCTGGCTGATGCCTGCTGCTCATCGCTGTCTCAGTTTTCAGCATATCCAACCTTGCCTTTAATTGCTGCTCTGGTATACGTGATATTGTCCAAATGCTAACTGTTGCTTCTCTGTTTGGCTACTCTCGCAGTTTCTCCTGCTGCTTAGTTAACCTCTAGTCCCATTTTTCTCACATCAGACTTTTAATACAGATGAACTGGCTGGTTCCAATCCAAGGACCGAGGTGTTTTACTGTAGTTCTCTGAGTTTAAAGTGGTAAAAGAGTTTAAACATGCTAAAAACTGGTACGCATATACTGTTTTCCCCAATCCAGGCTCTTGTAATACACTACAATTGCCAAGGACGGGCAGGAAGTGAAGGAAGATCCCATGCGTGATTAAAACTGCAAGGGGGGGAATTTATAGAAATAGGATGGACTTTGGCCAGGAGACTGCAACATCCCTCACTCTAATGAGCCTACATATTACGATGAGTGCACTTAGAAAGACAGATGGACAGATGTTCAATGGGGCTAATTCTCATCATCACTAGCCAGTGGACTCAGAGAAAATACCAGTTCTACAGCTTTCCCTTGGGTCTCAAAAATCACATGATGCCCCTAGTAAATAAAGAGCCCTCATCTATCTTCCACTTCCATTCACAGGGCCAGCGTAACTGGCTAGTGCTCACATCCCCTAGGATCAAGCTGACATCAAGGACTCGACCTCATTATATCTATTAACTTCTTTTTCTTCTCTGCTTGCTATTTCCAGAATCAAACCACCATCTCCAGTATCAACATGCAGCACAGATGAGGTCGGAGGCAAGAATTTCTCACCAGGTGCAGAATTGTGAGTGTAATTGGAAATTATAGCTTGCAACTAAAACATACTTTTTTTTTTTTTTTGCCTCTCTTGATGCCGAAACTGCCATCCTCTTAAAAAGAGGCATGATTTGTGACGTGCAGTGCCTGAGGCTTGAGAATCCAGAGCAGCTTGCATCCTTGTCTAGGAGACTGAAGAAACAGTCATCTGTTTGACTGTTGCGGAATTATTTTTTTTCTGGCTGATAAGCAGGTATTAAAAGCGATGAATGCTATTTTTGCCATATATGTCCCTTCAAATGACAACCTTTTAAGAGAACATGGTGACCGCTGAAGGAAGCCTCCGGAAGTTAAACTGGCGCTGCACTGAAAGACACACAAGTCCATGGAAATGGTAGCAGCAACCTCATCTCCTGCATCGTTCACGCGGTTGCAGGAGAAGCAAAGAACAAAAGATTTTTCCACACCCATTCGTTACGTGGCACTTTTGCTCAGGCTGCAAATAAGGACACCAGCTTGGGGCATCCACGGTGAGACCATCTTAGTGACAGGTAGCTGGTGGAAACTACGTGTTAAGGCTAATTTAACCAGCTACCAATGGAGGAGTAACTTTCTGTCACTATAGATTTTAAATTAGCGACCTCCTAGCTATAGAATCTGTGACCAATCTGTGACTCTGCTCCCCCCCCCAAACATCTGATATTGTAAAATCTCATTCTCCACTTCCAGGCGACTAGTCTAAGTGCATCGTTGCCTGAACAAATCACTGCTATCCAGATTAACTCCTTACTCCTTCTTTTAAAAAAATTATAGCCAAACCATCAAGTCTTTCATCATTAGTTTGAACACTCGTCTCGTCTGCCTGCAGACAGGAATACAGGGTAAGCCATCTTAGGGGAAAGACTTTGGATGGGAAATCTGGGCGATAACTAGAACTTAAAACTTTACCTGTTTGAAACTCAATGTATCTGCCCAGCTTTCACAACAGTTCAAACAGATGTGCTTAGAACTTTAGTTAAACCAGTTTTGTTTTCTCAAACAGGCAAAGTTTCAGAGCACGGGTATGAAGAAGAGACGATAACCTGGTACACTCTCCTCCTTAAGCCTCTAGACAACGTTCAGTCCCTACGCCCAATTGAAGATTACAAGCCTCAACAGATTTAATCCCAAGCAAATCTTGATGGTAAGTGCATGCCATAAACTTGTCTTTTCAACTACCAATAATGTAAACATTCATGAAACCATATAAAGGTAAAAAGAAAAGAAACGTAAAAATATATCATTAGAGGAAAGCACAGCACAAGGTTAAGATGTTTCAGGTTGCATGCAAGTAAGTTTAAAAAAAAAGGCAGCAAAAATATAGCTTCTTGTGAATTTTGTTCATTGAAACACACTCCTCTGGACAGGGCAAGGATCGTTCTCCTGCCAAATCCCATGAGAAAAACCTGTGAGCTTCCAAGTGGAGTTGGTCCTCCAGCCATACTCCCAACCATTTACCTTGGATTTGCACGTTACTAAAACTGGCAGGAAGAATGACTGGGGCATTTGTAGGCTGCCAGAATCCTCTTAAGTGTGAACTTTAAGCTCAAATACGCCTTTAATTAACTAGAAAAGAGCTGGGAGTTGGGAAAAGAAGCCAAAACTCAGACACACCCTAAAAAACATTCCCAGCTGGAATGAGAATCTCCAGCCTGAGACATCTCTGATCTTAGTCACACATGGGAAACATGGCAGCTTAAAACTAAAAATCTAGATGTATTTTCTGCAGCTGTAAGAGCAGATGTAAATAACAGTGAGTGTGAGAAACAGCCTGAGCTGTCTGATGATGTCACCGTGGTGTCACTGACTGTACTTCACTCTGGTGCTGGGGAAAGCAGCCCTCAATTTTTTTATATGCTTTGTATATGAATAGGAAGCAGTGAAGCTTACAAGATCTATAAAAATGTGGGCACTGGGTACCTTGTCAGACATTTACCTGCTGGGATGTGGGCAGCAGACTATGGTAGGCACTGGGTTGGGTGGCCTGGAAGATCGGAACAAGAATTCCAAGTCCCATTAATGCTACATGAGCAAAAGTTTGCTTTGTGGCCACCCTGCTGTTATCAAGAGGCTGAAAGCACATTTAAACTATAGATTTTGTTAGATTTGGAATTCCATCGTTTGGAACTGGTGGAAATTGCACTCAGGTATCTAGATGTCCCTCAGTGATTTGCTGTGGTTTTGGTTACCCTTCTTAGCTGTGGTTACTGTGTCAGCAGACAAAAGGAGTTGGCATGGACGCGCCCTTGGATACAGTTAAGACACAGAGTGACGTATGCTTTTGTACTGACCCAAAGGCGCAGAGAAAAAAATGTGGGCAGGGTGAGTGGGGAAGGAGATGGGCACAGGACACTAAGAGAGAAAGCAAAGAAGTGTTACCTGCTGCGTCCTGAACTAAGGGAACGTCACTTTTTACTGGAGTTGGAGTGGCAATGATGGGCGAAAACCCAGTGGTGCTGGCGGCAGGCATGACAATGCCTCTGCTGGATCCAAGAGTGGCACTGAGCAGAGAGTATGAGAGACAAGATGGAGAGAAAAGATAGGGGAGGGTGGGAAGGGGAGACCTAAGCAGGGCTTGTGAAAAAGATGGAGGCAGAGATGGTGGTTGAGGTTGTGGTGCATTGTGGGTGGCATCATCGGCAGCAGCGGTAGCAGTAGGAGGAACCAGGCAGCCTGGAGAATGTGGAGAGAAAAAAAAGCAGAAAAAAAAAACAAAGGAAAAAAAACCAAAACAACAAAACCAAAACAAAACAAAAAAAACCAAAACAAAACAAAAAAACAAAAGAACTGAAATGAGAACCCAAGAGCAGAAGCAGTATGATGAAAATGGAAAATACATTCACAAATGTATGAAACAGAACTGTAACAGAGAAGAAACAGAAGGTGAGGAACTGACAGCATCAGGAAGAGGAGGGTTGTATCTGCAGAATGTACGGTGGCTTTAGTGGCGTGGGGGAGGAGCCACAGGCTTTCATGCAGAAATTCCTGCTTGTTTGGTCCTTGTTCATCTGTATAGCGCCAGCCTGCACCAGCTCATAGCTGTAAGGGTGGCCTTACACTTTGGGTGGGTGGAGCTGCTCGCTACCTGGACAGCAGTGGGGGGCCATGTCCTAGGAAGCGTGACTTGGGCCAGACGGTGTCCTGACAAAGGAGAGAGCGCCAGGAACCACTGTCCCACCAGAACTCTCTAGAGGAGCTTTAATGCCATGGGGCAACCACTGTCACGACCCAGCAGTGTTATCTAACAACTAGATATAGCAGTGTATATCTAACAACATATAGTTAGATGCGCAATATGATAACCTTCATCTAACTGCTGTGGCAAAGAAAAGTAGGAACATGTACAAAATTAAATCAAACTCAGTGAGGCAGCCTATCTAGAATGTACCACTTAACCCTGGGAAGGACAGCTAAGAGATCCCTTGATCACCACTAGATGATAACAGAATTCATAAAAGATACCTGACTACTGAAAAGATAACCCTGTAATACAGGGCAGCAGGAGATGGCTACACATTATCCTGGCAAACAGGAAACAATGGCAGAAACTTACTTCCAAAAAGAGGGGATGATGGTGACTTCCTCTGTGCAACGCTGCACAAAGTGGAAAAAGAGTTTTTGCATGAGGATTGGAGCTTGGTGAGCTGCTTTTATATGTTGATTTCTCATGATGTGGTAGGTTTTTTCCCCCTGTGTATATAATATTTGCTATTGGTCTTTCTGTACCTCAACAGTATAGGAAAGTGCCTGACTTCAGATGCTGCATGAGGAAATACAAAAGGATATCAGGGGAAATGCCAAGTACAGAACAGGCTCACAACTTCTTTTTTTTTTTTTTTTAAATCGGTTATTGAACTAGGTCCAACTCCAAGACACAGGATAAAAACCTCTCTTCAGGGGAGGAAAAAACATACGCTGTTAGTTCACGGATGCTTGAGATGCACATTCTGATGGATCTCTTCTCACAAATGGTGGAGGGAGCTAGGTTAGTACGAGGCACTATTGTGAAGCTGATACAATTTATGTTTTAAGGTGCAGTTGTCCTTTGGCCTCTTTTCATGAGTTTATCTCCCAAGAGAGCAGGCAACTGATGATCCATTTCACACACCCTCCCTTCTCGCTTACCTGCTGATGTACTTTCATTGCCCACTGGAGTGCTGGAGCAGCTGCGGTCCATATTGGAAGATTCAGAGGAGATACCCCCAGGGCTACAGCCAGTGTAATCCATGTACTCATCTGTTTCAGTGTCCATCATGCTTGGGGGTCCCTGAAAGGAAGCTGGGGTTCCTGATGAGGCTGGGCTGGGTGCCATGCTGCCAACCTGGGGGAGATTTTCATTTCTTGGAGCGTGGCCAATAACCTGCAGCAAGAAAACAGGACAGGGACTTTCACACCAAAAGCAAGATGCCGAGACCAAACCCATCTGTCTGCACGTTTATTTCTCTCTGCCACAGTTCACGAGGGATAGCTGGAACATGCTCATGAGTGGAAGCCATGGCACTGTGGCTACGAGCGTGAATCTTCCTTCACTGGGAGCTCAGAGCACTAAACTTGGCACATGTACCCTGGTATGTGAGTTGTGATGCGTTCAGAGGCCGGGAGTGTTAATCTTGGCACCAGGATCCTGGTGTATGGATTCTGATGCATTCAAAAACAGGAGGTGTTAATCTTGGCATTACTACCTTACCGTGTAGGTCCTGCTGCATTTAGAGACTGGAAATACAACTACCAACATGACTGTCCTAGACACTGCATGCTGAGACATTGCAACAAGGGAACAGAGACTGAAACCAGTGACGTGTCTGTAGGCTGTGTTCACACGCAGCTGCTGTGGCCTGGCCTGGCCTGGTCTTCTGGAGAGTTACATGGGTAGGTACCCAGAAGCAACGTATATCCAAACACGTCACTGAGTGCCTACTGAGGACTAAGGAATGGGAAAACTGCAGTTAGTACATTTAAATGCAGAAAGGCAGAGGCAGTACAGTAATCTGGTTAGCTCTGCCACACGCCCTGATTTGTGGCATCATCCTTGTTTTGTTGTTTGTTGGACTGCTCGATGGGCTGAGCACAGCAATAGGGTAAGACACTGTATGCTCCCAGCATTGCTCAGGCCACGATTACCACTTCTCCAGTGCTGAAGTGACATAGGATTGCCAGAGAAAGGAGATGGAGGTCAAAACTAGCATTTTCTGCTCAGCATGTACTAAAATTCTTAGGGCTAGACTCAGCATGTACTGCTGAGTAGTGCAGACAAATCTATTTGTTAAATCTCCTAAATTTGATTCTTGTACCTAAGCTTTTTGTGTTCAGAACAAAAACTACCACAGCAGTAACACCGGTTCCTTGACACCTGTGAAATCATTCAATCCAACAGCAGTTGAACAATTAACTTATTGACAGTACTCAATAACCAATAGGGACCTCCCATTCCGACGTTGTGGAGTGAAAAAGGGTTCCCATCTTGCTTCTACAGAATGGCCCCTTTCGTTTTTCATATACCAGATGATGTCCGTAGGGTAAGATCACTTAAATAAAGCTAGCTTGTTTCATCTCCCAAGTCAACGGAAGTTAAAGCAACCAGGGAATACGAAGAACAAGCAGGAGGTTGCAGGAGTGCTGCCATTCTGAGCTGCAGCTCAGTGCTGCCGCTGAAACTCTTCAGTTTATTCACACGACAGCTAACCTCATCTGCCAGTTGCTCTCAGTTATGTGTTAGAAAAGAAGCAACTGCATTGCTCTGCTACTTCCTGATAGAGGACGAAGAGTGCCCCAAACTAACTCCAAATCAATAAGGGAAGGGAAATTTCGAGACTGGTCGTTCTCCCATCCTAGGTGGAAGCAGCAAATAATTCTTTAAGTGCAACAGGAAATGTTGCTTTAACCAGCACGTTCAATTCTTCCACATTCTAAGCACTTTAACAAGCCAATTGGTGTATATTGAGAAAGCAGGGAGTGCAAGTTGTAAATATGAGTATTTTAGAGTTATCTTTCTCAATTTTTTTCTCCATAATTCACATGGAAAAGCTGTTTACACTAAGTAATGCTTCGATGTCTATGCTTCATCATCTTTCCTCACATTGTTGAAGTCCAAGCAGGTAAAGCTAGTGTGGGTGAACTCGCATATCCCAGCTGCATCCCCCAACGCAGACGTACATCCTTAAGAGTTTGGGTGCGAGTGTCTTGGCACTAAAGCAGTTCTGCAGCAAGCAACCAAAGGCACCAACACTACATGCAGATCTACAAGTTAAATAACCAGTGAGTCACCTGAGTAGGAACACGATCAAAGTTCTTCCCTAGCATCCTTCTCATGTGCTTTCTGGCGTGGGATGTCATTTGGTGCTTGAGCAGGAAGGAGAACTGGCAGCCCTCTCGAATGCAGTGGAAGTGGCTGTTCACCTGGTTGTATTTGCAACCTAAAGACACAAAATCATTGCATGTAGTACATGAAAGGTACCAAGAGGGGAACAGACTGTAGGGAAGATGATCAGGAGATGGGACAAGGCTGCTGCTACATGGATTTCTGGTGGATTGAAGATTATCAATGATCATGGGTTCTTCAGCAACAGTCCTGAATGAAAAAAACCCATGATCTTTTGGCCTGCTGAGCAACTGCAAGAGAGGATTACAGTGTACATAGATTTAAGAAGTGCACCTGAGCTGCAGACTAGTCCCATCCCTCTTCGTTGTGTTATAAAGAAAGGAATATTACCATTACATCTATTAGTGCCTAATGCTCTCCAGTCTTAGCTAGTGCCTTTTCCTTTACAAAGAGAACAAACCCAGGACATTTAACTGTATCACAGAAGTTACAATCAAAAACACACACTCACAAGTAGATTAGAAATGAAAGGTTTGTCTTCTGTTTTTTCCTTTAACTGTGTTCTCAGAAAAGCAGTCTCTTAAAAGCTGTAGCTCTGCGCAGTGTATGCTCTCTGGTCAGATAGAAATGAGCCAGGAGGTGTTTATTGCCACTCCAAATTTGTTGTGTAATAGGGGCAGCTACTAAACAAGCAATTTATATGGGTTCTGGCATACAGCACTTGACACATTTTGCTCCTCATGGGTAGTGCCATGCATGCTGGGACTTTGTGTATCTCATTAACAGACAATCCTGAACAGCTACATTCTATAGCTGATAAATAATGGCTTGTTGCAATTAAAGCACAGCTGTATCAATAATCAGGTTCTGTCTGTTCTCTGTCATCCCTTGGCCATACCCTTACACACAGAGGTACAGACCAGCTCAGTTTTACTCATCTATCCCTCATCTATGTACACCCATCCACCTTTACTTACATACCTCCGTATTTTTCATCTTTCTCTCTCCCTCCCCACCCATACACGTGTGTATGTATTTATACACACACAAACATACATATAAAAATCTATCCTGTGTGTTTGTTCAGAAACATTCACAGCCCTTAAAGCAGGCCAGTGCTTTCTGCACCTGCTATACACACATATGCAACGTCAAAAGAACAGAGAAGTAAGACATGCATTTACATGTTGGTGTAGCCATATACACCTACACCAACACATCCAGCTACACCATCCCATCGTGCTGCCTGCAAATGCAGAGTGCTGGTTAAATGTATGTTTATTGCATGGCAAGCCCAACCTATAGGCATACGTACATGCTGCTGGATGCATGTACCACCTCACTCCCAAAAATAAACACTGCTGACACATGCGCAGCCTGTAGATGCCTCGCTGCCAAACAGCTCCCGAATCACCCAGCCCATCTTTAGCTCACAGATAGCGTTTTATGTGCATGCCAAGTTTATGTTTGTTTAGGTATCGCACTCCCCCACAGCCCCACCTCATTTGCCCTCCCCATCACGTTGTGCTGTTCTTTGGGATGGAGAACAAACAGTGCTGGCGGGACCGAAACAGTATCAGCAAAGGGCAGGTGAAGGCTCGCCTGTTGCCAGGGCATCCGTGTAGGCTGGGTGTCATATATCATTGTCCTGCTTTGTCTGGCCCCTGCTATCACCTGAAACACCTAACGCTGAGTAAATAACTGCAACTGCTGAATCTACTGACATGTGTAAATGAGACCTAGGTAAGTACTGGCTGTGGCGTGTTGACACTCATTACCCTGGTTACCCCAAACAAGCTACCATTTGGGTACAAATTCTTGATGTATTCAAACCTGAAAATAAAAATTTGGTTCTGGTTATTGTGGCTGTTTCCCTGCAATAGGAGAAAACAGCACCCGGGAGTGTTACTGTGAACCCTGTTTTGTTCCAGCCTTTGTTCCCACCAGGAGCGATAGGGAAGACTGGGTCTGTGATACTGGTAAGCCAACACACAACTATGAGGGTTAAGTGAATCCCAGGCAGTTCAGGATAGAGCTCTGTTGGAGGGATCCTTAGGGATTCCCCCCCAGTTCAGAGCCCTGGCTCTCAGCTCTAGATACCTCCCTGGGAAAGCAGTCATCTTTCTGTTGTAGTACATTTGTTTTACCAGCTTTACGCTAGAGGCATTAGATTTAGTAAGCACTGCAGTGCTGCTAATAGTTGTGGCAAGCGGGCAAGGCCCAGTCTGAGGCTGTGCCCCATCTCAGGTGTTTCCTTAGGCCGGGCGCTGGTGGGAGGCTGGCACAAAGACACAGCGCTGTATTCCCTGCTGCTCACACGTGCTGTGGAAAATGGCTTTGGAGGAGAAGGGAGTAGTTCATTGAATGCTCCATACTGCTATCTCTGGTTATGTGCCCTTTGGCTTTCATTACGCCGCACTGGCAATGGCTAAAAAAATAAAAGTTTCATTTAAAGCTGCCTGGAATCAGGCAAAGCAGCAATTTGCTTGATGCAGGAAGACTTTCGCACAAGACACTCATCCAGGCAGGCATTTCCCCTATGCTTTTTTTCACGCCAGGTGCACTCAGAGCACCCTTAAACTCCACCCAAGACAAGCAGTGTGCCCAAAAGACTACAAAGTACAAAAACAAACAAACAAAAAAAATGGCCTTGACAATTAGATAAAAAGGAAAAACAAAGGGGAAGCTATATCTCCAGACAAATATATACATATATACACACACACACATATATATGTATGTATATGTATAATCTTCTATATTACAGTTTCTATCCATTCAACTTGGGTCTGGTTGGGAAAACATGCTTCAACTCAGGCAGATCAGGACTGCTTTCTGTTTGGTTCCATTTCTTGTTTAGTGCTTTAATGACCAAACATCTTCAGCATAACTCGCAGGCTCTAACCCATGGCATTCTTCGCCTGGACATGGGACAGACCACGCGAGAAAGGTGATGGGGGAAAGAGAAGAAAACTCACCTAGTCTGCCACACTCTTCTCGCTTGGTAAAATACTTGAAGCCATTGGCTGCCCTTCTCTCTGCCTTCTCGTGTTTTTTCACGTGCCAGGGCAGCTTGGTGGTGATGTTAGTCACAAAGTAGCAGCCAGGACGAAGACAGTGGTAATGCCCTCGCATCCTGAATTCACAGTGCTAGAGAGGAGCAAACAGGGAGGTCGCTTTAAGCATATCTAAAACAAATGCACTCTCATCTGCCTGCTACTAATGCTGTCCCTCTGAGACATGAGAGAGAGGCCTGAGCTGATGCTGTAGATCACATCCATTTTATCTTCCACAAGCTGCAATGCAAACTTGTCCCGTCGTGTGTTTTGAATTGCTGTCACGTATTCTGTATTGCACTATTCTACGTTGAAATATCCCAAACCTAACTCATGGCTTTCCCCGGTATTCGTCATAGATTTTTATTTTATTTCATCTTGTGTCTCTTAGATCATGCTAGTTGCCTTGTCCACTTCACCCAAGTCAAAGAAACATAAAAGCAGTGAGATTTTCAATTTGATTAAATAAAACATTTTGCTAGAACACTAATAAAGACCCTTCCATGGTTCTGTAGTTAGACCAGGAATGAAACACTTGGCTTCGCTCCCTATTGGGTATCGACTTGCTCTTTCCTATTTTTCATCTCCCGCACACATACTCGGGCTGGAAAACTGCTTTTGAATTGCTCTTACCTGGTTCGGACAGAGACACTGCAGCGAATAGTAAGCAAACTGGTCTCGCACATTCACCAAATTATTGTTGGGGTTGATGTGGTCCAGGCAGTGGGATTCTGCTTTGCCAGAGGTTTTGCACACATACTTGCAGTTCCCAAAGAGACAGTGGAAGTGGAATTTGTTGGCGTACTTGCAGTCCGTTGCCAGGCAGGGATCGCTGGAACACATCCAAAACCCAATCATCACCTTCACTCATTTCACACATTTGTTTCTTTGCCAAAATTTAATTCAAGGGGAGCCCAGCTGAACCCTCTGTTCCAAACATGGCCTACGTATTTCCCATAGCCACCTTCCTCTTTAGTAAAACTGACGCTGGCAACACTACTGTGATTCCACCAAGCCAGTGCACCTTCTTGATTAAGGTTATTAAAATACAGCAATGCATGCTGGGGTCTGTAGTCTTCCAACTTAAAGCTCTCTCAAGATCTGGATGGATGCTCTTTCTCCCTTTCTCCCTGTACTTACCTCAATGGATTCAGGTAGTTTCTCCCACCTCAATTTTGTGTAACCGGAATGAAACTCTTAGGCACGCACACTGCAAAATGCCAGGCCTTCCCCTCATTAGACAAAATCGGCAGTGACCTATTTAGTCAGCTATATGGTTTGGTACCTTACTCCCCCCACCCATTCCACGGATTTCTGGCTGCACGAACAGAGGTCAGATTGGAGGTAGCTGAACACTGATCTCTTGGATCCCAAGCACTGTACCCAACGATACCTACTCAGACGCATGAAACAGAATTATTACACTTCTTTGAAAGCAGACGAATGACCATCAATATAGGACCCAGAGACAGATACTCCACCAGCCTGAATAACTAAGCTGTAATGCCTGGCCTGATCCTGGACTCCCGTGTCCTCCCGTAAACCACGTTAACTTCTGTGCCCCTTTCTCTCGGTGTAACAGAAATAACACCATCATCACAGCAACACTGTGAAACTTCTTTAATGTTTTAAAAGAAGTTCAGCAAGGTACATTACCTTCTGCGAGACACCTCCCTTGTGAATTGCTTTGTAAACTAACACTACAAAACCAGAGGCACAGAATTTAAGGAGACTCATTACACTTGTACGGAAGTTCAGCCAGGACAGCAAAATTCTGACACATCTGAAGTGAGAGAGAATTGTTCCCTATTCCTTGAGCTGCTGAGAGACCCATTCCTGGTAAGGCCAAGTCCAAGCACTTTTGTTCCCTCCACTATCTGACCCCCCCATCCTTCTTCACTGAAAAAAAATAAATAATGAAGCTGTATTATACCGAGTTACTGATGGCATTCCTAGGAAAAGGCCACAGAGCTCACTGGGGACAAATCCAGGAGAAATCCAGCAAGCTTCCTTATCAGCAATCTGTAAACATCTACTCTTGGTTAGTTCTGTGTACTTTGCTGCAGTAACACCTCACCTTTGCGTGACTGAGCAACTCAGTTGCCCACTGATCTTTGCTCAACTCCAGAAACTCATGGTAAGTCCCAGACTTGCAGCAAGATCTGGAGGTGGGCTTGTCAGGCGTCATGCTGAAAACTTTAAGATGCTACACTTCCTCTGTAGCCTTCAGTGTCAAAAATACTGCAAAGACGCGTGTATTTCTGTACACCTCTCATGAGGTATAAAAAAGGCTTCATGATACGTCAGCAAGTTGATTTCTCTTCTCAACTTGTACCTAAAAGTGCTCCTAAATGTACTCAAAAATCCTCTTTTTTTTCCTAGGAAAACTGAAGCTATTTTCTAGACTTTACAGAAACAAATCTTCCGTGAGATAAAGCCTGGAGTACTTTCTAGACAGAAGGTCTCTCAGTGGGTGAATATAGATACAGTACTTCAGCTCTGAGGAGCAGTAAAGAGGGGACTGCAAGGCTGGAGAGGACATAAGGAGACAAGCATCATCTACAACTTACTTCTCCTGGAACTGGAGAAATCCGGGTTTGACCTGAGGCTTGGCGTTCTCCAGGGAAGTTGTTGCCAAGGGTGAAGTTGCCAGGTTAGGCACTGATGCTGGGATCTGAGGCATCTGGGGTATGGTTGAAGCCAGCTGCTTCCAAGCTAGCAGTGTGGGGGCAGAGGGCACAGTAGCTGGACTTGGAGTGGGCACGTCGAGGGCAGGAGCACTTGCCATGGTGACAGAAGTAGCAGATGGTGATGAAGGGGCCAGTGAAGCCTTATTCTCAGTAGCAGTTGGGAAGGGAGACTCAGAGTTACTTTTCACAGTTCCACCCTCAGTTCGGAAGTGAAAACTGCAAAAAGACAGTGTAATTCAGACATAAATTCTTGAGCATTGCATATAACTTGATTAAACATCAACAAGAATGTGGCAGGAGTCTGCTAACAAATTAGTTGAGGTTAAATCCTAAAAGGGGCTCTGCGAACTTTGTGGAAAGATTTAAGGGCCACCTAGACTGTGTGTGAAGACAAGGGAATTCATTAAGAGGGGTGGAGACAGAGAGGTGCAAAAACATGTTGAAATCAGAGAGATGCAAGAATCCCACCTCTTCTTTGCTAGTCCCCTCACTGTAACAGTGGGAGCATATCGGAAATTCATTCTTCACCCAAGAGTCATCTAGAGTTCTGAGCATGCTATAGAGTCTCTGTAACATAGGCCATATTATCTAGCCTACAGTTCTGGCTACCAAACTCTGGGCTGTCCGCTGCTTTCCAAAATGATGCGAAATGACAAAGGGTTTACAATATAGAACATGGCAAGGCGAGACGAGGGACTGTTGGGCTAGACAGTTTGACTGCTTCATTTCAAGATCCTTACCCACATGATGCGAACCTCTTAAACAAAACCGTATAAACTAAGGGCTAGGGAAAACTTGTTACAAGAGATTTGTCATGACAACACAAAGAACAATAAAATGCTTTCTACGCTGCACTGATGGGGTGCTGTCTACTCCACAAAACGTCTGTGTCCTGTGACAATGGTGGGGTTTAACAGGATCCTCTCCCTCCCATATTTTCTTACTTCTTTGTATAGCGTATTTGTGTGCTGTGAGAAATACGGGTCTCCTCAAACATATAGTCTGTCAAGTAGGCTACGGAAAAAACACAAATGTCCAGTTCTCAACCTTGCCAACACTGTGAGAAACTTTTTCACAAGCTGAGCGCGTTTATTGTGAAACAAAATTAAAGAGTACATAGTGCTCTGCAAAAATTTTAGCTGAGCACAGAGGACTGCCTATGTTCCTGCTCTTGCATAGAGTTACTCAGTAAGGTCTCTCTTGTCCTGCAGCGTGCGCGCTGTGGGGTGCTCCCGAGGTTCCCCAGACTCGCGCTCCCCGACTCACTTGGCGTGTTTGATGGCTCCATCCAGGGTGCTGAAGAGGGCACCGCACTCCTCCACCACGCAGTGGAAATGCACCTTATGGAGAAAGTCGCACTGTGCATCGCAGAAATCCTTGGTGCCAAACCTGGCCAAAGCAGACAAACAGGCATCTTACAGAAGGCCCCAGAAGAGAAGCAGTGTGGGAACAGACATATTTTCTTTGGTTTTCAGTTCTACTGCCATTCTAACGTCACTGTCCCTGCTGCACAAACGGCACTGCTGGCATTGTTGCTTGATTATTGCCTGCTATATAGATCTGAACATGCAGAACAAGAACCCCATTTCTCTCCAACTGAACTTGACCGAGAAACTCCCATTCACTTTTAGTGGGAGCAAAATACAGAACTACTCTGAAACAAAAGATGAAAATCATTAGGGCTCTTGAGCAACTATGTACAAAAGCCAAGGCTCTGAGGAAGGATCAAAGGTTAGAAAATTAAGGGAAATCCAGGCCATGAGGACACTGCTAAAACATCACAGGTCTTTGGGGTTTTTTTATTGTTTCAATCTACTGGGAGTAGCAAAAGGGAAGAAACAACAGTCATTCAAGGGAGTCTAGATCCAAAATCCGCCTGCTCCCCACCTTGAAACAACAGGGTATCCCATAGATGGGAGGGACGAAGTATCGCCTATATAGCAATTACAGCCTAGTACACATAAATACTGAAAAGCACAATCCCTGAAGTACAGAAGAAACAATGCTGCAATGCAAAAACCAGAGCAAAAGCCATCATCTGAGAGATGCCTCTTGTCATCTCGGAGGAAACAGTCAAGAGGGCAAAGCCAACCAAGCAGGGTTTCACTGCTCCTCCACTGCTGAGATTCTCCAGACTTAGTAAGAGTAGCACAAATACACGTGATTTCTGGAAACTCCAGAATCACAGGGAATCAAGAAATCAAGTGAGAAACACTGGCAGGAAGGATCTGAAACTTAACAGGGGAATCTTGCATAATTAAGATACAACAAACTACAATTGCTCTGATGAGCAGGAAAGCAAGAAACAAACAGCAGCCTGTGTGGTCCCAGGAGGGAACTCTTGGCAATTTGAGGGTAAAGGAAAAAAAAACTTGTACTGGAGAAGGAAGGTCCGTGGATACAGAACACATGCAGTCAGTTAAGGCTTGCAGGGAGAAGATGAAAGAAAGAATGGTGTGGTAAGAGGTAAGAAACCAAGTTACTGCACGATAAGGGGCTCTTTTATCAGCGACAAGAGGTGTTGTACTCACAAAGGAGGTCCAATAAAAATGGGAGGTGATGAGTCAAAAATGACTGCCCTCTTATAAAATTTGATTTGGATAGGAAAACTAAAGACAAAGCAGACAATTAGGGATAAAATGAAGACCTTCTAGAAGAGCAGATAAAGGGACTGGCTGGAAAATACAAATATGCACAGATCAGCCAGTCTGGATGATGTACGTCCCAAAGTGCAATGGAAATTAACTCACAAACTGCATTACTATTTGCTATTTTTTAAGTCATAGAGAAGAGGGAGGTACTAGGAAATTGGCAAAAAATAAAAATAAAAAAAAATAATCCAGGTACTGATTCTTCCAGGGGAAAAAAAAGACAAGTGATCTTTGGCAATTATCATACCTCTAGTCTTAACTTCTCCTTCCAGTAAAGTAATGGAACAAATATTAAGAGGGAGGAGAAAATCATTAAACATCTAGAGGATAAAGGAACCATGAGCAATAAACAGCATCAGGATTATAAAGAATAAATCTTGCCAGACAAATTTAATTGCTTTTTTTGATAGAATTACAAAATTAGTGGATGAAGGGATGCAATATATTTGGATTTTAGTAAAGCATTTTGATACAGTCTTGCATATGCTTAGAATTAATTCAAATTGGCCTGCATGTGAATGCTACCTCATGGATTGAAAACTGGCTGAAGGACCGTAAACAAAGGCTAATGACAAACAGCAACATATTGAGCTGGGAGGAGGTATCCTGTGAATGCTGCAAGGATGACTTTGGTTAGGTCTGAGCTTATTTAACATCTTCATTAGGAACGTAGGAGAAGGAGTAAACAGTGTGTTAATGAAATTCACAGAAGATACTACACTGGGAGGAGTTGGCAACACCAGTGCAGGAGGAGAAAAATAACACCGGGAGGCCTTGCAAGAGAAGGGAGCAGGTTCAGAATATGAGAGTCGTTATTTGGAAACATATAGCTAATACATCTGGGGGTGGGGGGTGTTTTTATACATAGAGGAACTTGTGAGAGCACCATGAAAAGCAGTCCTGTGTAACAGCGGAGGGTAAACCTGATCCATGTACATTATGCAGTATAGATGCAAACAAGGTAGCACAATTGTCAGCTGCATGTATGGGGGCAGGAAGCTCGTTATATCTGGAGTGGTGATACAGGAACGGCAGCCCAATTCTGCACCCATTCAGGGAGGAGCAAGAACGACAACTGCAACAACATGATCAGCAGGCTGAGGGGACTAATTTACAAAATCAGATTAAAGGAAGTAAATAATCTTGGTTAAATGGCATGCTAGAAGTCTGTGACTATCTGAAGGGGTTGAGAGGGATTATCTGCTGTGGTTCAAGGGGATACAACCAGGAGAACTGCAACAAAATTACAAAAAGGGAAATTCCGGCAGCATACCATGAAAAAAATCGTGACAGTGAAACATACCAGGTGGTAGAATAATGCTCCCAGAGACAAGAAAATAGCCACGCTGCTTGGCATAATTAAAACCAGGCTGGACAAAATGCAAATAGACTGCAGGGAAGGATCTCGCACTGGCCAAGGGCAGGTGGACTAGAAGACTTTCTAGTCTTCACCATTGAAGTCTGTGATTTACGAAGTGTCCACAGGCATTTGTAGGCAACGATCTGTGTCAGAGCACAAACCCGTATGTGTTTGCCTGGGTGTATCTGTGTATGCTCAAAGCGTGTGTCTGTCTGGGCGTGTATGTGCATGTGTCTGTGTGTGGGTGAGTTTTGTATCCATTCCACTTTCCTTTCAAGCCTCCTTGTCTACAACAAAACCAGCAGAATCCCAGTTCCCATACCCCTTATACTCCTGATTTTGTTTCAGTGGCCTGCTTCTACGATGAGAGGAAATGCCACAGCAAGCATTTTAAGGCTTCTGTGATCTGTGGGTAATAACTGAACGTGGTTCAGCGCCAAGAGCAAGCTGCCGTGGGTCCCCTGCGCTTGCAGACTGGGGCCGGAAAGAGGAGCCTAAGATGAAGTCCAGGCTAACAATACCATGTGAAGATCTGTGCTCGTAGTTGGCTCTCAAGATCCCTTGGCAAAATACTTCCACGTGGACAGGTATTTCTTAATGGACATTAACACCTATTGCAGGCAGCCAGCAACTGAGCCGGCAAAACAGGCAACCTATTGAGAACCAAATGCACTCCAGAAGGTGATCAGCATATCACAGAATTAGGCCTTTAAATTCAAGAGAACTCTGCATTCAAGTGTGAACTAATGAGCCAGACACTTTGCAAAGGAAATAATTTTCCCTTTCCTTTTTTCCCCAGTTCCACGCTCTCCTTACCGGCGCAGGTACATCTTCCATGGCTCAGAGAGCTTCTCCTGGACAAGTGCCTTCACTGCCTTGCCCAAGTACTGTGTTGGCTCTCCAGCCCCGGCCTGGCTGCCATCTCCTTCTGTCTTAATGTTCAGCAGGTTGCCAAGGCTGGCGCTGGTCTTGGACATCTGGAACAAGAACACAGACACTGCATCAAGCCCAGCACACAGCTGTGGACACTGCCAGGCTGGACACCCTCAGGACTGTCCCCCGGAAAGCTGCGTCTCCAAAGATTAAGAGAGAAGACAAGAAGTCTGCAGAGGCTGCCTCAACCACACCAGCAAAACTTAATAACACCTCACTCTTCTGCATCCTCCACCCAACTATCACAAAGTGCTCGGGTGCCCATCTAATATTCATGGCGCTCGTATAAAGTAATGAAGCATCATGTCTGTTTTATACATGGGGAAACTGAGGTGAAGAGAGACATACCTGGAATATGGAAAAGGTTTGCAGGCTTAAACATGAATAGCCCTTTATAGCTCCTACAAAACGCTGGTCTCACTACAGAGCCAGGGACAGAACTGGTAAGCTCCAGTTTATTTAGAATCATCCTATCCCAGCCACAAGGATGTCTCCTTCTTTAAAGTGACTATCGGGTGGGGGTGCGAGGGGGGAAATCTGATTCAACAGGGGAAAAAATTTGGCTCCGCTTAAGTTCATGGAAAATTCTTACTAACTGCAGTAAAGAAATTATGTCACTTTCTGTGCTAAATGGACATATCCTCCACAAAGCAGGACTTGGACTCACAATTTGCCTTGTGTGAAAGGCTTCAAATAGATTCTACACAGAGAAGGTTTAGAGGCCCAGGTGTATGATGTGCAGGACAGAAAAAAAGAAGTTACTCAAGAGTGCTTAGAGAGAAAATTTTCTTTCAGAATAAATGCACAAATTCCCAGACCCTTTCTTGCTTTGTGGTGCTCTCAATTACCTCCAGTAACAGTGAAATTCACAGCATGAATAAAAGGCAGGATTGGGCCCAATACTTGCATTATAAACTCCACCCACTGGAGGATCTTGAAGCCCTTTATAAATATCAGTTAATTAAGCCTGACAGCCCCCCCTAAATAAGCTGCAATCTGCTACAGGAACCCTGGCTATTTGAGGCTCTCTTAATGCCCCTGAAGGTAAAGCCCCTGCTGCTGTGTGGAGGCTCCAGCTCTTTATGGCTGGAGTCAGAAATTCAGGTCGTCTTTTTCCATCGGTGTTTGTCAGGCATTCGGTTTCTGTAAAGGGTTCTTTTTCCCAGGCTAAAAAATGAAGGATCCGTCCACAAACAGAAATCGTTTGCAGCAAGGGGAAGAAGCAAGCGTGATGTCTTCCTGAGCACACTGAGCTTGGTTCTGCAATCCTCAGTCTTGGAACAGACTCCTTCAAATCAGCGGGCTCTATTCTTTGCTGGTTTGTCATCAGTTAATCCTATTCCTTCTTCAAAAAAAAGGAACAAACCTGAAGAACTCCTATTTTGTACCTGTGCTACACTTATTTTGCACAACATGAAGAATCTTATGCAAGGCTGCACACAAATGCTTATTTCTAAGCATATGCTTAAATCTCATGTACTCCTGGAAATTTTCGAGAGAAGTACCTATTGAAAGAGAATTTCCCTGAGCTGGGGTCTTCAGAATGACTCAGGACCCCAGACAGCAGACTTACTAAATAGATTTACTCACTAGAGAAAGAGCTGCATATTTGGAATCACTAAAGGGACAATACGCAGGAATGAGTAAGAAATTAAGTTTAAAAGGAAACATCAAAACCCCAGTGTAACAGAGAGCCAATGGAGGAGAAAAGTGGCATGAGGATCAACGCAGAAATTAAACAACACAGGGAAAAAGAGTGATGAAATAAGAGAGAAAGGAGGCAAGAGATTACTAGGCAAAGTCACTATGCCCTCTCCTGAGGGTTATATGGCCTTGATGCACGTAACGCCCAGAGCCAAGGGGATGGCAATAGTTACGCCTGTAAAACCTATCACACAGTAGAATATTAAAGCATGGCTCAAAGGCTGCCCTGATCTCTACTGCAGTTGTATACAACAGCAAAATTAATCTTGGTACAGTAGAATTTATCATGTGAAAGGGAAATATATATTTGAGATGATGTATAATTTAAGGAAAAAGTAAGGAAAAAGAAATCGTGCAGTATCTAAAATAAATATTCTAGAACACGGTAAAGGGGGCTCTGTTGGACACCATTACTCACACCAGAAAGACAGAAATTGATGATTTTGGCTCAAAACTTCTAATTTTTTTCATCTTCTCTTTCATAAAAACAAATTATTCTCCTCCCCCTCCCCCAATGAAAGAAAATGTTTTTAAGTAAATAAACAAAATGAGTAACTATAAAAAGAGAGCGAGAGAGAAGTTACCAGGT
>VYZM01020503.1:222067-245422 GCA_013398915.1 Dromas ardeola
GGGAGAGGTTTAGTGCTGAGCCCATGAAAGAAAAATTCAAATTAAAGGAAGAGAAAAAAGAGGAAAGGGAGGAAAGTAGGATAACAAATTAAAGAAAAAAAATTAGGAAGAACAGCAAAGAAAAAAGGAGGGAAAAAAAGTTGCTGACAGGAACATGTCTGCAGAGCTTTTTTCCACAATCCCCAAGTGACTAAAATATTAATTTACCCTCCGGCAGTACAGCTGACGGCGAGCTGCTTCTCAGACAGCAAGTGGCATTTTATTAAAAAATAAAGGAAAATAGTTCCCTCAATGACCTTTCTCTGCTTTAGGAAACAATTTTTCAAATAATAATTTTAAAAGTATGTGAAAGTTCCCCTCCCTCTTCAATCAGATCACTTCGTCCTACTCCCTCGTTTGCTCCTGGGCAGCAGGAACGCGGCCAGCACTCGCCCGTGGGCCAGCAGCCTGCCTGGCCCTCCCATGCCCCGGGGAAGGAGCCTGGGGTCCAGCCCAGCACCCCGGGGTGCTGCCAGGCAGCGCTTCCCCTCCACAACCCCACGTTGCCCACCATGAGCTGACCCTGTTCAGCAGGAGATTGTGGTCTCCTGCTCTTGAGGGAGCCCCGTGTCCCTGCTGGCAGGGCTGGTCAGAGGCAATGACCTGCCCCAGGTCTGGGTGGCAGCAGGGAGAGCTCCGGGGAACTCCTCATTCCCACCTTTTACCCCTCTCATGGTGCTGCTGCCCCTTCCAGCTCAGGGAACTGCAGGAACAGAGAAGCCCAGCTTGAAGAAATGAACAAGAGAAAGGTCCAGTTTGTGGACTGCAACAACACCATCTCCAAACCCACAGCTGTGACAACAGAACTGGAGCCCGGAACCAACCCCTCGAGACGAAAAAAACAATTGGCAACGAGCTACAGGATCAACACCACTAGGTCCAGCCAAAACTCCATACAGTCTGCAGAAGAGGGCTTAGGCTGCTGTATGGCCTGCAAGTATTGGCCAAGCTTCTTCTTCATTTCCATTTTTAATACAGTGTCTCTCTCTTTTCAGCCTACAGCAAACTAGGCAATACAGACAGCAAGGCTCTTCCTTCAGATCTTGCCTACTCCATTTGTGGGCAAAGCTGCGTTTCCTACCTCTCTTCTGGCCATGTGGGGATAGCCAGGCTCCACAGGAAACCATGTCAAGACTGCCCTCTTCATGGGTTAACTGGACACAACCGAATTTATCCTCTCAGTTATGCTCCTCTACTACCCCCTCCCCACCTCCAGTCCCATGAACGACTGGGTGGCTTCTCATTCGCTCCTCTCCAAGTCATCGGGCACTGCTCTTCCTCCCACCACTAGCACAAGGGATGAGGGTAACTCACCTGCTTCAAGTGCCACAGAGGGCTTGAGCGCAGCTGCTGCCAGCCTGGCCATCATAGGAGAGATTAATCCCTTGCTAGCAGAGATCCTTTCCATTATAGATGCTGCTGGAGCTGGAGAAGAAGTAGCTGCTGCCTCACCAGATCCTGAAATGGCCTGGGATGAGGAATCCGTAGGAGCAGATGATGTTGGATTGGTGCCGGAAGAGCCAGCAGTCATCAGATTAGCGGAGCTGGCAGGAAGTGGTGTAGAGACCCGACTGGGGATGATGGGGAAGAAGGATCCAGCTGTTCCAGGAAGTGCTGAGTTGGAGAGTGCCAGGGCCAAGGGTATATTGCTGGGAAGAGCCTGGGAGAGCAGGCCAGAGATCTTGGTGGCTGGTGTCATGCTGTTGGCAGACTTGCTGGCCTGTGAGGAAGCAAGCTCAGCACCAGAGGAGGGTGCAGCTGGGACTATGAGAGAAACGGAAGACTGTTGACTGGTGGGGGAGGCACTCAGGCTGGAGTTCTTCGAGCTCATAGCGGAGAAGTCAATAAGGTCATCATTACTGGACTCCTCTTGCTCATTATCCTTGGACCCCAGAAGAGAGGCAGGCAGGCCCAGCACGCCTGAGCTCCGGATGTGCCGGCGCTCATGTTTGCGTTTATGGGAGGTCATCTGGCTGGTGGAGGTGAAGGTGAAGCCACAGCCTGCCCTTATGCAGTGGAAGTGGTTGGTGGCCTTGCTGTAGACACAGCCCTCATACTTGCATTCCTCATACTTGTAGAACTTCTTGAAACCATCCTTGGCATAGGCATCATCTTTGATGTGGTAGCTCTTGTGCTTCTCAATGTCACACTTGTTCTTGAAGGTGAAGGTACACCCAGGTCGCCTGCAAGGGCATCGAGGAGGAAAGGGTGGTTGGCTGTGTGGTCTAGGAGCACAACGCAACTGCTTTCGCCTGCCTCCCTCTGGGATAAGGACCGGGGCCAGTATGAGACAATGGCCCTGGCTGCAAAGGGGCTGAGTAGGTTTATGCGGGTTAACCTGTGACACCAAGGCAAGCAAAAACGCTGCCACGTGAGAGAGCTGGGAAGCTCACTCCACTCTGAGGAACAGCCACAATAACATGGGGATGCAGGCACCCACCACTAAAAGTTCCATCCAAAACAGCAGCTAAAGGGGACTAAGGTACAAACTGTGCTTTCGTACGCTTCCTGAGAACACCAGAAATCAATAGAAGAGCATTTGTGTACAGAAGGCAGAGCCTGGCCCTAAAAGGGATGAGCTGGCTGATTGTTGGCTGGAGTGAACTCTTAGCATGGAAGTGCCGTTAGCAGCATATTAACGGCCTACTTCAGTCGAACTCTGAAGAGCAGTGTGATCTCTCTCCCAAATGATTCTAGGATGTATTTTCTAGTGGGTACCCTTTCCCTAGATCACACTCCTGCCTTCAGAGTGGTCTGTGGCAAGATCCTGGAAATTGCATCTGCCCTGGAGCTTGAGCTCTCTCGAGTGCAGTACTGAGGTCACAGCAGGGAAAATCAAGTCTCTGTGCACACTCCTGAATTTATGACTTGGCAGAAGGAGGCAAACAGACCACGCAACTCTGAGGCAGGATCCCTCCCCTTCCCTGCTGTCTCACCTGCAGTGAAAGTGAGTGGTTTTCTGCCCGTAGAACTGGCATTCCACAGTGCCGCAGTCCTCCGTGGCACGGAACCGCTGAAACCCGTCATTGATGAGCTGCGTGTTCTTCTTGTGAAAGTTCTCATGGGTCATCACGTCAGAAGTGCTTGTATAGACCTTGTTACAACCCACCTACCCCAGGCCAAAACAGGGAGTCATCAGCACAGCATTTTAACAGCCTGCCATTATTACCAGCAATAATAAACACATGAGCAGCACACACACATTTAGTAGTTCCACTTGTGCACTTCTCCTAGGAGTATTAAGTCATCATTTTAATTCCCAATCTAGAGACTGATAGAGCAGTTGTGAAAAAAAGAAAACCCGACTCTCTGGCCATGAAACAGTAAGAAAAAAAGGCGAGGATGAAAAGGGACAAAAGATCAGCTACAGATACTCATGCCTGCTCAGGGAGGCGGTAAGCAGGGCTCCTTCTCTTAAGGAGAAAAGAACACTAACAGATGCCATTACTTTTTGTTGGAGTGACATGGAACGAAGTGGGGCTTTCATCTATTTTGGGCATACAAAATTGAGTGGGAATGAGTTATTTACCTCTTTAGTCCTTCTGGGAGGTAAGGCAGGGTGGTGCAACGTAAGGCCAGTCTTTTGAGCTTGTAATATACAGGTTTCATTCTAGCAAAGCATAAACCCTATGTTCAGCTGCTCTTAGCAAATTGGTGACTTTTTCCCCCCCCGCCACTGTTCAAGACTACCACTCCAATAATTTTAAACTCGTGCAGCAAATGGGAATGGTGTGATGAGGACGGAATGCTGAAAACCTGCCTTCCTCTGGGTAAAGCGGGCAACTTTGCCATATTGAGTAAAAAAACACTGGAATCTGAAAACGTCCTCAGCCCTGCTGAGGGAGGTTTTTTTTTTCTTTTCTTCTCTAGCACAACGTGTGCCAATGCCTGCACCATCTCAGAAGTGAAGAGAACGAAAACACCACCTCTTAGTTCAGCCCAGGTTGATTCAAACAGGCAATAACAAAACCCATGACAAATACCCAGAAAAAAAAAAAAAAAGGATCTCCAGCTATTTCCAATATAAAAGAGCCTCTCTCTCTCCACACTGACACCTTGAAAAAAGACAGACCCTGCACGGCATTAAAAAAAAGAATTAAACAAAAACCTCCTTAGGAATAATTTGCAATGCAGCTCTTGGTGCTAAAGCCTAAAAAAATGTCAGTTTATATAAACAACTAACTGAATTTTATCCACACCAATTATGGACATAAAGAAAAAAACCCCCATGAGATGGATGGCACAAATTCTGCCATTTAAGCAGTATTTTCTTTAATTGGGAGTTTATATTCAGACACCTTTTCTGTAAGACACTGCTTACATGGGCATTATTTTAGTGGAAGACAGTGGGCACAGGATGGAACTACCCATATATAGTTGTGTAAACGAGGGTCTCTATTCGGAGTGACTTAAAGCTGTGAAACACTCCTCGTACTCTAAGAAAAAATTAAACAAACCTCATCCTGGTCAATTGAAGAAACCGTACAATCAGTATTATGGAAGCATAACAGAAAACGTCCTCAAGAGAAAGTCACATGAAGTTCCCAATTTATCAAATGTTGTAAGCACATGCTTAAACCAAGCCCTATTCAGGAGAGTACTTGAGTGCATGCCTAACATTTAAGTATGTGCTTAAGCCCCATTGACTTCAGAAAGCTTACCTGACTTCAAGTTAAACATATGCTGAAGTCTATCCCAGCAAAGCATTTAAGCATGTGATTAAGGCCTTGTGACTTTAACTGGGGTCTTAAACTGATGGGACAGGGCAGGAAGTGAGACCTGAGTTTTTAGAACAGAAAAGCTTTCACCAAGGGTTGCCTGATTATTCTGTAACTTCAGCACATTCTTATAGCAATGGTTGAGGCCACAATTCTAATGAAACAAGTACCTATCAAACCCTCTAATCTGTAGAATGAGCAGGGTAAGACCCAATCAATCTGGCGTGTCCGTGTCTAAAAACAGTAAAGGCGTCACAGTTACATCTATGCAGCAACTCCAACTCTGGTTACGCTGCTGTTGAAGCCTGGCTGGCTCTTGAAACAAAGCTCCCAGCCTACACCACCGCCAAGTACCACTGGTGAAGGCGATGGAGAACCAGGGGTGCTAAATCTAGATATGTGACATTACAGTTTAATTACTTTAGAAATCGATTATGGAGGAAATTAACCCAGTGTTAAAGGGCAGATGTGTCGCAGAAAAGTCTGATTTCAAGGGAGTGACAGATCAGATTTGAGTTAAGGCAATGCAGTGGCATCAGAGAGGTCCCTGAATTTCAGAGAATGGGACTTGTTTGAACAAGTGAAGTCCAAGACTGCACGAAAACCCTGAGCTCTGCTTTGCCTCACTGCGTGCACAAGGCTTCTAAAAGCAAGGAAGGGTGCTTCCCTTCCCAACATTTGGCAGGGCAGGTGCCATGAGGACAAGGCACAGACTCTTCAAAGAGGTGCCTGAATCAGACATGAGCAGGAGAGGCTATGAATGTCACCCCTTGGCCTCAGGACAGCCCCTTGCTCTCTAAGAAAAGAAATGCTGGGCTCAAGAATCCTTTCAGCCCACCCCAAAAAGGACACATCTCAAACAATGGCGCTTCATTTGCCTGGCGTGCTACCACCTATTCCCCAGTCCAGCTGTTACCTGCATGCAGTGGTAGTGTGTGCTTTTCCCATTCAGGTGGCAGCCATGGTAGTACACGCTACAGTCATCCAAGGGGCTGAAGCGCATGAAGCCGTGCTGGAGGGAATTATCACGTTTCTTGTGCATGTTGTAATGCCGAATCACATCCTGTTTACTAGTGAATCTCTGGAGAGATACAGAGACAGACAGTGAGACACACGTGATGGGAGTGGGTGAGTAATCCTGGGGGCAGGGTGGTTTTTTTTTTGTTGTTGTTGTTGTTGTTAATAAACTTATGGTACCCGGAGTTTAAAGCTCAGCAGTAATCACCCCAAGAGAGTCAGATTAAAGAAGAATTGTTTGCATGTGTCTTCTTGGTAAAGGGAAAGTATGTACCACGAAAAGTTGTAAACATGACACTGGGGTGATGTCCAGAATACACTCCCTGCAGCTTTAAGACTGCAATTCTTCTAACATAATTTTAGCTGCTACTATCTCAAGAACTGCTATAGTTAGAAAGCAACCAGTGAACTAAACAGCCTACAAGAGAGTAATGCAAGCTTCCAAATCATTCACTCTAGTGGTTAGCAAGACACTGGCTGCCACATTCACGTCAGACTAAAAACTGGGAGAAACACTGCTCTTTTATAGTATCTTCCCATTGGAAGTCTTGTGCCTCCCCTACAAGGTAGGATGGCTTTATTCGGAAAACAGGGACACAGAACTTTCTTCCAGACACAGAAAAAGATGGTGGGTAGAGCTCAGAGCTAAATTTGTATGACCAGAATATCCCTTTCATCTTCTACCTGCTTGAAGTAAGAGGGGGTACCCCGCTGTCAGAGCAGGTTAAGTGCCTTTAAAATGAAGCTTTTCATTTCTATTTCCCACAGACATCAATATTTAACAGTGAAGGTGGGAAAGTAAATCTGATTTTTTTTAGAAAGAAATCAATATCCATTTATTTTGAGGAGTAATTGAAAAGGCCTGTATTCTAATGTTTAACAACTTTTCTACTCTCCCTCATAGGAAACAAATGATTATCGCTTCCACTCTTTCCTCCTATAATATCAATCCTGATCAATCTCATTGGTATTGGCACGGGAATATATGGATATAGATTCCAACGGGAATCCCTTGGAGGCTGGAGGTATAATTTCCCAGGGCGTACATACAGGATTGCTATTGCCAATCATCGTTAATTTGTGCCCACTTATTACAGAGCGTTACTTATTCTAAAATATATCTCAGCCATAAAATAATTTGCATTTTAAAAAGCAGCCTAAATCCTTATTCCCTGCGAGACCAGACAGCTCCTTTGCAAGCAGCTTCCAGACTCCTTAGGAAATAATCATGAGGCCAATCACAGTAATAGGTTTTTCTGTCTTTCCATCCTTTGTGTTTCTCTCTTTCTGGTGCAGAGATATCCGTGTCGCAGTTGGGACAGACTCATCTCGATTACCAAATGCTGGGCTAGGAGGACCACTACAGGCATCCCAGAGACAAGCTCTCCTTTGATCAATAGAAACCCTCAGTCAAGCTCAGCAGGTCCAGATCAACTTCCTCTGCTGTGGTCAGACTCATTCCTTTGAGACACAGAGGTCTCCTGGGCTGGGGCTGGAGTTGTGTCTGATGCACAGAAGAGGCAAACTCTGGGATTCCCACTTACAGACGTGCAGCCTGACCACAGAAATGGCCGTGTCAAGCTCACAGACCTGGGAAGAGGGTAAACAAATGCAGCACGTGACTCGGCCAGCTTGACGTCGCTACCCTGGCAGTTCTCCCAGTCATTACAGCATCGCACACGGCTCCTGCCCCCACACTTTCACCACAAATCCCGGACTGCTGCTGGTCTTATTGGGTGTTTTGTTGCAGATACTGCTGCTACAATGTCACCCGGGCAGCAGGAGGGAAAGAGACAGACTAACAGATCAGCATTCCCTAGTTTCAGGCACAATTTGTAATGCAGCACAATTTATTCTCTTGGTTTCTGATGTAAATCTGGAGTAATTCCCACTGACTTGAGCTGATCTAGATTCTGCTCTTCGTTACAGTGGTCTGGGTTTGGTTAAATGGTGTTAGATAAGGTTAAATGAGAACAAAATCGGGTTCTAGTAAGTTCAAAATGTATCTTGCCCTCTTTCAGAGTGGAAAAGCGAAGAGGCATGTGTGTGCACGGGGAGGAAAGCACTGGAAGACACACATGTCCTCTAGGCTGTACCCCTTTACGTTCAGGTAGCTGTGCCGATCACTTTTTACCATTCCTTTACCTGGTAGTTGCACTCGGGATCAAGGCAGTGGTAATGCTCTCTGTACTGGTATGCACAGTGTATATGTCCACAGTGCTGACTGCCAGAGAACCTGCAGACACGAGGAGGACAGGAGAAAGAAAAGGGAGAGAGAATAAAACAGTGTCCTGGCACTAGTGCCTGTAAGCAAGGTACAAATAAAGTAAGTCCCATTCCTGCTTTCATCCCACATGTTTATGGCATTAAACCCCATCTCCTTCATCCCCTCCAAGGATGGTGACCCTCCCGCCTTCCTTTTCTTATTTGTCACTATTTAAAGGTGCTTCTTCAGCAGGATCATTCAGGTCTTGTACATCCCTAATCTCTCTTCCCCTTTGAAAATTCATCTCCATTCTCTTAAGTTGCTTACTTGCGGAAGAGTAAGAAGGGAGGGTTTCTTGAATTAAATATACAATTCTAAAATTCTCATGTGTGAGTTTAGATACCACTGCAGCAAGTTTCAGAAGTCACCCATGCCAGAAGGAGACAAATAAAAATCGGCCAAATGTGGATTCTAAATTTAGGTATACACGTATCTAGTAGGACCTCAGAAAAATTCAGGCATTCTTCTATCTGTATGAGTTTTGTCTCAGGACTTTTACTTTATCATGATATGGTGTCACACTACAGAGAAGATTGCAAACCAGTGGATTAGAAGGTAAGCCACACGGATGCTCATGGCAAGATTACACAAGAACTTTCAGTAAGATGGACAGGTCAGTGGAAGATGGGTGAGATGGATCAACAGGGACAGAAGGAAGTGTTACAGGCAGACCATCTCAACCTTGTGTGGGCATCTTCTCCCACGCACGACAGCCCTACTAATCATTATTTTCCATGTGGATACAGTTATTTGCTCACAACAAAAAACAGTGAAATGCCAGAGACCAGGGTTTTCAGCCTTCCTTTGAGTGCAATTAAAAGTAGGACACAAGAAGAAATAGCCCACAACATGCACGCAATCCACTTCTGCAGGCCATCACTGAGCATTCCACACAGAAAATTTGGAAACTCCTGACATACAGGGTGGAAAAAAACCCAGAACGGCAGAAATGGCATATAATAGCTACATAAAAATAGACAGTACATGGAATGTATTGACTGATAGACACACCAGTAATTAGCAAAAGGGGACGATCCAGTACGGGGCTAATCAGTGCAATGAACTCTCCGATGTATATTCTAGAGGACCCTGGAAGAGCTGAAGAGCTTGAAAGGGAAAAGCAGTGGAGAGAAGGGGACTCAGAGGGGAAACATTCAAAGATAAAGTACCATCTGCTCAAAGGTTCCTCAAAGGTTCCTCACGTCACTTAGTGCTAAACACAGCGGGAGTGCGTACGATAAAGGGCATGGGAAAGAAATGAGGAAGGGCAACGGGTAAAAAAGGAAAAATGAGAAGAGTGAGGGTGTCCTGGGGAAATCCAGGAACGTGGCAGGGGCAGGGATGATTATGGATCATCGTAAGGTGAGGTAACACTGAGCTACAGGATAGAAAAAGTTGGGATGAAAAGCAGTACTAAATAAGGCATTTCTGAAGCACAGTAAGGAAGAGGAGGTCAACTGTGGATACCGCAGGGCCTCTAGGAGATGGAAAGGGGACTTAATTGACAGAAAAGATAGACATTGCTAAAAAATTAAATGACTTCTTTGCCTCAGCATTCACAAAGGGAGACAGGGACAGATGCCAGGAGCAGACATGCCTTTCCCTGGGGAAGGAGAAGAAATACTGCAGGAAATCAGGATCACGTCAGAACAGGTGATTGAGAAACTGGAACAAACCTCAGCAGCGGAGAAGAAACAAACCACAAGGCAAACAGCAAGGCTGGCTGCACAAACAAAGGTGTGGAACTGAAAGCAGAGGAAGCAATTCCTGCTCAACGCCTGGGCAACTGCAAGGCTAGCACAACTGCAAGGCTAGCACAGGGCTAGTACAGGGCACAGGCAGCAGCCTGAGTCACCATGGCGTTAACCAGGTACATGTAACTTGAACCAACTGGTCCTGCCAGTCCAGGGCTTTATGCCAGCAGCAGCACCAGCAGCTTGAGAGGAAAGAAACTGCTCTGTGGAAAGCTTCCTCCCTGTTCCACTGCTGAGATGGGGAAGAGAGGGCAAAGGGCTGTGCAGGGCTGGAAAACTGTGGAGCGCAGGTCAGGCAGAGAGAAGAGGGAGGTAAAGACCTCGCTGACAAATACACACCTTTGAAGCAAAGCAGTCCGAAATATTATCGAAAGTGAGGATGCAAAATGATCAGAGATGCCAAGTGCAGTAAAAGAAGGGCCAGACACCGAAGAGATCGGACTGTATGGGCTGAGTTACTTGAAGCATCCCAGCAGGAGTAATTCAGGGGCTCGGCTTTGAAAGCAATAGCTAAACACGCACTTCAAGCTCCTACCCTCCCTTCCACGTGCCACAAAAAGGTGTATGTGTGTTGCCTACAGCGCAGGAAGGGAGAGGCAAGTGTTCAACCAAACCGTGTGCTTGGGGAAGGAGGGAAGCGACAAACACAGCACAAAGGGGAAACTCTGCTCTTTGCGTCTGTAAGGTTAGGCTCCTAAAGGGTTATATTTATCCCATGTTTCTTCTGACACTTGAAACAGTTCAAAGCTATTAATTTTTAAAGCACAGCATCTGTTTAGCTTTTTCGTAACAGGAAAGCTTACACACCACACACTTACACGCGTACACACGCGCACATTTACATGCACATACTCTAAGGTACATCAACACCCCTCTTCATTTACATGAGCGTACCCACAATTTCCATGCACGCGAACAGACACAAACAAACCTAAACCAAGCAAATTCACAGACCATTTAATCACACTGATATGCAAATCCAAACTCCTAAATTGTCCATACAGGCACACAGATTCATTTTTACAAGAACAACCCCCTCCCCCTTCCCTTACTTTAATCGGTTCACTTTTTTTTTTTTTTTTGCCAGAAAGAACTAGTCTTGATCTGGCAAGAGTTAGAAAGAAAAACCAAGATAAATAAATAATAATAAAAATAATAAATAAAGAAGTCAGCATGCTTAGAGAGTGTTTACAGACTCATTACCCTGTAACGATGATGTGAAAGAAGGAAGAAAAAAAAAACCCACCCCAATTACAAGGGGGGAGGAAACCCACACAGAAATAAATATTTAAGCAAGTGCTGCCAGAAGCACCATCTGCTGAGGCACTAATAATAATAATAATAATTTTTTCTGTGGTCTTTTTTTTTTTTTTTTAATTATAAATATATGGGGGGGGGGAACAACCCAACCCAAACTAGCTAAGTAAGAGGTTTTGTTTTGTTGCGTGAGAGAATGGATTATCCCTGGGCAGCTTTTGGCAGTGGCTTTGGCAAACTCATTAAGCTAATTATGCAGTACAGACATAGAGTGTCGTGTCTCTCTCCCCCCACCTCTTGATTTTAAGGCTTTAAACTGTTTTTAAAATTGTGTGTAAATTGAAGGGAAGTGGCTGTGCTGCCAACGGGCGGCTTGCGGAGCTTTTTAAGCAGGATGTGGTGTCCCTTAGCTATCTCACAAGCCTCCCTCCGTTACCTGCCTGACCGAGGGGAAGGGGCTTGCAGAGCGCTGCGAAGAGTGGATGTGGGCGAAGTGTTTATACAGCTCTCTGCTTGAGAGGGGACCCGGGGACAGAACGGGTGGCATCTCCTCTCACTGCAACCTCAGCGATTCCTGCAATCTCAGCAATAAAAGGGTGCTGCTTCTTCTGCCTCATGCAAAGATGGGCTTAACCCCCTGCTTTCCTTCCTGTACTCTCCCAGGAGGCAGTGAGCTGCCACATGCTCCAGAGGCATTGCTGCTCCAGGAGCTGCATGTGGTGCTGCAACTGTCCTCTCTTCCCATGTGGTCTTCTGTCCCCTTCTCCTACATCAGGGATCTGAGCACAAGGGAGAAAAGAAAAATCACCTCTCGTTCCACTCCCCAGCTAGGGAGAGCTGTGTTTCCACCCTTTTCCCCGGCTGATGTGCCAAGCTCCTCCCTTGCACCTTCCCAGCAGCTGCCTGCCTCCCGCAGAGAGATTCTCTGTAGACTCTGGCAAGGTGGGAAAGCACAGTACACATTTCCCTCCCCTCTTGTTAATAAGCGCCCAAGAGCTGGTGGGAACAAACCCTTCGGTTTTATCTCTGGAGAGGTGTTTGCTTGCTTCCCTGACTGGCGTCTTTCTGCATACAAGGGGCTTTCATAGGGAGCTTCCTCACTGTACAGATGGAGGATTCAACAGGCCAGGGCCAAAGGCTGATGGACCCTTTACACCCTGAGCTATAAACCAGGCAGGTGTTACACAATAATCTCCTCTGTCCCTCTGTCTCTCATGGCATTACTCCCTCTGTCTCCCTTCAGCAGCCTTGGGCTCCCTCTCAGCATCGCTCATGCCTGACCTAAGCTTGCCCAGAGCAGCGATAAGATGCCCTAGTCTGCACCTTATTCAGTGAGGGCTTCTCATATAAATGAGCTGCAAAATATTGCAGGATAAATATCCCACACTGATACCAAGACCTGCCTAAACTCAAGTCACTTGTGAATTCCTCCAGCCTAGATTCTCAGTGGTGAGATGTTCTCTGCTTGCATCCTGCAGGCACAGGACATGGTAAGGGAAAACGGCTGGAGACAGCACAGCAATGGACAGAAAGAATGACAATCAAGAGACAGCGCTCCCATTTAAATCCTTCTGCAGCAGGGCTTCTGCAGCGAAACATTTTTCCACTATTTGTCACAAAGTCTAACAGCTCTGGGGAGCCAAGCATGCTCTTGGCATGCTTGTACACCTCTCACAGCTACTGCTCTCCCAAGCAGGGAAACAGAGCATGTACAGATGCCAGAGGGAAATGGAAGTGCCAATGACTGGTTTAAACACTTGATCCAGATGGACAAGACCTCATCTCTCCACCACCACTCCACCCTCTTACTTCCAGCCCTCTCCCCAAGAAAGTTAAGAGTTTTACCTACCTGGCAATATACTTCTGGTAAATATTTACGTCTTCGCTGACAGCTGGTTTGTCAGTGGGTAATCCGTTCCTAATGAGAAACACACAGGGCAGAGCTGGTTAGCAGGCAGGAACAGGGCATGGTCTAAGCTCCTTGTTTCTCTCACACACCACTGACACATCAGGAGAGAGGGCCCACAGAAGAGCACCCAGCAAAGACACCCATAGCTTTAACTTCCCTCCCTTACCCTTCAAATCCTGTACCTTCTTTTCCTAGGGAACCATACAGTCCGCCCACCACCCTTCCTGCGTGTTCCCTCTTTGCAGGACTCGGTTCAGTTTGTCGGAGACACTGAGAAGACCAACCATGAAAACTGTTTCCACAGAAAAAACTAAATACCCATATACAAATGAGTGATGGCCATGTGAAAACAAACACCTCCCTGAAGCACCTTGCACAACTGCCCTTACCTACATGAAGGGCCGCCGAGACACGTCTGCCCTAGGGTCAGCTGTGGGAGAAGCATCTCTGTGCCACTGCCCCTCCTCTGTGAGCGACTGCACATGCCCTACGGCCAGCAGGCACACTGTACTCCTGCCTGGTCCTGGCAACATGGCTACAGCCCCCGAGATGGGGCTTTAATTGCCTTTTTTTCACACAGATACCCCAACTCCAATAGACAGGTGGGGCAGCAAAGGTATTTATGTATTTTAACCAATAAGAAAACCAACCCAACTGCACCCAACTGTCACATAAACCTGGGTTACTTAACATCATTAGGAAGCAGACAAAAATTACATCCTCAAAGAGTTCAACAAGAAGAAAAAGAGATACAGGGCCAAACTCCAGCCACCTAAGAGACAGTGGCATACCAACACCATCCCGGACAGGCTGTACGTGGTCTTCCTTCTCAGTTTTGCCCACATCCTACCTCTAACTCCTATTCGTTGACAGCTCTGTAGCCTGGTTTAAACAAGGACACTTTCGCACAGAGTTCACTTGAAGTAGATAGATTGGTTCAGGGCAGGATAATAGCATTAGACGTTAGTTTAAACCCATGGCTAGAGTATCTGTGTGAGAGTAAGGGGCAATTCTTGCCAGGTTATTTGGTCCCAGTGGGGGCTGTGAATGGAAAGCCAGGTCCCAGATACCACAGTTAGCACTTCGTCCACCAGCACAACTAACGGGCTGCGTTCTTTTACCATGGAAGCCTGTATCTAGTAAGCAGCCTGAAAAAGAAGCAACCAGAGCCCCTTCTGTACTCCAACGTGTGATCAGGACGCTGGGAGCTGCCAGGCTGAAGGCCCTGGCCACCCCCATTCCTGTTGCAGCCCCATCATGATGCCCCAGTTGAGGAAGTCCTGTGGCTACAGGGATCACCACGGTGCTGCAAACCCACATCTGCAAGTGTCAGGAAATGAGCAAGAGAAAGGAAATCGAAGTGGGATCCCAGTGCGACACCAGAGCAGATCAGAAGAGGCTCACAGCCCCCCAAGCAGAGCTCTAGGATGGCCACTGAGCTCCAGGCTGCTGACTGTTCTGCAGACTCTTCAGGCACCCATCACAACAGCACTGTGCCTACAGGAATACTTAGAGTGTTTTTTTAGCAATAGGAGTCCCCGCCTGCCATCTGGAGCACATACTGGGTTCATCCTTAGCAGGGGCCAAATGCAAATGTTAGTAATTCTCTGTCCTTTCCCATACACCTTAACCATAGAGCTCCCAACTCTGTCTGCAGGCAGTTGGGAAATGACTGTCTCACATGGAAAACAGGTATCACTAGCGCAGCCTTCCAGGTGGGGAAACATGGAAAGCGGGGGATGCGACTTGCCTGAGACTGCAAAGAGCATCTGAGTGAGAATTCAGTCCAAGGCCTCCTATGTCCACATATTAAACATAAAACAGCCTCTCTCCTTACCAGAGGGAAAAGCAGTAGGGTGCGTGTGACAGCATTTGCCAGAGAAGTGCAAGCCAGAGGTCCCAAACTTACTAAAAATGACCCCATAGGATTCACATCTCACAACAGCCCCAGGTCCACAGTGCGGAACAAGTACATCCAAACCATGACAAGAAAGCAGAGAAATCCTTCCCTTCCTCCCTGTTTGCAACCTCATGTACATATGCACCTTTTCGACAGCTGCCACCTCTGGAAGCCATATTAAAAAGTAATCCAAGGTTTGGCAAGGCCTTCGGGTATCTCCATTCAGTCAATGGCATCACTGCAGAGACTGCCAGCCATGTATGTGTAGGAGGTTTATTAGTGGTAATTGGGCTAATGAGTTTGCCCAGTCTGAGGGGTAATTGAATCATCTCTATTTGTGTAAGGAACAAGCAAATTGAGAAGACACAGGCCTGGCCCCTCAGAAGTATGTATATGCCTAACTCCTATGAAAATTGATGGGAATTAGACACCAAAATGTCTTCCGAGTTCTGGGACAAACAAAAAGCCCATCTTGCTCACAGTCAGTCAGCAGAGTTTTGCCCTTGAGCTAAATGGAAGCAAGAATTGGGTTCTCCTACAGACACAGCTGGATGCCTGGGGAACTGGAAGAAGAAGAAAGTAAAGTAGTTACAACCTTGACCTTAAGAGTGCTGACAGCACCATGTTCCCTCATCTTTCGTTTTAGCATATGAACCTTATAGCCAGTGGGCTCTAGATTCATGGCTGTGACTGCTGATGGCTGGCCACATCCCTAGTGCAAGTAAGATAAATAAAGATGTAAGGTGAAACAGAGGAGTAGACACTTCAACAGAGCGCAAAAAGAAACATCACATGAACAGTGCACTATTTATCATCACACGAACTGAACTGCCCACTGATCCACACACAGACTTTAGGTACGATCCTGAACTAATGCAAAGATAAGAAAAGTGGGAGGACACTTACTTTACTGTAGAGACTGTTCCAGTTGTGATGGAGTCTGTCTTGGAGAAAGTTGATTTCAGGTACTCAGGAGTGTTGAATGGCAATGAGACGGACTGCTCCGGCCCAGCCACAGGAGTGCTGCTGGGGGTACTGGCGAGGGGAGCAGGGGCCAGGCTGGGTGTTGGAGCTTTTACTGGAGTAAGCTTCTGAATGTTCCTCACATCATACTTGGAAGGCCGGCCTACTTTGCCTGTCTTGAAGGCAATGGCTCCTCCCATATCCGGGCTTCCTTCTCCAGGCTTGAAAAGGTGCAAGTACTTGACGTTTTCAAGGTCATACTTGGAGGCCTTCTTGTAAGTGTTGCCATTTTGTGGCCTGATGCTCTCACCCGTCTTCAGCTTCTGAATGAAGAAGTCGTATTTGGAGGCCCGTGACATCAGACCCTGCATCTGGGAACTGCTGGGAGAGGGCAGTGGCAGGATGGTGGCTTTGGTCTCCGTCAGCATGGAGGCATCTGGACCTGGCACCCGAATGGGCTGTGCCAGCACTGAGGAAGTTTCTTTGCCCAGCTTAGAGCCCAACTCCTCAGATTTGGCCAAGTGCATAGGCCAAGAGAGCTGCTCTCCAGCTTTCAGTTTGCGGATGTACTCCTCATACTTGGAGAAGCGGGCTCGTTTGCTCATGGCATCCTCGCCAGGGAGAGAGGCAGCAGTCGCAGTGGCCTCTGAGGTAGCAGCATTCAGCTTGTCAAAGCTGATCTTGCGGGCCAGCTCATCCCGCATGTTCTGATCATCATAGCCAAACATGCCCAGGAACTCATTCATGGTGGTGGCGGCATAATCTCGCAGCGATGAAGCTTCCCCTACAGAAAACCAAAGTGAGAGAGTAACGCAAGGCGCTGATTTTTCTTCTCCTCCCATACCAGCCCTAGTAGCGGGGAGGGGGAGTAAAGGGAGAGAGGAACATGATCTACTGACGTTTGGCTCACTTGTTAGGTTTTACGACTCTTAAATTAATTTGTTTTAAAAAAAAATGTAATTAATACTGGGGTAAAATAAAAAGAGTTCATCAATGCCAGGAAAATCAATTTCCTAAATGTTCTAGCCGATGGCTTTTCAGTACATTAAACAAAGTTTCATAAATGTCTCTGCACTCTTGCCTTGGCCTAATATGAAGAAAAAGTAATTTTACTGGAAGTGAGACCAACGCCAATATGCCGAGGTTTGTACAGTTCTGTCCTTCTGTGTGTTTGCGTATGGAAGGAGGTGCGCAGAGGATAGACTGCAGTGTGTCTGCGTGTGTAAGGGGGGGGCAGAAACATATGAGATACACTCTGCGTGTTGGTGACCAGCAGGGCTGAGAGCAGGCAGGACAGCAGGGTGTGAAATGGGTAAGGGAGACAGGGCAAGACAATGTACGGGGTGGAGCAGGAGGAGGGCAGAATTGAAAAGTGCAGAGCAGAGAAGGAAAGCAGCAGAGGTGGAGATGAATTAAGGTGGGGGAAGAGCAGCAAAGGTTATATGCATGAGCAGCTCGGCAGCGAGGAGTGGCGGGGGGGAGTGGAGAAGAGAAGGCAAGACAAAGACAGGATAGTTCCCCGTAGCTGTTGCAGTCCTTCCCTTCCCTGTCAATTTTGTAAGATTTATTTTCACTCAATGTGCTGCCTTCCTTCACAATCCCAATGACTGGAGAGAGACTGCTCTTCACGTGAAAAGGGGCCACAGTTCAGCGAGGGCTGAGGAAACCTGCAGGCAGCCGCCTGAGCAGCCAGGCACAGATTCCAGTAAGACCAGGAAAGGGGAAAGTCCACGTAGGGTAAGGAACAGCCTTCTCTCCATCAGGATTTGGACTGAGGACAGACAGTGCCGTTGTCCTGATGTGGGCTCCAGAGAGGGGGAACCAGCCTGTTCTCTGGAGTGTGGGTTGGGGAAGGGGCAGGAAGGGCTTAGTCTACCTGAGCGTGATCAGAGGGAGCGAGAGTGAGCAGAAGCTGTCCCTCCTTGGGTCTCTCCCTCCCTCCCCTACTCCCTCAGGCAGTTTCACAGGCCACCAGAAGGGGAAGAACACACATCTGGAGGTCACCCAATATCAGTGTAAAGGAAGAAATAAAGATTGCTCTGACGTGCCAGCTTGGACTCATTTAGGCTTCAATCTGACACAGCGCTCCTCCTCCTCCTCTCCCTCTTGCTTTCTCCTGCAGAGTAAAGATTTACTGTGTGCAGGAGTCCTTCAAACCTCCCTCGTCATCTTTTCCAATCACTCACCCTGGCTCTCATGGGCAAGCACACTGATTCACAGGGAGCCAGCACAGGCAGGTACATTGCCAGCAAGAACGGAGGTTCTGGGCACCGGGTCCAGCTCAAACCAAATCAACGCTGCCTTGGAACACAGTGGAAAAGGAAGGCACCAAGACATAGCCACAGAACAGGTCAACAGATCCAAAGCATGAAAACATACCCCTAGGACTGGAGGGATCTGACAGCCAATGATGCCATATGCACAGCGATGCACATATGCAACAGCATTTCTGCGCACACAAGACCCAGTCAATAAGCAAAGTCAAAGTTCAGTAGCCATCAGCTTCCACAGGGCTACACCGAGAAAGAGACTGCCTGCAACAGGCACTAAAATGTGCAAGACCAGGAGGGTCACATTCCTGCTCCAATATTGCCCGGTACAGCTGTGTTCATGCAGCACAAGTGCTGCTGTACTAGTTGCCTGTGTACCTGGTACATGAGAAAGACAATGCAAAGAACATGCCTGAAGCCTGCAAGAAGGACAAAGACATATCTGCTAAGGGCTGGGATCTGGTTTAGCCCAAAATGACTTTCCAGGTCTGGGCACTTAGGCCCAGCACCCTGCATGGGATTCTGGGATGCCTGACTTCAGAATGGACACCCGGTTAGTTACAGAATGGGTGGTGATGCCACTGCAGCATCTGGCTTAGTTTGTAGCTTCTTGTCCTCGCACAACCTCATGGGTCAGTATTAAATAATGTTAAATGCGGAATCACATCCCACAGTGTCCAATAACAAGACTTGTCAGAAGGAAAACACAAGGAAAGGCTGTATTACTCCATCCTCAGAGGTAGGATCACTTCATCTGTGCTTCCCCACTTGGCCCTCTCCTATGGCCCCTCCAACACCCCACCAAAGCCATCAACTTTATCTTTCACACGCAGACATATTAAATAATTTCATCTTGCTTTAAAGCAGTTCTCCTTGTTACCTCTTTTTCTCTCTTCTCCACCTCCATTTCAGTGTAACCCTATGACCCAACAGAAGTGATTAAACCCATGAAATCCCTACTGGGTCTAACACTTCCCTCTTTCTGTTAAATCTGCTTTCCCTGTTCTGCTTTTCCTCTCTTTTTGGACCTGTAAAACAATCCCCTAGCCTCCTTCACAACGCCCTGACTTCCAAGCACTGCACAGAAAAACTCCAGCCAGCTTGTGCCAAACTGCAAGGGGAGAAAGAATACCACAGAGAGGATCTGATAGGAAATTAAACTATTAAGTGTGACTTCAACTAGCTTTAACAGCTGCCCTGAAAGCCAGCCAACCCCCTTCCTTCTTTATCCTAACCTGCAGCACACGACAAAAGAGGGGAGATGCTCTTTTTCAATCCCACATCTCAAATCAGTTTTACAAATCCCAGCTTGGTTCAGGCCCCACAGACATTACAAACACAGAGAGGAAATGCAAGGAAACCTAGATTATTTTTTTTTACACTGGAGAAAACGAAATGTTGTCAAGAGACCAGCTCCTTTTGAAATTTCGCTCATCTGCACACCTGGTCTTGGAAAGCATCTTTGGCACCCATGTGGCTAGACTTCAACTGGTGCAAACAATTAGACACAAAACCCAAGGCCATAGGAAAGTGGCAGTTTGCAGAGCTTTTTTTTGAGCTTTGCAAAGTCTAAGCTTTAGTTCAGGTTTCACTATCCTGGATTTAATCCCCTCATCCCCCAAAACACCTTGCATTCTGTTTTTCCTTTGCTCAAATTTGGCTCTGGATGATCCCAACACCCTCCCCGATCAACAGCTTTGTCAGCGCTGCTCAGTCTTTCCTCATCCCCATTTGGGATAAAACCCTGCCCAGTTCCCACTGCTCACTGCCCACCAAGCGCACCTTCACTCATCCCAGCATGAGCCCACCAACACACCCCCCAAAGCCCAGACAACCTTCACTTATCTCCACAGGCACCTAACCAGAAGACTAGAGGCTCTTCAAGTGGAGGCACCTTACGGAAGGGAGCTGTCTCACCCCAAAGATGGTACGAGACCCAGCCAACTCATTTCACGTATGCTTTAAAACAACAGTGAAGAGGCAATTATTATTACCTAATCAAGAGAAAACCCTCCCCGTGCCCACACACAGACAAAAGTGAAGCAGGACAGCGGTTGGGAAACAAATCCCTGGGAGAAGTGCACAGCCCTGGAATGCAGAGGCAGCATTGTCCCTGGGTCTTCTTCCCCCTCCCCTGCACCACGATTTTCTCTCCTTTTCTATGCGATAATAAAAGGGCTCCCTCTCCCCTTGCCGCTGCTCTCCATTTGTGGGCATTGCCAAAGAGCAGAGATCTGTGTGTCTCAGAGCAGCTATCGTATCACAAAGGATCCGAAGCTAGCAAAAAGGGGGCTAAAAATAGCCTGCAGCAGCACACTATATATGGAAGGAAAAGCAAAACAGCCCAAATGGAGTACAAGGTCTGGATACTGGGGGATGGGACATCCCAGCCAGGGTTCTGTCCTTTATTCTGCTTGGGAGGGAAAACACATAGACTTGGGGGCTACAGGACAATGAGCAAGAAACTGGCACTCATCATGCATGTTCTCCCAAGTGGAGTCTCCCCAGGAAATTCTGGAGAGAAAGCCCCCCTTGTTGACAACAGGTCCAGTATTCCCTTTCTAAGGGACTTAGCCAACAGGCTAAGAAAAGAAAGGAGAATTTCGAAAGCTTGTACAAGGGAAAGCTCCTGGTGACTACGTTAGCCCACTACGTAAGTAACAGGCAGAGTAAAGAACATGGGACCGTACAGGAAAAATCTCCCTGGGTATGTGTGTGCCAGTGAGCGACTGTGGAAAGGGATCTCTGTGAGAGACTCTACTGAGAAATCGAAATGCTACATATAAATGCGTGCACAGAAGCATGGGTCAGTCGGTGTGCAGGAGAGGGTGCGTGAATGAATGAATGAAGCAACACATCTGCGTGTCCAGATCAGCTTCTGACAGCCATCTCCTGATAAACGCCGGCTTTGCGACTTCTGAACACGTTTCCCAGCTCTACCAGAGAGGGAGGCACAGAAGGCACGACTGAGCACCGAGTCCCTTGTCTCCAAGGGGTGGCTCAGAAAAAGAAACAGGGATGCCGTATGCGCATGTTCCCCATCTTGTTCCAGAGCATGAGGATTGAATAGCGTGGACCAAGTATCTGCAAGCTCCTGCCTGATGCACAACAAGCCTCACTGTCTGACCCTGGAGGGAGACAGAAGTGGCAGGGATTTGGCATTACACTACAGGAGACGCTAGTGGAGGACACGAGCAGCAGATGAAGTCAAGCAGGTTGTGTGTGTACACACCAGGACTCCAAGAAGCAGGAACCCTTCTCAGCCCCATATAACTAGGGTCACTTTCCACACTATCAAGAAAGCCCAGCTAGATGTAGGATCCAGTTTTCTGTGTGGCTCCTGATTTTTACCCAAGTTCCCAGCTGATCAAAGAAGTATGGGTTCAATTTTAAATGTTGCCGAGCGCTGCCAGCTCTGCATCCTCTACATCCTCACAGGGAGCAACGGCTGTTCGGAACCTTCAAAACCACATTCCTGTGATGGCTCCCCTGAAGCCACATTGACCAGGAGGACAAAGCTGTATTCCTCTCTTTTGATCTAACAGCCTCCTGCTACCCCCCAGCTCACAGGAAAAAAACCTCCTCTTTGGTATAGACAGTTCCAGATCTCATTGGAATAAACTTAGCTTGCACCCAGTAATACCAGGTCTGAGAGGACTCGGTGAAAGACAGCTTAAAACCCATTTTCTGGAATATTGACAGAAAAAGAAGAGGAAAAGAACTTTGTCTTTTCCAAAGCAAGAGATGTTTCAGTTTATGCTTTCCAGGGAAATGTTGCAAATGACATTTACAACAGGGTTCTCGAAGCAGACACTGAAGACCTGGCAGCACGTCTGTTTGCAAGTCAAATCCCACGTGGCTGCAGATGTAAACTGGACCCTGCATGTGCCATTACCTGCCTTAAACCTAAATGAGTCTCCAGCCCCCCATCAATGCTTACACATTTTTGCATAATCCTTTGACAACACAGCCCTACAAACGGCATTTTACTGAGAACTCCTACCCCAGTGAGAAACCTCAGTTCCTTTTCATTTTCCCCAGTTTGGTAACATATTTTTTACATTTAAGTTCCCCTCTTTTTAGTTTTTGTAGCAAATAAAAGCTGCAAATGGGGGGGAATTAAAACAAACTAAAAACGGAGTCCAGGCACAATCACCTTGTGTCTGGGAACGACAAGGGCTTTCCTATCAAAGGAAACTGAAGGTCACACTTTTCCTCATTGATCTTGCAATGTTTGTTAATTACTCTGTCACTGATGTGGCGAAGGATAATTAAACAGCTCTGTTTATATCTTATATGCATAATTATGTGCGCTGCCACTGAACTCGTGAAGACTAGAGAATGTGCCTCTCCAGAAGGGGAACGGACAGACGGAGATGAGTTTCGGCTGCATTATTAACAGGAGGAGGAAAACACACGAACACACAAAAGGAGGAAAGTTTGATGGATTCACAAAGTGCTGAGATCAGAGGAGGGGTGCGTGCAGGTGGAGCAGATTAGGGGGAGATCTTTCAATTACAGATCCAATCCAGCTGGGTGACAAATTGGGGGAGGGAGCTGCTCTGCCCTAATGGAGAGAATTCAATTTACCCTAAGCTTTTACCAAGGCTTAGCGCTCATACGACCCCCAGAATCAACCTGGAGGCAACCTGGGTATCAGAAGTGAGAAAGAAATTCAGCCGGAGCTTTCCCCAGCATCTCTCACTGAATTCAGCTTTTTGAATAAGCCACAAAAACAGAGGCAGAAACTATGTGAAAATAAGAAATGCACACACAGCCTGGGGAAAACACCTTGCAACCGCACACAAGTCGGTATCCCACACCGAAGCGGTGGGGGACGTACAGGTTTGGAACCAGACGCTTCACCAGCTCCAGCCTGAACCCCGGGTGTGCCACCCTGCTGGGGGACCGGCTCCCGCAGCCAGCCGGTGACGGCGGCGATGCCATGGCGAGCAGTGACACCATGGCCAGTAGTAACCCCTCTGCCCCTCCGGCCGGGTTGGGGCACCAGCAAAAAGGGAACGCGATGCCGTACGTGTTGGACGGCTCTGTGAGGGGTTCCTACCTGACACCCGGGACAGGGCACCTGCACTGGTAGGCCAACCGGGGACAAGTGACAAGGACAAGCAGCTTCCTACCGGCGGAGGGCAGCGGCCGGGGCTCACCGGGTCCCACAGGGAACAGGCAGCCACCCAGAGCAACATCCGTGCCCTGGCACGGCTCGGCCTCCCCCCGCGCGCTCCCCTCCCGCCCAGCCCCGCG
>VYZM01020503.1:245460-258960 GCA_013398915.1 Dromas ardeola
GTCCCGCCGCCGCAGGTGCGCACGGCCCCGGCCCCGGCCCCGGCCCGGCCGCTGCACCCCCTGCCCGGGGGGGCCGTGCCTGCCTGCACACCTGGGCTTTGCCACAAGGGCACCCTCTGCTTTTTGTTCCCCCTCCTTCATGTGGAAATACATGGCCAGGAAACCGACACACCCTACAGCCATCTCCGTCGGGATGGTGTGAAGGGAGCTCTGGGGGGAGATCTACTCTGCCAAGGGAGCCGTGGTCTGGGAAGAGCCATCCGGCCACATTCACCCCAACAAACACCCCTCTCGGGAAGGGGAGGCGGAGGCAAACTCATGGTCCCAAGAGCGAAATGCCAGGTCTCTGCAAGGGGATTGGGGCTTCCACCCTCCTCCTTGGCTGCCGCGTGCAGACCGCCTCCGGCACAGACAGACTGCGACAGCTTTGCCCCACAGAAAACACGACCGTGGAGCCGCCCCATGGATGGGGCAGAGGGCTTACCTGAGGTGGTTCCTCCCCCCAGCTTGGAGCCTGTCTCGCCACTGGAGGACCGGTAGGCATCGTCCTTTGAGGCTGGCCCATCTGAATCCCTGTCATCCAAGAAGCTGCCATCCTGCGAGCCCCTCAGAGCATCCGCTTCATCCCCGTTATCTTCCTCATCGCTGCAGCCCTTGGGCTGCACCATGTAAACCCCTTCGGGGGGCACCTCCGCGCTCTCAGCACCCTTACATTCCTTGCCCTCTGCTCGCCCCAGCAAGGGCTCCTCGTTGTATTCCCCATTCACCCACTTCTCAATCACCTCCCTCCTTTTGTCCTCCTCAATCTTCTGCACGCGGCTGAGTCCATCTGAAAACTCCGTCCCCAGCTCCTTGGTCCCAGGCTGAGGCAGGTCCTTGTTGCTGCTCTCCCGCTGCGGCCCCTTGTCCGCTCGCGCCTGTTCGGCTCCCCCGTGGTCGAAGACGACCTGGCGGCTCAGCTTGGCACAGATTGCATTTAGCTTCAGGCCGCCTTTGCGCTTGGCAGCCATTGTGGGTTTTCCTGAGGTTGCGTCAGTGCATATAGTTCTTTCAGCTGGAAAGAGAGAGGGGAAAGAAGCAAGGAAGGGCATTAGTGGGATGAGACAACTTGAACCCAAAAAGCAAACGGCTGGTCCGAACCCAATGGACCTTCCGGCATGGCCAGTGTCATCCTCTGGAAGGTGGGACTGCCATGTGTTTCCTACACTCTGAGTGGAAGCTCAGCCACGAGAGCCCAGTGAGGGGCACATTCTGAACCCGCTGGTACCAAAGGATGCCACTGGCCTCAAGAGAGAGGCACGTATTCATGGTGGAATTGAACTGGGCTCAAAAGGTCCCAAACATCTCAGGCAGGTGAACGTAGTCTGTACTAGCCGTTGCTCCTGGCTCAGGCTGGATATGAAGTCTGTTAAAAGCCTGACTTGCTCTCTCCTTCAGACTGCAGCACCACCTGCTTTACGACCCCAGCTCCATCCCAGATGTGTTGGCTGCCAAAACCACACCAGCCAGTAACTGCACCCCAGCACCCGTACAGCTTCCCAAGCCTAACCCTAGGGACGGCGAGGAATTCACTTAATGGGGTTTACACACAGTCTCAGAGAAGAGAACCAGTATGGACCAGAAAGAACCAGTATGGAGGACAGGAGCCCTGGCAAGTGCGAGCGCTGGAGCACCAGACTGGTGTGTCGCAGTCGTGTGGGAGAAAATCGCCTTGGGTTGGTATCAGTTGATCAGGCCCCTTTGCCTGCTCGCTCGCTCGCTCTCGCACACACAGGAAATTCTGCTCTCACACTTCCCAGCACAATCAGCTAATTACTGTGGGTTTGTTATTTTAATGTAGTTTATTCATATGTGACAGCTAGTAAAGGAGGGGTAAGAGAAAGTGGGGGGAGAAAGGAAGAAGATAAGGTCTTAACTTCAAGGTCACAGAGAATCTTGAACTAAATGGTCCCCATCACAGAGTCACTTGCATGATTATTGCACCAACAATTAACAAGACTCAATCACAAATAAAAGCAAAAAAATGATTCTAAAGCAGCTGCATTGTCTCATTTCCCTCTTTATTTATGATACCCCTGAGAGACGCCCAGACTAAGAAGGGTTAAAGGTCCCAAGGCAAGGAAGGACGCATAGCCTGGCTCTTCCCTGGGGTGCAGTGCTGGGGCAGACCCTGCTCTGTGTCCCAGGGCTCAGGAAGAGCACCCGGTAAAACGCCTGCCAGACATCCGTGCCAGAGGAATAACTGTGGGGACAGTGCTGGAGGTCTCTTGGACTTCATGTCTTGCTGAAAGGGGGGCCCATCCCACGGAGAGCCAACAGAAACCATCTCCAGACCTCGAATGGTGAGAACGGGTTCCTCCATTGCCCAGGAGTCCCTCGTGGCAGCTCAGCCCACACCTCCCTGTCACCAGCACCGAGGTGCTGCTCCACAGAAGCACAGTGAGATTAATCAGACCCCCTACAATGCATCCAGAAGCCATCGTGACAGCCCCTAATCCCATAACATGACAGCCCAATACAAACAGACTGAAACTTTAGACCTGCTGTCCAAGAGCCAGAGAGTGGCTGCTTAGCGTAAACTCCTGACAGCTTCAGACACACTTCCCTGTCAGGGACCGCAAGAAAAATAACCCCCCGACAAATATATCAGCCCCCCACACAAAGGGAGGCAAAATGTACTCCTCCACCTTCCAAATGCTCGCCACCCCCGGCACTAACACCTACATGCAATCGTGCTTTCAAGGAGGGAAAGCACACGTTGCCCCCAAACACACACCTCCCCACCTGGAAACGATAGCTCTTCAAGAGCTGTGCGTATGCGCTGGCATGCTCCATAAATGTAGTCATACACGTAGGGGTTAAAAAGTCCCATCTCCCCAAAATACATTCCTGTACGTTTCCCCACGCGTTTCCCTTTCACACATTCCCCCAACGCAGGCACGCAGCCCTCACGCATACAGATGGGCACCGGCAGACGCCCATGAAGCTGCAAAAGTCTCTGTGTGCTGGCACCTTCCCTTCCCATCACATTCCCACTCTATTTAGGGCAGAAAGTGAAGGCCCATCCTATGCGCAACTGGTACCACAGAGGGAATCTCAGGAGGCTGCTGTGAGCTCCAACTGGAGCCGGGCCAGGACACCTACAGCTCACGCCTGTGTGCTCGGGCGAAGGGCCAGCGGAGCCTCGGTGGCCGCAGGTGGGGAGGACGGTGGCTCCCACGCAGTGCCCAGGGCTGGGGCACTGGGTCAGCACTGAATCACCAGCGCCGCTCTCCCCAACGCTGCCTGGTGATTCCCCGTCCACCTTCTCACCATACCTGGCCCTGCTTAACTGGTGAGCTTAGTACCGCTCGCAGCTGGAAACCAGACACGCGGCAGCCCAAATCCCCGCTGCCCTCCCCCTTTCTGCGATGGGGGCAGGTCCCATTACTCTGGTCTGGAGGTGAGCAGCCAAGTGCGTGCACCAGCCGGCAAATGAATATATAAATATTTATTCAAAGGAAGAGAGGAACAGACGTTCCCGAGGCTGCACTTGCCGCGTACGCACCAACTCCAGGGAGCCTGCAACTTGTCTTCCATTCCTGTTCCTGCCTTCTTCCATCTCACACACCCTGGCTTTGCCCCTCTGCCTCCCCAGGTTCTGCCCCCCAGCTCCTGCCCTTCCCCTCTGCATCTTTCCCATCCCTTTTCCTTGTGTTTGGGATTTTTTTTGAGCACAGCAACGCTGCTCTTTCACTTATTGAGACTCTTTTCCTAAAGTTTAAGTTAAAAATAAAGTTCTGAAAACATACCTTTTCCCTGATCTATAAAACTAACCCTCCCAGAGACCTTCCTGAGATGGGATCTGCCCTGTAGTACCAGGGCCCTCACGTATCTCCATCCCACCTATGCACGTATGGCCGCAGGAAATCAGGACTCCCAGCTGCTTCTGCCAACCTTGCAACCAACTCTCCACAAGCCTGGACACATCATTTTATCTTTCCATTGCCTTATTTCCTTATCTATGGAATGGGAAGGACATCACCTACATCAGCATTTCTATTCCCCTCTTTCAGCCTGTCAATTTTCAAAGCAGAAGGGAACCCCTTCTCCCAAAGACAGGCTGAAGATGGCCATCAGCCGGAGGGGACCAGAGCATCCGTGTCTTGTTCACTCGGGCGGAGGGAGAGGAATTCAGTTGGCGAGTGAGGGACCCTCGTATCTGCCTGAGGTCGGGACTGCCAGGTGGGGAGGGACCCCCGAAGCCAGGCAGAGGCTCCTTCCCCCCAGGCCGAGCTCCCCACCCCAAATCACCCTGTGTCTCCATCACACTGTTTAAAGATTCCAGGCTAAGTAAACATCCCCCTTCATTTTCTTCGTCTAAATAGAAATGTTTTGATTTCGCATCAATCTGAGGAAGCCGTTTATAACCTGAGCCTGTCACACGGACTTTTCATCTCTGCCCAGGACAAACTCTCCCACATGCTCTATTTACACTGAGCACTTCCTCTGAAAACAATGCCACCGGGAGTTTACTCCGCTTGCCCCCTCCCCACACCCTGCGAGGAGACACCGGCTCCCTCAGCTCCGCACCCAGCCCTGTGGCATCTTGAGAGCAAACCTCCCTTTGAAGAAAAGGTACGCCTTGCCGCAACCAGGCCTGGCAAGGAGAAGGACTAAACCCACCTCGCCGTTTTCCTGCCTTGTCACCCCTTGAACGTGCTGCTGACAAGCCCAGGTCACTGTCCCCATCGCCCCTCTGTCCCCCGGTCCCCACCCAGGCTCTCCTCCACGCAGTCCCCGAAGCAGCACTTTCTCGCCCACCAGCCCCACGGTGGGGTGCTGCCAAGGTGGGCACAGCTCAGCTCTGCCTCCTCCCAAGAGAGAAGAGGGGCTACAAGGGGACATGGTGTGCGGGACCGAAGGGCTCTGCAGCGTGGACAGCAGTAGGGCAGCCCGGCCCAGGGGCAAACCACGCTGCAAAGAGAAAATCTGGAATTGCAGGGAAAGGAAAAGCGAGCCGGAGTCTGGCTTTGGCTTGGGGTCAATGAAGAAACAAACCCCGGTAGAGGGGAGAAAGGGACGCGACTGTGAAAAAGGGGTGTGCGGGAGCTGGGTGAACCGGCGGCGGAGAAGGAGCCCTGGTTGTGCGGCAGGAGCTCACTGGTGTGGGAAGAGCCGGGGGTGCAGAGGGAGCCCCGCTGGATGGGGCAGGGGCTGAGGAGGGGCAGGAGGGCACGTGCTGCAGGGAGAGGGGTGCTGGCTGGGGAGGGACGGCGTGCTGTCACTTCAGAGGGACGGGTACATCGAACAGATGGAGCTTTCATATTCCTATTGAAGAGTTTTAAGCCCAGCTGAGCAGCTCGGTTCAGGAGGGAGGTCCCAGTGCCAGCTTTCCAGGAGCTGCAAGCTCTCATTCGATTAATTATTAACGGCATTATTTGGGGCGGGCAGGGGGAGGGAAGGAGGACCGACATGCTGCACAGTCCTTTTCTTTTTTAACCAGTGTGGTGCAAGCTTGACTGAAGAGACTCCAGTCTGCCCAGGAGCCCCAAGCAGGGAGGGCAGCACGGCTTGTTGGCGTGGGGGCGAGGATGCTGCGTGCTGGAGCCTCTTCGCACTTGAGCTGCCGTCCCTAAGTCAGAGCTAAACCTTCACAGCAGAAGGCCGCTGGGGCATTAGGAACGTGCTTCCCCGGAGCAATGCCCTGGCAGTGCCCAGCCACACGCCGGGAGGAGGCAGGGAAGGCAGCCAAACCCGCAGCCCCTTCCAGAAAACATTTCCCCTCCAGCACAACGACTCGTGCATTATCCCAGGCAGGGCCAGGGCAAAGGCAGCAACAGCCCAGGCATGGCCCACAATGTGTGAGAGTGGATATAGTGTGTATATTTTCCCCTCTTCAGTTTATCAATAAAACATTTTATTGCTTTTAGCCCAGGAAATGACCTTGGATTAGTGGATGCTGTCTCTTCTGGCTGACCTTGGGGAGTTCACAAAGGCTCTTTAACAACCTCCTCTGCCCTGCAAGCATGGATCCCGCCTGTGCATGTCTGCGTGAAGCCAGGGAAAGCCCTCGGTGCAAAAGTCGGACCTGACAGGCTCCGGCTCAGCACTGGGCAGGGAGGAGAAGGAGAATCAAAGACGTGGGAGGAGAAACGAAGTGAGCAGTCAGGGCGTCCTTACGGAAGCGCTGCCAGCTACACTCCCTGCTTTCCCCTAGCCGTGAGGGCTCTCCCTGCACACCCCATCCATAAACTGCGCGGGAAAAACTGGGGATTCTGCTCTGGTGCCCATGGCCAGCACTGGTCAGAGCGCAGGCTGCCCGCATTCAGCACTGCTTGACCTTCTCCTGCCTGCCACACTGGCATTTCCAGCTGCACAAGAGGCTACTTTTCTCCTTATTTCCAGCTCCCAGAGCCTGGTTCAACCCTGGCCCAAAGGGGCAGAGACCAGTGCCAGTTCCCTTCAACAAGCCCGTCCTGCTTCCCTTTGCTCAACATTCTCAGCTGCAGAGTGAAGCTGTAATTTTCTGGTGACAGTGAGAGGCAGCGTACAGAACCCAGCACTGGGCAGGGAAGGACAGAAGACATTCTGAGAGCAGGGGGAAGCGACGGGGCTCTGGAGATGCTGGTGCCCTGCACTGGGGCTGCAGGCCAGCTGGGCTGCTCCTGTTTCCCACCCGGCCACTTGGCAGCTCTGCTGCTGCTGACGGGGTTTCTCCAGGAGAACAGCTCATGAACACAGGGAGCCCCCCCTTTCCCCAAACAGAAATTAGCCACATTATCTCTGAATGGTGTGTATTTTCACTGCAGAAGTGTAGTTATGGAGGGAGGGAATGGGACAGGAGAAACAGAGAGGAATTTTCCTCCTCAAGGGAACTACAATCAAAGTGCTGAGCTCTAAGGTTGAGCGAGGTCCCTGCACAACGCAGGGCAAAGCCAGCAAGGGTGCTGCAGCAAAGCGCGTCCCGCCAGGCAATCCTCCCTGCTGCCTTCCCCCGTTAACACGAGCCTCCCTTTCCAGCCACGTCCTCTCCCGGTGTCCCCCTGCAGTGTCCCCTAGTACTGGGCACAGAGGGTCCCTATCCTCCCCTGCAAACACCCCTGACTCTTCTGCTGTACACAGGGACAACCCCTCCCAGCAGCACAGCCCCGCAGGCTCTGCCCTGGCACGAGACCCCCTCCCCAGAGCATGTCCCCAGCCCCCAGGTGCCCGTTTTCTCCAGCCACATCCTCCTGAAGAGCGAGCCCTAAAGTGTTAACGGCGATTGGTGAAATGGCACAGCAGATTGCTACAATAAATAATTTACTGATATTTATAAATATTCAAATCAGCAGGCTTCAGAAATTGAAAGGGGGGGGCTGAGCTGACGGGGAGGAGGGGTGTTTAGGGAGGGGAGGGGGGGCTGACATTAATTCCCAGGCTCTCCAAATTCATTTGAGAACTGTTTCTCATTTCAAACAAATATTAAATCTTTTGGTGTCAAGCCTCCAAAATAAAGTATCAAATAGAAAGTCACCACCCTCTTGGTGGCCGATGCATTGTCTGCCATGATGCTGGGCGCCTGTGGCCCTGTCCCCTGGGACAACCAGCCCCTGGGGAACGATGGCAGCCTGCACCGGCGAGGAGCCTGTGCGAGAGCAGAACCCACCCAGCCAAACCTGTAAAGCAGCCCACCACCCCACTGACCACCACCCAAGACAGGAATCCCTGTTACTACCACCTACGAGACCTTGCCTTCGTCTTCGAGCGAATTTTCTAAATCCCATTGGGAAGAAAGGGCTGAACTGAGTCCTGAGCCAGGACTCCCGACTCCACCCTGGGGACATGGCCTGGTGGCAGAAACGGAGCAGGGGGCCAGGGCTCCTGACTTTCCCTCCTTGCTCTGGAAGGGAATTTGGTTTTAGTGATTTAAGATGGGGGTTAAAAGCCAGGAGTGCTGGCTTCCGGCCTGGTTTCCAGGCACGGTGCAACTGTCAGTCTCCCCAGCTTTCTGTGCCTTAGTTTCCCCATGAAGAGGAGGAGGAGGGAGGACCATTACCCACCCCGCGGGCTGAACCCAGCCGTGTTTACTCGGTGCTTTGAGATCTCCGTATCAGCACTCTGTCACTGTGCTGGATTGTTACTAACTGAGTCTTCCACCTCCGAGCATCCTACTGACCCCTTAGATGGCCGAGGGAGATGATCCTGTGTCCTCCCCTGGACCACCCCATTGGTAACGCGAGGCTCCAGCATGGGGTGAATTTCCCCTAGATGAGTAATGGCTTTTCTAATGCACGGGCAGGCTGTCAGCTTCCCTACTCCCAGTGTTTTATGGGTTTAACTGAACGGCTCTGAACTCCCTAGTAAGAAATAAAGTTATCCCTCAGCGTCCCTTCTAAACATTTCACTCAGTGCAAACGGTGTTTAAGAAAAATGAGGACATATTTCTTCTTAAGGATGCAGTATCCCCCTTCAGAGGCCTAATTTATGCCATATATCACTGGCCAGGGAGAGAAAGGCAGCGCAGACCTCACACTAGGAGTGAGCTGGCCCGAGCGCAGCCCAGGCACAGCCGCTGCTGCTGCAATGGTGCAATGGGCTGCAACTCAAAGTCCTCCAGAGTCCGCAGAGTCCCCGCTGGAGAGCAGAGCCTGGCTGGCAGGCAGCAGAGCAGGACGGACACCTGCTAACGCTCAGCACCGCACTGCATCCTTGGCTGCCGCATCGGCCCTCTCCTGACGCAGAGACCTCCTCACCTGCACCCCCGAGCCTGCGTGGACCCTGTCCTCCTCACCCCGCCCCAGCTCAGACCCACTTGGGGCCTTTCTCCCCTGCACGGCTGAACCGTCACAGCCTCCGCGCCAGCCCCGTTCCCCTGGACCGCGCCGGTCCGCTCTGCGACACTGCCTTCTCACCTGCCGCTGACCTGCTCTGCTGCCGCTCGACCAGCTCTTCACAGGCATTTGGCACAGCTGGTGGGGAAAGTGGTTCAACTGCGAGCAAGGACAGGACTAATCCTTCTTCACAGCTCTTTAGTAACGCACGTCTGAACCTTTTCCTGGGCAGATCTCAAAAATGATCCTATATGTGCTTTGATCTTGTCTACCCCCAGCCTCCTTTACTCTGAGAGCCGCCAAGGCTCTGCCGCTTGCCCCCGGGTGCTGTGGCAAAGCTCCTTGCCTCTGCCCTTCCCTGCGCCCCACTCTGCACTCACGGACCCTGAACCTCCAAAGGACAAGAAATAAGCCCCTTTTCCTGTGTACAAGTAACACAGGGTACTTCCAGAATTAACAAAAGGAGCAGAGTGGAAAGAAGAGGGGGAAAAAGTGAGCAACGGGAGTTAGGAACTCTGGTTCTGCTCCCTGCCCTGCTACTGACCTGCTGCTCCTCTTTGGGCAAACAACATCACACAGGCTCCCCTTCTGCCCTTGACCTGCTGGGTCTCTTCAGGTGGTCAGCCATCTGGGCAAAGATTTCTTGCCTAGCTTAGCGGGCCCAGTATCTTGTTTGCACTTTTAGGCGCTACTGCAATTCAATTAATAGCAGAGAAAAAGCACTGATCTGGGACAGTTTGAAGCTCAAAAGTCCCTTGTGTCCTGCAGCCAACTTTCTAGTTCATCTGTCAATGCAGGATCCTTGATGAGACATTTCAACAGTTTCCTCCTCTTGGTCCCATGAAAACCTGCTCTCAGAGCTCCAGCCGAACGCGGTGAGCAGGGTCCCGCTGCTCCCCAGGCTGAGAGGCTGCTCCCTGGGAGCCTTCTGTCTTCAGAGTCTTTCTTTCAGATAACATAAAGCCAAGAGGCTTTTCTGATCCAGTTTCTCCTCCTTGCCTTATTTATTTATTTATTATTAATTTTTTAGTCCAGTTAAAAGGTTTACTATCCAGACGAGCCTAAGTGGCCTCACTCAGCCTAAGTAACTCTATAAATCAAGCAGAACTGCTAACATCTACATCACAATCCCACCATCAATCTCCCCACAGGTTGTGAAGAAAACCGAGGGGAAAGATGCAAAAGGGAGAGTGGAGAGTTATAGCTCATCACCACCAGGTCCCTGCAGGCTGGCTGTGGCCCTTGGAAAACTCCCTATGAAGCCACACGTGTTGTCAGGGCAACTAAATGCAAACACAGTGCCTAACTTCACCTCGCCATAGACACACACGCACCCTCCAGGTGCTGTGCCAAGGAGGACATGGTGGATGCAGAGAGAGGGAGGGAAGGGGTGGTGGAGAACAGAGGGCTGGGAAAGCCTCCGGAGCAGGGCCAGCCAGCCCGTATGGGAGCCAGCTCCCAGGGAATAAAGAAGAAGGGGCCAAGACGTGAGCCCCTTCGAAACGCTGCACAGATCCCCTTGTAAATGCTGAAAGAGGCAGGGCAGGGCATGCAGTTAAACATTGCAGTGGTACACAGGGAACTAGACTTAGCTGCAAGTACCTGCTGCTGGGGGAATAAAAAGGACCCAGGAGAGACAACAGGTCTCTTAAAGGATGCAAATTCAGAAGGGAATTGCTCAAAGTTTCATCAGTCCCTCTTGGCGACTGTCTTTAACGAGTTACTTTATAAAGAATCCAAACTCACCATGATCCAAGTCAGTGGAGAGCGGCTCCCTGGCTTCTGGCTGGGCTCAGAGTCATCCCTAATCAAGGGCAGGGGTTAAGTGAGCCACCTCCTCAAAAAGGGTCCCTCCAAACCCTGCTGGTAGTTGGTAGGCAGCTTAAAGCAATTTGCAATCCCTTTCAGCACTATTAAGCTCAGACCCAACAAAGAATGCAGACTCCTAATTAATTGCAGTGGGAAGTCAGGAGCATAAATGGGAGTTGGGAGCCTGAATGCTTGTTGCATCACTAAGAAACACGGGGCCAGAAAAAGTTCATTATTGTGGTCTTTCTGGTCCTGCAAAGTAAATCAGTGTGTTAGTCCACACGAGGTGGGTGAGACCTCAGCAAGAGCCGTGTGACAGAGAGCAAACCAGAGCATCTTAGCCTTCCAGCTCGTGTTGCGTCCTCCAAACAGCTCCCTGAGCTGTATGTGCGCAGGTAACATGCTCCAGGCTTGTTATGCAAAGGGGACACTCAGATCCCTTAAAGGTTTCTGTAATCCCCAAGTGGGCCTGGGAGTCTTCTGTGAACCCGCAGAGCAGGCACGCATCGCAGGCAGCACTGGGAGTTCAGGGGCTCTTTAATCCCCAGAGAGGCCTGGCACCTGCCAATACAGTGCAACATGCTTAGGATAAATGCTTGTCCGTTCTGTTGGTGTGGAAAAGGCTCGGATCTGGGCAGAGGAGAGCTGAGCTCTGGTGCGAAAGCAGTGGGTCATCCCTGAGCTTAACTCAGCAGTCCTGTCAGGGCAGCGTGGGAGAGAAACCCCACGGGCTGGGCTGTGTGGGCACTCACCCCACGCTTCCCAGCGCTCACACCCACGCTAATTCTCTGTCTTGCCTTTTGCTGCTCTTTCTGCTGGTCATTAGGGCTCATCTTCTTATCTCCCTTGTCCTCGTGAGTCCATCCATGTGCTAGCGCTATCACTAATTGCAAACACCCATCAGTGGGAACACACACGTGTATAAAAACGTGGCGGTGCAGGTGCACATGCAGAGGCACACATGACCCAGCACGCAAACACACGCTATCGCATGCCCATGCATGTGCTTGTGAAAGGGTATGCACACAGAACACACGCTAACGCACGCAAACGGCTGTGGACCTGTGACTGTACAAGTATTGCATCCGCACACCGCAGTACACAGCCAGAGAGGCAGCGTACGCACCTCCCCGGGGGCGCACACCCGCTCGCACCGAGCTCTGCTCAGCCCCGCGCACGCCGGGAGCACCCACGGATACGCAGCCCACCGGCAGCCACACATGCGGACGCACACGGGCAGCCGCCCGTGGGAGCGCAGAGCACCCTGCATGCACTCGCACACTCACACACGCTTTCAGCACAAGCCCCGCATGCCAGGAGCGGTTTATTCTGCAGCTTGGAGTGAGAAGACAGTGGGCTCCCGGCCGGACCCTGCAGGCAGACTCGGCAGCAGGGACAGACGCACTCCCCATCCCACCAAAGAGCCCCTCTTTACCCCCAGCCCATCTGCACCTCACACCTTAAGGCAAAAAGAGCATCGGTGAGTGTCTCATTGGAGCTGGCGTCCCAGCGGAGTGTGTGTGCCGGGCAGGGGATCTCTCCCTCTCCCTCTCTCTCTCTTCCACTCGCATCTTTTCATGAACTCTATTTCTCTTTCCTTTCTGAAAACAACTGAGCTGTAAATACTGTTTAACCTTCTTCCCCCCTTCCCCCCTCCCCTCCGCACTATAAAAACACAAATATGCCATAACTCAGCTGGCTCAGCCGCCGCGCCTCCAACATGCCCTGCTCCAGGCCTCTCAGGAAGGTCATAACAAACGACTTTCCGATTCAGTGCTCCTGAAATAATTTTGTGTATTAAAACCTGAATCTGCACTTTCTGGACCGAAAGCCTCTCTTAATTATGGCAAGCGTCCTTGGGATGGACAGTGATCCTTCACCACGGCACCGCTAACCAACCGGAGAGGCTCCGGCTCCGGCTCCCCACCACCACCTCCTCCCGCTGCCCCCTCCCACCACCACCCAACCCACGGCCCCCCTTGCTCCCTCGCCCCCCCGCCTTCCCTTTGCCCAATCTGTTTTCAAAGTGTGTCTGTCCTTTATTAAATTGTTTTCTTTTCCACATTATCAGTTGCCATGGAGACCTCATCTCTCGGATTATTTGAATTTCATTATATCTATTGATTTGGGAGCATTTCATCTTTTTTATTGTTTTTCTGTCAATTTTCAAAACGAATAACCATCTAATTTGCGTCAGTGCTGATTATGTTTGTCCCTCAATAGAGGTCGGCAGCTGCGTCGGGGAAACAAATCAATGGGAAACCATCATAAACCTCCCCAGTACAATCTCCAGGATATGTGGGTGACATTCCACGCCTGCGAGAAACACTCATCATATCCAAACTTCTTTCTTTCTTTTCTTTTTTCTTCCCCCCTCTTTTTTTTTTATTTTTTTTTTTTTTTTATATATTTCCCCCTGGTAGCTAGCTCCGCTGGCCAGTGGCGGGTCACATTTAAAATCATATTTATTTTACACACAAACATGTACAATTTTGGACGCATCGCATTTTCAGACAGGGAGGGGACAAGGGACAAGAGGGGGAAGGAATTTTTTTTTTTTTGGTAAGAAAGAAGGGAAGAAAAGGATGACGAGGGAAAGAAAAAGAGGAAAAGTGGATCGGGATTGCAAATTGCTTACTATGTTTTTTTTTTAAATAATTTATGCAATTTTAAGCATTTATGTATAAATTTTTTAATAAGCCACCCTGGAGCAAAATAGCCATTAACATCCCGACGTCCTTCTGTCCAATGGGCTCGTGTGCAGGATCAATTTCCGAGAGTACTTTCCTTTTTTTTTATGACATGATAAAATGCTTTTAAAGCAACTTACACAAATATGGAAATTTTTTTCCCCTCCTCTTTTTTTAATTTTTTTTTTTTTTTTTTATAACATCCT